>VXBL01001095.1:37373-68900 GCA_013400195.1 Aramus guarauna
CCACGACAGGATTTATTGTTCCCACATTCTTTCAGTGACTATTGAGCTTCATTTCTTTTCCTCCACCTCCTTTTGAAAAGGTCATTCTCATATGCCGTCGGCAACCATTTTTTGCCAAACAAATAGTAACCGTATGTTGGAAGAATGTCGCTGGAGCTGGTGGAGGCTCCGGCCACCCCGCTCCTCCCGGAGCTGACGTGACCCCAGGTTATACCGGAGCGTTGCAACCTTGCAGCAGGCTAAGGGCCTCTGCAGCATCCTGCACCCTTCAGCGCTTCCAGAAGAAAAGCGGGAGTCGTGCCAAGCACGCGCGCGTGGGCGCAGCCTCGGAGCAACGGGACCCTGAAACTTAAAGCGAGTCTGAATGTCGTACTTTCTCTATTAAACTTTTATTTTCCTTTTCACCAGGGGCTGGATAAAGACTCAGCATGAGGAGATCTCTTGGCTTTCCTTCCTTTCTTCTGTCCCAGACGTTAAAACAAAGGCTGTCTCGCCTTTGTCTGAGGTCAGGACTGAGCTCTTCAGATCTGCAGTGACACAGGCACAGTTTTTCTTTTCTCCTCCGAACACAAATACAGATATATATAGATATATAATGTTTATTATTATCAGCATGTACTAGAAGAGTGCATTAAGCCTAGACCAGAGCACCCACGCTATTGAAGAATCTTTGCTTCAAGGGCTTACCCGCTCTCCACCTTTTGTCCATCCAGAAGGACCGAGGGGGGATATGGGGAGATGAAACGACTTTCCCAAGGACACGGCACAGATCAGTGACCAGAACCGGCTCAAGGAAAACCCCAAAAATCTCCCCTGCGGCCAGGCCGGTGGTGCGGCACCCCCAGCCCCCCCGTCCTGTCTGAGCCCCCCCCTTACCCCCTGTCCCAGCTCTGCTGACCACAGGCACACCCGAGGAGGGGGACACGGAGCGAAGCAGCGGTTGTGTTTTGCAGCTTGCTTTTCACACCTCTTACACCTGTATTTCAACCGCGGCTATTGCAAGAACGGGTTTGTTGTGTGATGCTTTTATTTTGCTCGCCTTAACCCATAGCGAAGTGCGTGAACACTGTTTTGAACGTGAGGTATTAGCAGCAGCCCACGCCTATGGGTACCCAGGGTGTAATCCTGTCCGCCGTGATCATTTCTCTCTGCTGAACGCTCATTATTTCCTGGGTAACAAGGTTTAGAGTTCAGCCAAGGGACATACTGCAATAACATAAACCTGGAAGACAGATCTGGTCTCAGCATGCACTTTGGCCGTGCTAAAGCAAAGCCAGATTCCCTCTGTGTGTTTGATGCAGCTGCTCCTTTCTGCCTCGGATGCGCTGCCGCCCGTGCCAGGGATGCCCGGGAAGATGCTGCAGCTCTAAGGCATCACCAGCATCCTGCCCCAGCCCGTGCCGGGGCGGTGCGGTGGGTTTCACGGAGTGAGCCGGGGGCTCTTCCCCAGCCGAATTGCGGAGACGGTGCTAAGGGATGCTGAGCGCCGGTGCCCACAGAGGATGCTCCCAGCGCCTTGGGGCACTTATGCTGAAAAATGATCGTACATCGAACATATGGTGCACAACCAGCTGAACAAGAGAAGCGGCAGTGGTTCCGTAAATCTCTCCTTAATGGCAATTAGCGGAGCTGCTGTTGGCAGGAGCGTTGCAGGGAGCAACGAGCGTGCAGCTCCCGAATAATCCAGTTTCAGAGGTGAGCGCGTCGCCTCTTCCCTGCCTGGGAACAAGACGCAGCGTTTCACACGCCGGAGAGGCAGCAGACCTTGAGATGAAAAGTAGTGCGTGTCTGCAAGTGGTTAATAACTTCTGGAGTGCTCGGAGATGCTGCGGGCACGGCTGCAGTCCGGGGGGGGACCTGCAGCCCCACCGACAGCATCGTGGAAAATCAGCATCCGCCTCACATTTGCAGCGCTGGACGAGCGGTACCCGAAGGTCAAGTGCGTCATCCCAGGGGAAGGGATGCACAAAGAGAAATAAAGTGATTTTTCTCCATCCATTTGACCAAAAGCCAAGGCTGAGTTAAAGGCTGCCAGCAGCAGGGCTGGCCTCTCCGAGGACAAAGCAGCAGTTTGCCTTTGCACCGAGCTGGGGCCGGTCTGAGCCCCTGGTGCAAGCGTGGTGCTGGGCTCCCGTGCCCCCACCCAGTGCCCGTGTCCAAAGCTGTGTTCGGTGGGAGTTTGTTCTAAACCTGACACTTTTTATGATGCATTTTGACTGTAAGCATTCACCGTTTTGTAACAAAAAACTCATTTTGTCAGAAAAACATCAGCCAGGTGCCTTGCTCCAACACCGCCGCAAGCAGAGCTGCTTTCCCGAACCTGCACCTCAAGGTAAGGTGCTGGACGCTGTAGCGGTACTCTGCAAAAAGGAAACACCAATACCCTGCATAAATTGCCCATTTCTTCTGCAAGATGCCCAAAGAAGTCAGCACGGGGGTCCAAGCCGGCCGGGCTGGCAGGCGCCGCAGCCGAACCCCCGGCCCCAACCGTTGCCCTTCTCCTGGCAGGAGGATGGAGCAGGCAGGAGCCAGGCAAGAGCAGGCAGAGCAGAAAAGCTCTGTTCTTAAGTTTTCTTCCCCTCCCTAAGAAATCCTCCGAACTGTGCCAGGTCCCCTGCAAAAACCCAGTGATTTTTCCCCGGGATCTGGGCAGAATGGGAACTTTGACTTGGTGGCTTCGCTGAGCTTGTACGGAACTAGAACTGCCCAGAAAAATGACCCTGAAAGCAGCCGAGGGCAGGGCAGAGCTCGCTCCTGGTTAAGTGCTGGCGCGGGGCGGAGGTGGTTGTCGTGATTTTGGGAGGGGATGGTCCCAGCCACCCTCTGGGTTTAGCTCACCGGGCACGGAGTCCAGGCTAAGAGTTACAGAAAGGTACTTTATAAACAAACCAGACAGATGTGCGCAGCCAGCAGTCACGAAAGGTTTTCTTTAGAGCAGAACCGTAATCAAATTCCGCATAGACACGCGGGGAGGGAGAACCGGAGGTACAGGAGACAGCGCAATGTAATTCACAGGGCGGCCATCCCTCATCGAGCTCTGGGCAGGGTCAGAGCCGGCGCCGGTGACCGCGCTCCCCGGCCAAAAGTGGTCTCTGCTCCCCCATCGCTGGCCCTGCCCCGTGTTCCCTCCCGTGATGGTCCCCGTTAACATCCCGTGTTCCCTCCCGTGATGGTCCCCGTTAACATCCCGTGTTCCCTCCCGTGATGGTCCCCATTAACGGTCTGTGTTGGACCCCGTACCCCGCTGAGTTGCAGGGCACCCACGCTGCCGGCAGCCGGCTCCGTCCCACCCACCCCGGCACTGCAGCATCTTGCATTCCCAGAGCAGAGCCTGAATTAATGAGCCAAAAAAAAAAATAAATCAGTATCTTGGCTGTTTTGTTGAACAGACTCTGCTAAAGGAGAAAGACCAGGAGAGAAATATTGCTGCTCACCTCTCCAGCCAGCTCCAGCAGAGAGGAGGGTTCAGCCCGCGGGGAGATCCGGGGGGTGCAGCCAGGGGAGGGGGCACCAGCACCTTGGGAAGGGGGTCAGAAAGGTCCCCCAGTCCCTTGGGGCAGCAGAAAACGGATAAAGGTGCAAACTGGGCAGCTACCGTGTCGCTGGAGAAGCAACCAGAGCCCAGCTCCTCTGCTCGCCCCCCGCCATGTCCCAAGGACCCAGCCCCCGGCACTACGGTCTGCCCCTTCCCTACGCGTGTTTTCCCTTACTATTTATCATGCATGTATTTCACAAAGGAAGGAGTACCTCGGGTGGACCCAGCCTTCCCTGGAAAAGGCTGTCCCAGAGGAGGAGGTGTGAGAAACGACCCTGTCCCGTAAGAAAACCTCACTGGTTTGCACCCTGCGCGTTACGAGAGCAACCGGCACCGTACCGCAGGCTGGAAAAGTCCAACAGCCAAAAATTGCCTGGTAGTGTTGTAACCTTCCCCTGCTCCGTAGAACTGAAATCCTCCGACCGATTCAACTGGAAGTTCGCATGGAAAGAAGATACAGGCCTGTCAGGTTTCCCCGAGCATTCACAAGTCGATAGAAGAGCTGGATATATTCCCGACTGCACAACCTGCTCTTCGCAGACAGCTCTTTGCACCCCGGCCGTGTCCCGCGGGATGAATCCAGCCCGGCTCCTGCTGGGGGTCCTGTGCTAAGGCTGTTTTGAGCGGTAATGAATGCAACAAAAAATATTAAACACCAAACATCCTTCTGTTACACGTGATTCTTGTTACGGACAAACACCAGTCACACTTCAGCATCCTCGTTCTTGTGTGTAAAGACTATTTTTTCACCTAAAAAAGAACCTAACATATAACTGCCTGGAATTACGCCTGTGGGAAAGAGCAATTTCTTACAATCAATAGAAATATTTTCCATTTTTGAGCCACATTCTGGCTAATCTTTCCAAACAGCGAAGAAATCAGCCAATCTCCCCGTTCCAGCCTGGCCAGCTGGTAAAGCAGAAATAGCTGAAACGATTTGAGCGCAGACATCCCGTTATTCATTAATTTCCTTCCCTTTTCCTTTTGTGAGCTTTAGAAACGACCTGTCAGGACCGCGCAGGGACAGACAGACCTACACCCCGCAGCTCCGGCGTCCCGCTCCCCGGAGGCAGAGGGACCGTATTCAGCTACTCCCTCGGCTCCGTAGGAATTTCGGCAGCGCGGTGTGGCCCGTGGTAGGGCCGAGCATTGTGCAGAGGTAGGTCTGACCTGCTGGCGGGGGTCTGCCCCACCTCCTGCCCGCCTGGGACGCTCCACGCTGGCAGCAGTGACGGCAGGGACGCAGCCGAGAGCTGTCTGCTCAACAGCAGCAGGACGTGGGCAGCCACCGCCGGCTGACGAAGCCTTTTCATCGCTTCCTTCTCAGACGAGACCTCGGTCTCGGTCCGGGGACTCTGCCGGATGGATGGATTTTTCCATCCGAGGAGGGGTTTTTTCACTGCCTGGGTGGGAGCTGCTCGTCCGTCGCTCGCTGGCAGCCCACGGCAGACGATGGGGATGCAGGGGCTGGAGAAAACCGTGTAGGAGAAACGACAATGTAGGAGAGAAGTCTTCATGTCTTCATCCTTAGATATTTTTAGTCTGAAAAGCATAAATGCATCACTGAGAGATAAAAAGAAATCTCCCCGCTGGTGCCCGTGCCGGAGACTTCGGTGCGGTGCTCTGCCCACCCCGGTCGGACGCTCGCCCTGCGGCAGGGTGGGAGCGGGGACTCTTGGGGGGGGGAAGGGAGCCCCGTTAAAAAGCGGCAGCCTGCGCTCGCCTGCCCGCAGGACACCCCAGCACAGCCCTCTCTGCCGGGGAGGGGGACAGGTCATCCTCGTGCTGCAGGAACGGCCGGGCTGCTGGCGGCAAACGACGGCACGTATTTACACACGGGCACGATGCAGCGCACGTGCATCAGCTTTTCAGGTACTGATCCTTGAAAAAAAACAACAGTGGAATTACGCAGAAAAAATCTGACTGATTTCCTCTTACCGTTACGGGGTTGGAAAAACAGGATGCATTTTTAAAAGGGGAGGTATCCTTCATCAGGATACCTATTGCATCCTTGCCCACACTGTCATTCTGGATAAAAAGGAGCAACTTTTTCTGTTCTCCACTGGGAGAAAAAGATTCCGATTCTCACCATCTGGCCATGCCGTCTCTCGGCATCGAGGATGAGATCGTGCCACAGTGCTGTGTGACACCATGGCATGCCCTGCACGCGTCCTCCCCTCCTCTCGCAGGGGCGGCAGGAGGTACCGCGGGCACCGACAGCCCAGCCCAGCTCTGCGGCAGGCTCAGCCCCAGGGTAAAGCTCACCCAAAGGCTCCGCTGAGCAGCCGATGTCGATTTTTGCTGGATTCCGCGTATTTCTGGCGGACAAACTGCAACTGCAACCTCCACGCCTCTCCCGGGTAACCCGGAGCACCGCTGCACACTCAGGTTGCTCAGCCGTGGGCAGTGTTACGATGTCGACGTGTTTTATTTTAGTCTCACCTCTGGGTACGCAAGGCTGTCACCTCAGAAATGCCCTTTCCGAAAAGCAGGGGTGATACAAGAAGCCTGAGGAGGAAAGGCTTTTATTTCCGTGCTGCCCAGACGGTTTAGCGCTGGAGCAGCATTTGCAGGAAAACCATCTCTCTCCAGCTGGAGGAGATGTCCTGGGCTCAGCTGGTGAGATGCAGGGGTCTCAGCGTGGGTCTGTTAACAATACGTCGGTATCAGGAAAATGTTTTAAATCGCAGTCATTAAAAACAGATCCAATACCTTCCAGTAGGAGACTGTTTCCAACGGGGAACACACACACACACACTTTGCTCTGGAGTTACCGCTGTATTTACTCACACCAGCAATGAGGTTACCTCTGCCTACAGCTGCCCTTGGAGGATCAAGCTTTCATGCGCTGACGTGTCCAGACCCACATCTGCCATCTTAAGAAGGCAGTAGCTCAGACGGAGAACCCGCAGACCTGCCTGGCCGTTTAGCCCAGAGGAGAGCGTAGAGGAGCAGGCTGAATTAATTCTGTGCGTTACGGATGCTACGGGTGCTACGCCGGGGAACTACGCGGGCTGCGCAGTGCTTTATTGCCTCGAACCTCCCGGAGCCGAAGGCACCGGGCACCCAAGTCACGCCAGCACTTCTGGGGAAAGCTGCGCACAAGGACCAGTGACTTTTGGTTGGTGTCAGCTTCTGACTTTGCCAGCTTAATTTTCACCAGAGCTAAACGGGAGTCAGTGTCCAGCAGATACAGATCATTGCGTTTACCAGAGCTCAATACATACGTATCCAGAATGGGCCCGCAACAGCTGGAGCACATCCAGCGTTCTCCTGCAGCTGAGTCTCTAGGCGCAGCTCTGGAGACGCGGGCTTTGCCTGTCCCTCGAAGCATGGTCAGCGATGCTCGATGTATGCCCGGCTCCTGCTTCCAGGGCTCCGTTCCTTGCTGCAGCGGGAGGAGACCGATAACCCCGCACCATTTACCCGTGTCAGCAGAGCCGATGGGAGGGTTCGCAGAGAAGCTCCCTCGCAGCAGGTAACGGCATTTGCCGTCTCCTCAAGTCGAGGAGCAAGTTCTCAGCACAGGCTGCCGAGAAGCGATGGGCCGTGGTGGTCTCCCAAGGCCACCTCGGCCACCCAGCTAAGGGCGGAGGGGCAACAGGACGGTCACAGGAGCAGCGAAAACTTTCGTTTTAGACTTGTTAAAAGCTGAAAAGAACAGCCGGCAGCAGACCGAGCAGGTGCCCAGCCCTGCCAGCACGGCTCAGCTCCGACGCCATGGGACACTGCGACCTGCCGCAGAAGACAAGTGACCATGCCAAGGCAGTGCTGGCACTTGGGTTCTTCCCTCCTTGGGCATTATTGATGGATGTTCAAAAGGGGGGGAAAAAGGAAACAATTAGGGGTAGAAGCGCTAGCCTAGCATGCAGCAATATCCATTAAGTAGGAGGCTGCTATGCTGCAATTAGTTTTAAGTGGTCTTGAGCATTTTCATTAGCTCTTAGATGCTTTTGACTTACTTAATTTACACCACCAGAAAGTGCAGAAGATGGCAGACGATGATTAAGATTCGCTTTTTCTCTTCTAGAGTGCGCCAAGTACCTTGTAGCTACGGACCACGCATATAAAGCAATATTGCTTATTATTCAGAGCTGTTTTTTACATTAATCATGTGCCTGCTTTCCTCTGGGAAGAGGAATTAGAATATAGCAATATTCTGGCTGCTTGTTTTTAAAATACACGTGTGGGTGGATGCTCCAGCTACTGCTCACATTTTTCTCCTGCAAGTCACAGAAGAGCTGCTCGTGATTCTCCTCCCTGGTATTTTCTCTTGACACTAATTTTGTTGGCCAGACCCCGGAAGGATGCTGCTTCAAACCGGTTGACAAGTGTTGCATGGAAATAATAAGTATTACTAACCGAGAAATGTTTGAATTTCTGGATTGCAGAGAGGAAACCTTGGAAGAGCTTTAAAATGAAAGGTGCTATAATATTAACAAAGAAACAGAAGGCCTGCAGTGCTATTATCTTTGTTCATTAAAACACTTCTGATTTGACACCTTCAGGTCCAAATATTGCTTAACAAGTTCTCAGAAACACATTGCAATGCTGTTTCGGAAAATTATTTAAGAGCTCTACAGTAGCAGAAAGCAAGGGACTGATTTTTAAGAGCAAAATTTGAGCCAAGCTTTAAAGCAAGCTTGAGATCCTGAAATGCAGATCTAAGGAAAACCTGCGTTAATGCTCCACTCAGTCCATGTCACTTCCAACTGAAAGCAGCTGCTTGGTGAAAAAAATGAAAGATAGGATTAAATTATTGATGGAAATACATACCTAGCTGGTCTAAGCCAGGAACTGCCAGTCCTCATTCAGCCCTGAGACAGTAAGTGACTTCGCCTGAAAGGTCTCAGCCTTCACCCAGGCAGCCCGGCTGCCGACAGCTCTCAGGATACATTCAGGATGCTGCACAGAGAATTTTTATATTCAGCTGAAGTCACCTCATGACCCTGGAAAGACGTTACGGAGGCATTAATAGCAACTCGACAAGTTGTACCAGCGTCTTCCATGACCTTGTCTCACCACATCTGAACTCATGAAGAACATTTCAGAAAAACAGCGAGTTCTGGGATTGAATGAAGTTTGATTGAATGAGAAAAATAGAAAAAAAATAAAAAGAGAAAACCAACCAACTTGAGAAACAGCGAGTTACCACTCTGCTCACCAGGTATGAGCAGTGCCAAGGCACGTCTCCAAGCTGAAAAGCTTACAGGACGCACAAACAGCTCCATGAAAACCACGCTGTCACCGCCTCGCGAAAAAGCACGCTGATGGCAAACAGCAGCTACAGACAAAGCCTGCAACGCAACACAGGACCTGCAGCAGACATCAGAACTGCTTGTTTACTCCTCACAAACGATTTTTCCCGAATGTCTTTCATCAGAAAACAAACAAACCCCCCCCCCCCAATGTATTTTTTTAAGGATAGTCACATTTCTGGATTTGCTGTTTTGAATAGGAAATGAGGTAATTACAATTTGANAAAAAAAAAAAAAAAAACAAACCAAAAACCAAACCACAAAACAAAAAACCCCAACCCCGTATCTGTTCACTTTTCTAAACCGCACTTACTCTAAAATGGCTAAAGCATTTACTTCCAACATATACTCCTTACCCTACAAAACATTTTAATTCTTAAAGAAAAATCATTATTCCTTTAATTCGGCAAAATACTCCTACATGAGAAATAAAACTCAAGCCCGTGTGCGGTACACTCCTCAGTTGCTGTAGGGCACGTGTTACTTCAGGTGCGGGTTTAGCAGGAACTCTCCCACTGCTCCCCGGAAACTTCAGCTATCCTCCAACCAGCCCGAGGGCCAGACCCTACAGCCACACCATCTCTCCAGGGTGACGGCGCTGGCCCAAGGCTACTGGTTATAAGAGCACAAGAGACACAACGTCACCACGGGTGTCCCGTCCCCCCCAGCCCCCAAAACCCACCAGATCTGGGTTACAAGAAGCAGATCCAAATACAAGGTTTATGAAGTAATGCTCGTTTACAAGCAGGATGTGGCCACTGTTTTGTAAGGATTAATGAGCGTCCCCAAGCAATATGGTATCTTTAACTATCATCACTTTCTACACAGCCGCCCGGAGGATTGTGAAGATAGTGCCCTGTAATTTAGATTTGTATGGAACTTTTAATAGGCAACATCTTGACAGGCATCAGTTCAATTAAAATAAATTTCCCTTCGTATAAGAACAATAGATTACACACACACAAATCAGACTAGTTCAGTTTATATGGAAACAAATGCAATTATACAATTTATTTGTCAATACAGTTTTAATTCACAATGCAGTCGATCTAGCACACCCATAGATGACTTACAGCACAACAGGCAGCCACCCCAGAAATCACCCGTCCCCAACCTGCCCCAGGCTCCCAGCCTGGGACTTGGGGTGCCGATTGCCCCCGCACCAGCACCCTGCATGGCTAGGAGCACCCGAGCATCTCCATCGCCCGCTCAGTCCCCTGGGACCCCCTCTCGTAGCCTCCAAGGGCAGCTGGGGGACCTGCCAGCCGTTCTGCCAGGTACAAGCGGGACTGAGCCCGTTTTGTTCGTATCGGATGTTCCCTGTGCTCTGCCGGACCCCCGTCCTCGGTGATCTCTGTACCACCTACATGGAAACCTCTGCAGCAATAATAACACATTACAGAACAGCTCAGCTGTGTGAATAATTGCAGATACACGCTGCTCTGCCTTTGCACAGGCATCTCTACGAAGGCAGTGGGAGTTGTAGAGACGTTATTAGGTCTCATGACATTTTAAAAAGGCTTAAATATAAAATGACTTATAGAGGTTTCAAAGGCTGGAATGGAACTGAAATAGTCTTTGCAATACTAATTGCCAGATGCTAAAAACAACACACAGAGACGCATTGCATAACTGCCTGGAAATGAAAGAACAGAGATCAAAATTCATGCACAAAGTTGAGAGAGCAAAAAGGCAGAGTTACTTCCTAGCAAAGCCTTTACGGCTGCTCCTACAGCCGCCCCGCAGCCTGACTCGCCCGACTGCAACAGAACGAAGGTTACATGCGGCAGCGGCACGGAGGACTGTGCCAGCCAGCACCGCAGCCCCAGCACAGGGAGCGTGTGGGACATCGTCTCCAGTAAGAAAAATCAGGTGCAGAGCCTTTGCATCGGCTTGGCACAGCGGCACGTTATTTTGGCAAGCGTAACATTTCAGCCAGCACCGAACACTCATGCAGAACTTGCTTGGGTTTCTGAAACCATCAATAAGATTTTTCTGCGGAATCAAATGGTGCGATGGCTCCAGCTGGAACCGGGACAAACTCCCCGGCACACACGGAGCTAACAGACCCCTCATGTCTGCGTAGGAACAGCCTGAGGGGACTGGGACAGCAGCTCACGGACAGACAGAGGCCGTGGAGCATCAGGAGCCAGCGCTGATTGTAAGAGTTGTTCAAATATGTGAGATATTAACGTGGGTACAAACCTCACGGTTTGTGTATTAGTCTGCCACACATGAACAAATAATGGCGGAGAGAAAAGGCCCTTCTCTAGCATTGAACACAGAAAAGCAGCAGTTATTAATAGACACTAATGCTTTCAAGCTAAGAAAGGGTATGTACTTTGCAGCATCTCCTGTTCCATATTTTGTTCATCAATAAAATCATTTCACTAGAAAAGTGCTATAAAAAGAAGCAATTCCTCTCTGCCATGTCTCTTGCGTCAAGACTATGCTGCTGTGTAAAAATCCCATCCACAGTGCAATACTCAAGTCCCTACAGCCTTCTGTGTGGACCAATACACACACAAAGTAGGGGATCTACAGCACAGGCTGACAGCGAATACTTGCACTTATTTTCTTGAAATCTCTCTCAACCACGCGCTGCAGATGAGGCTCATCATGCTTGTGTCATGTAACAACAGCCAAAACGAGGGGGAGACGAGAGATAGACTAAGCCCATGTCTCCGGTCCTTTCATTTGTGGGAAGCGTCTGCCGCAAGTTTCTGTCAGAGAGCAGTTTGCTTTAAACATGCAGCTCCCAGGTATAGATGTTTCTTCCCGGAGCAGCGTTAGGTGAACCGACTTGTCAGCAGTCTCAACTAAAACCTGAGTAACTTGGATGAAATGAGAGAGGGGAAGAAAACAATGGCTAAGGGAACCAGGAAGATTGCAAAAGCAGCTTCAGCCCCATGCAAACCCAGACTAACAGCTGAGAAAGTAGGTGGTCATCTTGGCAATTCACCTTTCCTTTCGCAGCTGGTGCTTACAACCAGGTGATTCCCTTCATGAAGGAGGCAGCTCTGACTTAAGGATGTTGAGAACCACCTCTGGATTTGGAGCCAGAGGAGGTGGAACCTCCTACCCCAGCGAACAGGCAAAGTCAGAGTAGAGGTGGTGGGGGGGGAAGCCAACAGCCCAATTACATGCAGGTATAGCTGTAAGCACTCGTGGAGCTGCACAAGTCTCAGCAATTGCATAGCATACTGGAAAACTTAACTTCTACCATGGGAAAAAAAACACGTCTTTGGTAGGCAAGCCACTCTATCTGCCAAAAACATAAGCATCTGGAGCCACATACATGTTCATTTGCAGTGCAAATGCCTAGCTCTGCTAAAGCTTTGCTCTGGTCAATAGATTCCAGAAAACAAGTGTACCATTATAGATACTATGATTTCTTTCAGGCTAATAGGCTGGAGATACTTAAAAACTAGCATATACTCACAGGAATAGAGATGTTTGTTTCTGGCTGACATTTTTCTCTTCTGTAAACTTCTTGAATTAAAAACTTCTAGTCACATGTAATTGCTAACATTAAACATTTATTGTTTTTAAAAAATAAACATGCAGAAAGCCATCCTCTTTAAAACCCACACATAAGATAATCCAGCAGAGATTTTAGAGAAAAGCAATAGCCCTGTAAGGCATGGATTCATATGAAACTTCCAGCAGAAACGTATTTTCTGCAGGAGTCCATGCTCTGGTTACACCATGCAGTGGTGCAAGTCCAGCCAAAGTCAATCACATAACAGAGCACTTGCCTTGCAGTTTATCTTTCTTTTTCTGCTGCTTGGATTTCTTTCCATCCACCTGGAGACTGACTGTTCTCCTCTTCTCCAGATTCAAGAGCTCCTGGAAGAGCTCCTGCACGTTGTAGTTCATTTTGGCTGATGTCTCCATAAAGGAGCACTTCCACTTGCTGGCTAACGCTTGCCCCTCGCTGGCATCCAGCTCCCTCTGGGTCTCGTCACTTTTGTTACCCACCAACATTATTGGGATTTTTTGGATGTCCCCTTTAATCTGACAAATCTGTTCAAAGATGGGCTGAAGATCTTCCATGGACTGCCTGCTGGTGACAGAGTACACCAAGATGAAAGCATGTCCTTTGGATATAGACAGCCTCTGCATGGCAGGGAACTGATGGCTTCCCGTGGTATCTGTGATCTGAAGGGTGCAGATGCTCTTATCGCAGCTGATTACCTGCCGGTACGTATCTTCGATCGTGGGGATATAGGTTTCCCTGAAAGTTCCCCTTACAAAACGAAGGACCAAAGAGCTTTTGCCAACCCCTGCTGCTCCAAACACAACCACCCTGTAATCATTGCTTTGTTCAGGCATGTTTGCTGTGCTGCGATACAAGGGAAGATTTCAACCGAAAAAGACAAGAGTTCTTCAAGTTTACACAGCTCTATAGAGAGGTGGCCTGCAGAGAAGGGAGAGGGAGGGGGCAAAAGGAAAACAGGAGCAGGGGGACAGAAAGAAAAAGAAATCGTTCACACCATCTCGGTAATTTTACGGTACGTTACTGAAATAAACAATTAAATAAGTCACTCCCCTCCCACCCTTTTTTCTGGCGTTAAAGAGAAACAAACCGCTACACCACCACCACACCACCCCCGCACAGATCCCGTGCACACTTAACGTTATGAGAAGCGAAAACGAATTCACCTGTAGCCACCAGCTGCACCGTCCAGCTCAACGGGACTAAACCCGCCTCCAGCAGCGGGGAAGCCGTGCCATCTCCGGCCGGAGCCCCGCCGCTGCTCAGCTCCGCGCCTGCCCCCGCCGCCCCCCCACCCCGGCCTGCGCGGAGCTCCCCCGCTCCCGCTCGGCTCCCACGGGCGGGCAGCGATCCCGGGGCCGTTGGCTTTGTCCCTCTCGCCCTACGTGCTCCATCCACCCGCTGCCGGCGGAGCCCCCGGAGGCGGCAGGAGCTGCCGGGCTGGGAGCGCCGGGCGCTGCGGCTGCCTGCCTGACTGACTGCCTGACTACCGCAGCGGGCTTCTCCACCTCCCCGGCCACCGCGCCGGGGGCCCCGCGGTGCTGCCCCCCCCGGGTAGGGGAATTGCCTCAAAAAGCATCATGAAATCCAACCTTCCCCTCAAAAGCCCCATAAAAATAACAAGGAATCAACACAACAACCTGAATCTGGTGGTTAAAGCCGTTGGAGCCAAGTTTTGGTGCTCCATCCCTCTCATTCCACGCAGAAATAAACACCAGCCTCATTCCCTGCACCACAGACCCCCAGCACTGACAGGCCTTACCAGCCCTCACCCACCCTGCAGCCTCCCCAGCTCAGGGAGCTGATTTAATTCAGGGCTGATTTTACTTCAACACTTAAATACGGGTCAGCTTCCCCCACCCCCGCTGCCATTCAAAGCGGCCGGGATGACCTGAGGGATTCCTGCAGCCCTCCCCCCGAGAGGACACCAAACCTTTCAGGCTATGGCTGCTACAGTCCACTACTGCCATTTAGCTCCATCACACTGACAAATAAGAAAGAATTGTATTTCACAACCACGAGTTGTGTTATCTCCTCATTTATGAGACACTTCCCCCAAACACGGTCTCTCCACACACCCCCGCCGAAGGCAGACCGGATCAGCCGCCCCGATAACCCAGCGCCTGACAGGGACGGCGCCCATGTCCCCGCTGTTACACCCCCAAAAACGGAGCCGAGAGACCCGGGCCCACGGCGGCCGCTCCCGCCGCCCTCAGCTCCCGTCCCGCCTCGGCTCCTCCTCGCCCCGCTCCGCCCGAGCCGGCTCCCCGGCCGCCGCCGCGGCGGGCGGGAGCGGGCGCCCCGCTGCTGCCTCACGGCCCCGCAGCGGGAAGCGGCCCAGGGCAGCTCCTTCCCCGGCCCCGCCGCCCCGCTCCCGCGGGGGCTTCCCCACCGCGGAGCCCCGCTGAGGCGCTGGCGAGCCCTCCCTCCCGCCCCAAAATGGCTGCCGGCCCCCCGCGGAGGGCGCTCAGGGCAGCCCGCAGCCCGTCAGACCCCAACCCGCTTCTCCAGAGCCACCCACCTGCACCCAGACGGGGACCCACACCGTTAGCGGGTTAATACGGACATCTTAACCGGCCAGCTGGCGACGGCAAACCAGCACCAAACCAGCACCGCAAGGCTCCTCTGCCTTTGCTGGGCACCCTGGCAGGGGTCAGCTCTCCGCCCCAGCCGCTGGCTGCAGAGACCGGGAGGGCTGGAGGGCACCAGCGCTGGGGCAGAGGTTCAGCATTCCTCGGGTTGACAGGCGCGATTTGTTTAGCCCTGATGCCCTGAGGACAGCCAGCCTTCGCTTGTTCTAACAGCAACATCTCCCACTGTGACAATGAAAACCATCCCTGTGTCTGACTGTGACCGGGAGGGGGATGCTGCATTGCCTGGATGAGAATTCTTCTTCTTTTTTTTTTTTCTCTAGAATGTTGTGGGGTTTTTTTCTTTTTTCTGTGCATGACCTTGGGCTTGGAGCAGAGCTGCAGCAAGCCGCGGGTCCCTGGGAGGCCGTCAGGGAGCCGTCAGCGCGGAGCTGAGCTACGTCGGGGGCGGAGGACGGTCCCCAGGCCGCACGCCTGGACAAGGCCAGGCCCTGGGAAAGCTGCAGCCGGGGCTGGGAACCCAGGAACACGCCAGTTTTAAAATGTGACAAAGGGCCTTTGTGGGCTCCGCTGCCAGGAACAAACGTGCCTCTGAAGAGCTCAGCTCCGACCGGGAGACTTGAAAATGGGGGTACCCTTGGCCAGGGGCTGTTCAGGGCCTGGCTACAGTCTGTAACTCTTGTGCTGCCCAAGGCGGGGGCATTTAAGAAACCCTTTTGCAAAGCTTCATTCTTTTGTTGTTGTTGTTGTTGTTACAGTTGAACTACAGCAGGACAAAGTCCCGCGCAGAAGAGGCCAGCACGCCTGCCTGAGGACACCCTGTGCTCCTGACCTCGGCCAGGAACGGTCCAGAGCTCTTCCCCCTCACAGAAGTTGTAACTGAAAACATGGTTCAAGATGGTGCCATAGATATTTTCCCTGATTCTGTGTGCCGCAGGGCCTGGGTTGGGGAATAACAGCTCTAAAAGGGGTAAATAAAATACTTCTGGAAGCCTACAGGAAGGCGGTTCTCCTCAGCGTCTCCTGCCCTGCCCCGGCCTCCCGTCCGCCCCAGCCACACTCGGTCCTGGCTGGCACGTCTCGGACAGCAAGCTTGCCTGCTCCCGTCTTGGGCAGAGCAGCGGTGACTGTCTCTTTCAGAGGCTAAACTCTCTAAGAAATAATTGCTTATGCCAACACATGGTGCTCAATAACCCCTGGTTTCCAAATCCATAATTACATCCTCGTCACAGAAGGGCGATGCTGCTGCTTGCGGTCTGGGATGAGTACACAAGCTTCTGGCCGGGGCACGCTCAGGCCAGCGAGCCCAAGAGTTAAATCTCTTTGGGGGCATTTGTCACAACCCTGCCTAGAAGGCTGGGAGCTGGGGAAGGGAAGGATCACTTCCCTGTGGGACACTGAAGGATCACTCCCCCGTGGGACACTGAAGGATCACTTCCCCATGGGACACTGAAGGATCACTCCTCCGTAGGATGTTGCTCGGCCACGTTGATGCTAATGGATCCAGAGCAGCCAGAAGCAGCCGTAAAAGCCAAGCTGAGGAGGTTAAGGTAGCCTGGATTTGAATCCTGCTGATGACCTGCAGAGTCGTGAAATGTATGGGGTAACCAAAAGAGGAAAGACATGTGGCCTGTATGCTGATGCAGGTGGGAGAATAATGACAACGAACAATTTGGCAGCAGTGGGAGCCCGTTACCCAGTGGGGACGTAGGCAAGGAGCTGTGCCGCTCCCTGCTCAGACCGAAGGTGAGCGGCATCGGTCAAAGGCTAAAGCCCGTTCCCTTGGCTGCTCCCCAGCAGCATCCCCAGGCTCCGTGCTTCCCCGCAGCCTCTCCAGCCCCAGGGCTGCCTTTGGAGGGCAGGCAGCCGCAGGCCGTACTGTGCATGGCGCGGCGGCAGAGGGAGAGAGGGAAGCCATCCGTGACAGAGAACAACCTTGGGAATGCGTTCGCAGGTGCCTGGCGAGTTAAAAGCTCTATAAATCTGCTTGCATTGATGTAGGAGCTGGAGAGCAATATGCTTCTAGGTGGTCTCGGACGAATCCTGGAACAGAGGGATTAAGCCCAAGAAGGAGAAAATGTTGACTAAAGTGCAATTTCCATTGCTAAAATTAGTTTTCCCCTATCTCAAAATCCAGTTTCTGCAACACACCTGACCCGCCAGCCCCAGCGCTGGCCATGCCACTGGGAGCAGACCAGGCAAAACCCCTTTTGCTGGGATTTATGAGCAGCTTGATTTTGCTCAGGACCAACTGGCTGTGCAAAAGCCTCATTAAGACAATATCCACCCTTTTCGCCTCTCCCCAGAAACCTTACCCTGCTTACTGTGGTAGTTTATGCCCGTGTTCACTGTAGACAACAGACTTCTGCCAGTTTATGCCTGTTGAGGACCTGGCCTTAAAATAAAGCCTTGGACCTGGCTGAGTGGATAGTACAGACTCTGTAACCTCTCCCTTGGCACGAGCATCTTCATGCCAACATACTGCAAAGCACTGGAGTGTTTCCCGGCGCTAAGACCTCCCTTTCCTGCACGGCTGCGACCGGCACCAGCCATTGCACCGCTCCATGTGGGAATTATTGGGTGTTAAGGCAGCGGTTGTAGTTGTTCACTCAGGGACAGGGCAGGATCAAGCAATAGACCTTTAAGGGAGAAAATGGCCCAGTTCCCTGCTTGAAACCCTTTCTGCAGCTGCTCAGCTGGCGCCAGGGTCTGGCCGTGTCCTTTCCCATCAGCCAAACACTGGGCAGAAACACAAAGGGATCACACTGTTCAGAAACTACGGGCAGGTTTCGTTTTGGTACCTTGTCCCTGTCTGAAGGGATGCTAAAGAGGCTGTGCCGCAGAGGAAGGGCAGGTTCCTGCGCCCACGGGAAGCCGGGCAAGGCACACACTGCTGCTTCTTGCGGAGAAACACGTTGATGTGAGTCTGTACCAGGAACTTGCCCTTTTCTCGAGGCCTGTGAATAGTTTTCATTCCTCCTGATGCTGGAGGAAGTTTTTGCCCACGCCAGTGCCTGCTCTATTGGACGTGTGCCCGCCTTTGTTCTGAGCAGTGGCTCGGGAAGAGCAGATCTGTGCCAGGATCTGAGCTGGCTTTGCAGGAGGAGGTGGTTAGCACTGTGACACCCTTCCCCATCAGCAGCAGCTGCAATTCCCCCCACGGCTCAGGTGCTGCTGAGAAACTGAGGAATAACAACCGAGCATCTGCAGACAAGGCAGAGACACGCTGGTACCGCTGCTAATTGGCCACCCACAGCAGGGCTGTGCCATCCCTCTTCACCATCAGGGCAGAGCCTGGTAAGTCCCGAATCCGTCGGCACAGGCATGTCCTTGCCGTCAGGCTCTGAGACCGCTGCTCGGGTATTAGCAGGAGAATTTCTGACAGCTGAAGAGGCAGCGCTTCCCTTTCCAGGTAGTCTCTCCTTGCTTTGAAGAAGAAACCCAAAACCAGTGGCAGGGTCCTGCCAGCGCTGAGCAGCTTTCCTACCTGCTTCTCCGGCCCTCTTTGCCCTCGTCGTGCTTCCACATCTTCCTGCTGTCACATCTCTTGTCTTCCCGCTGTATGTTTCTAGCCTAGCAAAAATTATTGCATTGCACAAAGCACTTTGCTTGGGGCCGTATCTGGATTCTATACAGCCTGGTCACACCCTGACTTCTGGTGGCCCCAGTTCTTTCCCACTCTCCATGGATGCTTTCATGGAAAAATCTCCTGGCTGGCCCGCCCCCGGTATGGCAGCATCTGTTACCAAACCTGCATCTGCTGTGCAGAAGCTACTGCAGCGATATCATTCCTATTTGTGTTTCTACCTCTTCGTTAAGCACTTACGCAATTTCTGTCTGGAGCCAAATCTCACTTTGGGAGGTACAGCAGCACCTAAAGTGTTAGCGAGCACTTGTGGAGGAAATATTTCTCAGTCCTTCCCCAAACTTATTCTTCCAAACCCGTTTGTGGTTTTCCAGGTTATCATTTCTTATTTCTTGGATACTTGCTGCCAACTCCATGGTGTTCTCCCATCTATCTCGAATCCACTTCTATCCTCACTAAGCAGCTTTGTATTGCTTGCCTCCTATCCCCGACTGAAAAAAAAAAATAAAAAAATGAGTCTTTGGACCTATTTCATACTGCTCTGGATTTTTTGTCTGACACAAAAAGCCCAGAGGATTTTCTCAAGGAGCTTCACTCTTGACATGAGGCCCTGTCAAGTCCTGTCGTCATTCACTGCATTATTTACTAGGAGAAAACGAAAGCAGATGCTCAACCACTGGGCCAGCTGTTTCAGACACAGAAGCAAGCTGTCTCAAAGTCAGCTGCTGATAAAGATTCGGGTTGGTTGTCATCTCAGCCACACAACAGATAAGCAGAACACCCAATTTTTGCAAGGTGCTTGGGAACACCTGGGATAGAACTTGGATTGAATCCATCCAAAAGTAAGGGAAACTATCACTGAGACCTTCAAAATAAAGCTTCGAAAGCCAGGAAGGTGCCCAGTTGCACTGAGCTGCTTTGAAAGGCCCTGTCTGAAATAATAATAATAATGATATAATGAAATAATAACAACAATAATAAAGAAAATGAAAATAGGGGAATAAACCAGTTTTCTTTAACAGTACGCTAATCAACATTGCTTCATGCTTAGTACAAAGGGATGGAAATTAGTTCTAATAAACTGTACTTCTATTACATTAGAGAATTATTAATGCTGTAATCACAGCTGCTGAATCACAACTGTGTGGAGAGCTGCTGCTCTTCGGGAGGTTTTCTCCTGTTATTAATTAGTCATCTCAATAACCCGGTGCTCAGCCCCGTAGGTGTGAATACAAGGGGTTGCCCGCTGGGTAACCAACCACGTAAGATTACGTGTGTGCAACGGTGAGCAAAGCCGAATGCCACGTGTGGTGCCACGTCAGGGGGCATTGCTGCGGCGGGCAGGGTGCCCAGCAGAAGTGCAGAGGAGATCCGTGGTGCGCATCCCACTTCGAGGTATCCGGCACCAGCGGCTGAGCCTGCCCGTTTCTCTCCTGAGTCTCCCCACCTCCTCTCAAACGTTCTCTCTTTCGGGTCCGTGTTCCCACCTGCTGCCACACAGAAGCTGTTCCTGAGGTATTCGCTGGGCGCTGCCGACTCCCGAGCTGACCGCATTGGCCACCCGGCTGTTGGAGCAGCCATGGTGCTGGTTCCTGAATCCTTCCCTCCCGTTCCCGTCCCCAGCGCAGCATCCGCCGTGCTTTGACAAGCTGAAGTGCTCTTTCTCTTGGGCAGCCGACGGCTCGAACCTCTCTTTGCCACTCCTTGCACGTAGCTTTCCATTAAATCCATTTAAGCAAGACCCGGCCCCAGTACCTGTGCCCAAACCTGCATGAACCTGTGAAATCGGGGCATTGCAGCTCATCCAGCCTTCCAGGACTGTGCCCTTGGGGATTCCTAAATCCACGGGGTGCTGTGACGGTACCTGGGCTGTCCTGACTACAAGCATTTGGTAGTGAAAGTCCCCCGTGCATTTAATCTCCTGCAGGGATTTATTTGGGGGAATTAAAAGCTTTCTCTCTGAGAGCAGAGACTTTCCCTGCGCCCAGGCTTCGCTTCCCTGAATCCTTTGGGCTACGGCACTTGTGCCTGCAAGCAGCATCCCAGATGAAAACACGGCCAGACCATGACAAAAGTTGCCAGCAAAACCCTTTTTAATCCCGGCGATGCTCGTGTCCGCTTGAAAGAGTTTCCCTTTCTCACCCGCCTTTGCTGTGGTTCTGGGTGCCGGCAGACGCCTGTAGCAGCACGGAGCCCCGCGTTCCTCCGCCTGCCCGCTGCCCCTGGCTCGGCCAGGGTTTAATCACCTCTCCCCTCTGCTGGAAAACTGCTCCTGTCCCTCCCGTGGCTGCTTTTACGGTTCCTGCCTCTCAGCCCAATAACCTGCGAGTCATTCACTTTGCCCGAGTCCTGTCATTAATGGGGATTTCCAGAGATGGGTTATAAAACATCATTTTTGGTGTTTATGAGGTATTTAGTAGCCACAATGAAATGCTAACTAGTAATTAGTAGCTTATTCACTATCTCAGCTAGCCACGTTTGCTCAAAGGCAGAGATCCCATTTTCAGACAACATTTTCCAAGCCTTCCAAGGCTTTGGGTGGATTACCATTCCTCGGCCGCTGTCCATCTGAACTTAATTAGGTGGTTGTGCCTGGGATCTCGCCCTTTTTGGCAGGTCCCTCTGAACCGCCGAGCCCAGCCTGCCGGCCAGCTGTGCTTTGCCCACATTAGGCAGCTGAGCAGGGCTCAGCTAAGTGCAACCTAGCTGGGCGCAGAACCGAGCCCAGACCAACACGAGCTAGAAGGCAGCTCCTTCTGAGAGGTATTTGTTCGATGAGTAAGGTGATATGAAAAGCCAACAGGCTCTTGTGTTTGGGGAAGGATTTGTGACTCTTCTCCCTGGAGGAAAGACGCTGTGAGTCAGCTCAGCAGAGGCAGAAGTGTGGGAAGGTCTCCGGCCTCCTTGCAGAAAGGATGGAGAGAGACGTGTCCTGGGCAGTACCTCTGCCTCGGGGGGACAGACGGATTTAGGAGGGACACGGCCACGAGATGCTGGCTCAATGCCCCGCTGTTGGTCAAGATTTGCTTTGGCTGGAGCTGACAACAACCAGAGAAATTTTAAATGGACATTTTAAATGAAAATCAGCTGTTTGTGAGAGTCTCCCCGGAAGGCAGAGGGAGCAGAGGACAGGCACTGTCGGCTGTTTGCCTGCTCCTGCTGCCCTGGAAAACTGCTGAAGAAATGCCTGGAGCTGCGAGCTGGTGCGGGACAGCGATGGGGACCCACAGAAGGGACGGCTGAAGGTGATCAGATCCCTTTTCTGCAGCGATTTTCCCAGAGGTTGTTTCTGTTATGCCAGGACTCCCTCGGGACTTGGAGGGATTGCACAAAAACGTACTTGCCCAGGTTACCAAGCCCAGGCAGTGCCCCTCACTGCTTTTCTGTCCGTGTTTAGGGTGGTAAATCCCCCTCTCCCATTGCTTAACAACAACCACTCATTGGTTTGCTTTAGAGAGGAGAGAGCCTGCGGGGTCTGCTCTTAACTTTGTCCTGGAGCTACATGGCTGAAATCCTGCAGGTCGATGTTTTGGGCATGGAGGGGAGCCTTGCTTGAGCCCCCACTGCTGCCTCCCCCCGCTTGCTCCAGGCAGGGAGAATTGCCTGTTTCTGAGCACGGACGGGGCACCCCCAAAACGGGTTTCACTTGAGGTTTGACAGCCCTCAGCTCCCACGGGGGTTCCCACCCAACCTGTCCTTACCCAGACTGGAAATGTGAGCAGCTTTGGGCAATTCGGAATTAGAAACCCGTGTATTTTACTTCCTATACCACTGCAGAGGAAGTTCTGCCAATTCCAGTTCTGACCTCCTGAAGTGAAAACGTCCAGCTTTTGGGTACCACTGGGGCAGGGCCAAGGACTAGCAGCTCCCCAAGGGCTCTTGCTGGGGTCACAACGAGCATGGCACCCCAAGGCTCGGGGACAGGCACCAGTCCTGCTCTGTCCTCACTGTGCTCCATTTCCACCGCTTTTCCTCTGGAGCCCACCAAGGCTCGCCTTTTCTTGTGGGAGACGAAGCTTGATGTTCATGGTAGTACAGCTGTCCTCTTAATATTGCTTTGAATATTCCTGCAGAGAGGTAGGAGACAGCAGCTGAAGGCAGAAAAGGGATTTTTTTTTTTCTCTGTAATTACATATATTATTATTAAAACCAGAGGATGTGTGTCACTGTTGCGTATTGCTTATCGGAAAGGATGTCTCTTCCGAGCAATGCTGATACTTCAGAGTGCAGTTCAGCCTGTAAAATATTTATTAGAAAATGTTCCAGAGCGGCTTATCTATTTTTGAGACATAACATCCATCTCATGAGCAAGCCTCATCTGTCCCTGGAAGAGTGCCCTTCCTCTGGAAACTCTGGAGAGGTTTAAGCACAATGAAAGGAGGATGGAAAAAATAGAACACACAAATACCTGCTATTGTAATGGATATAGCTTTCCCTGAGATAATGAAACGGCCAAAGGACGGGACGGTATTTAAAGGGCCTCAGCAAGGAATTCCCTGCACGGAGCCATCACACCTCAGTTTGTCAGAAACAAACGCCTGACCTGCCGCCTGCCCCCGGCTCGGTGGGGAGCCCCCGCTCGTGTCCCCCAGCGCTCGGCACGGCAGCGAGGAGGGATGACACACCCAAACCCCCGCCCGCGCGCATCCTGCCGAGATTTGGGAAGCCGTCGCCAACCAGCACCATCTCCGCAGGGGCTCCTGCAAGAGGGCTGGGTGCCGCGGAAGGGACGCTGATCGCGTGAGCTCATCTCAGCCCGGTAATCCAGACGAACGGCAGTGAAAGCAAGGCCTTCCCGCAGGACCTGGAAGAGTCGTTCATGGAAATGTCTCGGCAGCGTGTGCCCGAGTACCGGCAGCAAACGGAGGCCCCGGAGCAGATGCCGTCGCAGCTGGGGCCGGGGGAAGCAGAGCGGGCGCTGCCGGAGCGGCACTGGCAGCGGGAACGGCTGAGCCCTGCGCAGCACCGGCTCCAAAGGTACCCCTTGCACGCATCAGAGAGCGAGAGGCAGAAGGTGCCAGCAATGACAGCCGTGATAAGATCTTGTATTTTGTTTGAAACTCTCAATGTAAAGCCCGAAGTGCGTATTGATTTCCTATACCTGTCTGGCAAGGGAAAAGCTCAGAGAGCCATCAGCTCTTGTACAGTGTAATGGCAGGTGCTAAGTAGGAAAGCAGACTCACGACGCACGTCTGTGTGCCAACCAGAGAGCAAAATCCTTCAAAAGAATAAATCTGTTGCTGCTTATTGCTTATTTTACCCTAATAAAAATGTACCGACTGTGTCTCATCTTTGAGAGCAGGAGTGACGGTCATTTATAACAAGAACCAGAGTGGACGCGAGCAGCAGTCCCCAGCTCTGTACATCTCGTCTCCTGCAGCTCAGTCTCCTGCAACCCTTTCCCTGGCAATACAGCCAATGTTTTCTCTCTGTCACCATGAAATCCCATACGATAGCCTTGGGCTACAGGATGTGTGGTGGGAGAGGGAACGTGTTTCCGTGTCCCACAGTGCTGGGGACTGCTGGCAGTGGGTTTACGTGGGACAAGGAGAAAACACCAGCACCTCCCTCTGCCCAGCCAGTGCTCATCGGCACGGTTGGAAGCTGGGGACAGCCTCAGGTCGCTGCTGGGACACTCAAACCCACCTCGTCACAAGTTCCTTCTTCCATTTTTAAGCTGGGAAACGCTGGCCAGATCCATCCCGCGAGCCTTGCTGCTGGAGCTTGTGGCCAGCAGGCATGTGGTGAGACACAGCCATATGACTTTGGATCATTTTCATCACCCTTCCCTGAGCCTTTCCTACATCTAACGCGCCCTTTCAGAGGGATGGGCGTCGGGGCTGCAAGCCCAGTTCCCCCAGTACCTCCCAGAATAGGTACAGCATTGACTTCACGTGGCTCCTTTGCTGCGGCTGGCTCCCACAGGAGCTCCAGGCATGGCTGCTGCCCCACGCGGAGGTTGTTTGAAGACCAGCCCAGCGCTGCGCGCTCACACCTCACCCCGGGAGCAAAGGAACGGCAGACGAGGCTGCGCGGAGCCTGCGGCAGCTCCTGGCTCTGCTCTTCAGTCACAAACCAGTTTTAGGGCAGAAGGACTCTGGTCCCAGACTTCTAAGAAAACACCAAATGGGGTCTAATAAGAAAACCAAACTGTTCTCACCGAAGGCCATTTGCTGACCTCCAGAGTCCCCAACTCGCCCACAAAGCTCTACCGTACCCCATTTCCTTCTCCTACCGCCTTTGCCTGCAGAAACCCTCGGGCCGTTTTCCCCGTTCCTCTCCAGTTCCCACCCTGACCCTGCCCGGCGGCACAGAACCGAAAAGCTCCTGGGACAGCTCGGACCCCGAGCAGCACCTTGCAGGTAAGAGGAACTTCTACAAATACGCCATTTCCCACATTTTGAGAGGTGAGGGATTTATGGTTATTTTTTAACCTGGTGTTCTGCTGGCAGCAGAGGGCAGCAAAGCCTTGCCAGGGCCAAGGCAGAGCCGCCCGCGGAAACCCGGGAGGGGAAGCCGGGTGGGAGGGTGGCAGAGGTTTTACCGCTATTTAAAATTCATGGATTTGCTCTTCTGAAATGCATTAGATCCCGACAGTGCTGTACTGCCTCTAGTTTGTCTTTCAGCAGCCCCAGTTCCTCGCCGTGGCGGAGAAGCTGTAGGGAACAGAGGCTGCAGCAGAGATGGAGCAACGGGCTCTGCCCACAACTCAGCAGCCCAGTTCCCCTCTCCTGTAATAATATCAAAATATCAAAATATCAAGGCAGCCCCTACCGCAATGTGAACTTCAGGCTGTCGCTATTAACATTAATCTGTCATCATCAAATTTTCCATTACTCCTTCAGTGCAGGTCCTGGGAAACCTTTTTTTCCCTGGATTATAGACAGAAAGACAAGGTGGGGGAGAGCAGGCTCCGAGCAGCGGGAGCAGCACCTTCCAATACGGCAGCAGACGGAGGAGGACGCCCAAATCTTGACGTCACGATGGGGTAACGGCCAACATGGAAGTTCACAGCAAAGCTCTGACACCTCTGGAGCCGGCAAGAGGGGCCAGAGCCCGAAGGCAAACCCGATGGGAGCAGACTTCAGCCCCCGGGACGGGTGGGAACGGGGGGCTCAACACCCCGTCCTGGTCCCGCAGGCGAGGGCAGCTGTGACCGACGCTCCAGAGAAAAGGCAGAAACGGCTCTGCTGGCGATTAGCCCTAAAGCAAAAGCCAAAAAGCCATGAGTGTTAGTGGCAGCGCCGTGTTTCTGCACCGCAAAGCGTTTGGAGAGATGCGGGAAAAATTGTCTGGAGTCAACCATTTTCCGCAGCAAGAAGCTGTGAGACTTGCAACCGCCTGAAGTAAAAGATGAAATAAAAGCAAAAAGATCACAGCAGAAGAGCCATGGTTTCTCAGTCAGTGAAGCAGGCTGGCCACAAATCCACAATATTGTGTATTTTATTTAAATTAACAAAACTACACGTTTTCCAGGTTGCTTAAAGCATTCTGTAAAAACTGAACTCAGCCTAAACAAAAAAAAGATATATTTTAATAAGATTCAGGGACTATTTCTGAGATGTATGAGTAGGGCTTAGGAATTAAGAAATAAAAAAAAAACCACGCACGCACGCACACATACACGCGCCCCGTAAACAAATTGTTAGTGTTTGACACAAAATTTGGTTTTAAAGCTGCGATTCCCCGTTTGTAAGGAGCCTTTACAAATGCAATGCTATACTAAGCTGTAAAAGAAACCATGGACACATCTATTGGGACAACATAAATATCACGTAAGAACCCACCGTAAAAAGGACGTTAAAGTTGCAAAGTCGAGCAGTCAGCGAGGAACATGCCAGAGTTACGATGATGTGCGTTAATTTAATTCCCTTAGTAATTCAACAACCACGGCAAGCAGGAGCATTGCTCGGACCTACTGGCACTTATTTTCCTTACGTAAATTGCTTACAAGTCACATTTTGCCATCTGTGTTGAAGGCACGGTCCGAGCACTTACTCCACATACCCTAAGTGTGCCCCCCTCCTTTTTTTTTTTTTTTCTTTTAAACCACACTTTCTTTCAGTACAGTGGCATTGTCATCCCACTTTACAAAAAACCCACCCCCAAACTTATAAAGAATTACTAGCGTTCCAGTTCAAGTATCCAAAATCACCCACAGCCACCTCCTTAAGTAATGTTCAGCACTCTCCGTGCTCCAGTGACTTCACGCACTCAGACGTAGCAGCACCCGAGGGACTTCACCTGGAGCGATGCACTCAGCGTTCCTGGGCTCGGACGCTGCATCCCGGGGCTGGGAGGCTGCCAGGGGCAGGGGGACCTGGTGGGGCCCAACACCACAAGGAGCAGAATCGCTAAGAAAATCCTGTAGCAGCTCCAATTAAAAAGGAACGGCCCTTCTGCAGACGGGGTCTGCCCGGCGTGCTGCACCCTGGTCTGTTTGATGGTGCACAACCTGGGGTTCCCAGCAACCAAAAGGATGCAAGATTATCTACGCTATCCTCTCCTTCTTCATAGTGAGCTCCAATACATGGTACTTTAAATGCTAGTTTGCAGAGTGCCGTTCTTACTGGGATCGAACAGCCCAGCACCTCCTGGTGCGATTCATTCGGCACGGGCGGCAGGGCCCCGTGAAATCCCTGCGGGGGGAAAGGCTGGTGAGGAGCCGGGGCGTGCGGCCGAGGGGCATTAGTCTTCTGGCCCCCGTCCCTGCTGGACTGGGAAAATACGAGGAATTATTTGAACGCTCCACCCCAGCTGAAGTATTGACTTGTCTCAAGAAACGTGGGGAAGGGGAAAGCAAAAGGCAAGGAGCGTCGGTGCTGTATTTGGTTACTACCAGGCTTGAAATGGGGATGGGGATGGTTAGAGCCGAACGGAGCTGCGGCCCCGTGCAAATACCACCACGGAGAGGCATTGCCAAGTCCGAGCTGTTTGCTGGGAACCGTGATGAACCAGCACGTCCTGGTGCACCCCAGGCGTCACGGAGCCCCGAACTCTCACCCCAACCAGAACACGACAGGCAATGGCCTGCAATCGCGTGTCGCAATGCACGTGTTGGCTGGAGATGGATCGAGGTTTCGTGGGTGATCGCACTTCTGATATTTCCCAACTATACTTTCATTTTGCAGCCTTAATTCTCTAACAATTGATGTGTAATTTCAGAAGTTTTAAGAATTCAAGGACAACGCGTCGCCTGTTGCAGGACCAGTACCCGCGATGACTGCCCATCAGCGGCGCCGGAAGCTCCCCCCTCCCTAATCTCTGACCCTCCAGCCACAGACAGCAGCAGCAGATTCTTATCTTTTAGGGACTAAACTGGGAGGCTGAGCTCCGTGTTACTGGTGGTTACACAGACAACCACTGCTGCCGGCTAACAAGGGCCGCTGGATCCTCCAGGCCCCGGAAGGTGTGCCCTGGGCAGCACAGACCCTTCCGGCCATCCTTCCTCCTGCACGCTTCTCTTAACTGGTCCCCAGCACGGCCCAGTTTAAGCCTCCACCCCGCATCAGTCCCCACTCCCCCTTGCAGTGCCAACAGTCTCACAGCCAGAGCCGCCCGGCTCGGCGACCTCAGCATCTGCCTTAACTCTGAAAAGCAAATATCCACATCAGTGCGTGACAAGCAGGTTTTTTCAAGCCCGATAATCCCTGGAAGAATCCAGCTCTGCCAAGCGCGCTCCGTCCCAGCAGCGCAAGGAGGAGCGGGATTGCCCGGCATCCCTCGCCCAGCTCGCAGGCACGGGAACCGAGGATGCACCGGCCCTCCCGTGGCCTTTCTCTTCTCCCCGTGGCACGCAAGCAGCACAAAAATGAAGGAGCTGTAACAGAAAAGGAAGATGGAGGAGGACAACAGAAGCGAGGGAAGCCAAAGGGGCTGGGAATAGGCAGGAGCTGGCTGCAGGACCAGTACCTCTGGGAACTGGGGACAGGAGCTCTCCTTTCTCCTGCAGCTCAGCTCAGGAATCCAGTTTTTACCTTCCCCCGTATCTAACAAACAGCTGTAAAACCTACTGAGGAAGCGCGGTGCTGCTTCTACTCAAAGCTTACGTATTACAAAGTCTACTCCCTTCCCCCGCCGTGTTGCGTTCAAGTGACAGAGGTTTGCTGCGGAGCTGCTGCAGGGCTGTGCTAAAGACCTCAAACAAGGTTCAATACAATTCTGACGGTGGAATTAAATGTGTTTAAAATGAGGCTTTAGTGTCCCCCCAACCAACACCTCCTTTGACGTTGCACACAAGGAGAAATCTCAAAGTGCTGAATAGGCGCTCGCCGACCGAGCTCCCCGCACCACCTTTATGCACAGGCACGCGGTAGGCAAATAAAAACTGCCCGATGTCAGCTCTGCCCCTTCCCCGCCTCCGAACGTGCGACTTTGCAACCTTAATGCTTTTCTAGCAGGTTTTTACGTGCTTGAGTGTAACACAATATACATTATCCCTCCCCCCAGAAATAACTACACCATATTAAAGAGTTTACAAATGTTCTGCTCGGTGTCACTGCTCTGTGAAAATACACTAGGTACGGGGTGCTCGAGAAGCAAGTTGGGTCGGAGAGGTCTCATCCCAGAGGGTTTGTGCTGTCCTCTGCCCTCCACCCCGGTCTGGGTCCCAGCTGAGCCCGTCCCAGCGTTACTCCTGAGCCTCCTTGCGAGCCAGCTTATACACCTCCGTCGGGCCATCCACGTGGGTGATGGTGGTGGTGAGCTGGAGCTCTTCCCCACTGTTTACTCCCAGGTCACCTGAGAAAGGACGTTGTTCTGTTAGCTTGGTCTCGCAGTAAAATATTTGACAATTAGAAAGCAAAAGATCCATTTTATTCCCTCCAGGCTTTCAGGAGCTACCTGTGCTACGGTCTACACAGCATTTCTATAAATGCTTTTATTTAGTTATTTAAATACTAGTGTATTGGCAAAGGAGGGTTTCTGTGCTACTGAAGACTACCGACAAAGGAATCCAACAGCATTGCCATTCTCCACTTGCCCAGATTTCTATTTTCTCCTTTCCCTGTCTCTCCATTTCAGCTACACAATTACAACTGGGCAATGCTAAGAAGTACAAAAACCATCTAGAAGGGTCTAACCTTGTCATTAATTAAAATGTCTGCTAGGAAAACCAAACCATCGTTTGCATCACATTCAATGTGCTGAACGTGCACTTTGGCAGCAAAAACCCACGCACAAAAGGTATCACCCACTTTATGTCGCTTTTTTCCCCGTGACAGCCTTCAGATCATTTAGAGGCATTTACCGTTCGACTGGTCTTCACCGTAATTCTTGTGCGATGGCGCGTACAGGAACATCAGGGCGAAGACGTAGAGGTTCCACATCCCATAGATGCCGGTGAAGAAGGCGCTGTTCACTTGTATCGTTATGTCCCCCCACTTCCAGTGGCCTTCGGTCACCTGCCCGGGAGAAAGCAGACACGCACAGGTTGGTCAGTAAGACCACATTCTGTAAAAATACAGAAGTGATGCTCTAAAGCAGTAATTTGGAGTTAAAGCAGTAAGAACAGCATCATTCAACAGGAATATAACAGCCTGCAGAAGGCAGGCTGGGATTCTCCTCTTTAGCCTCAGTCTGCAGGAAAAAAATGGTCCTTACAAAATGATCGCACCAGGATTTCTTTAACTTTGTCATTCTTAAACGTGACAAAATCTCTCACACCCTGCGCCATATCCCTGCCGTAACTGTTGTGTTCAGCAAGGATTGCCACGTAAAGGGCAGTACCTAGGAGACAACTAGTTACCTCTGAAAGCATCAGCCTTCTATAAATAGACCTTTTAGAGAAGGAAAACCAGCATGAATAATGCGAAGAGCTAATGTGCTGAATGCCTGCTTCTGCCTCACGAGAGGGGCCCAGGCTGACAGCACCAGCCTTAGACATGCAGAGATTCGCCAACATTTACGGAAATATCAACACTGGTATTACTTGAATCGTCAATATTAATATTACTTGAAGATAGGCAGACTGTTCACACTAAAAAAAAATGTTGGCTTTCCATTAAAGAAAAAGACAGAAGGGGGAAAGATGAAAGCTAAACTAACTTGGAAGGAGTAGCTGGAGAAGATTGTCTGCGCTATGTCCGCATGCGGTGACGGTGCTGGTCACCAGCGCCCAACGATGACTGAAATTGCCGAGTGGCATTTCTCGAAGCATTGCTTCAGTCTGATGGATTTTTAAGAGCAGAACCATCCGCTGCGGTAATTTCCATTGGGACCCACGCCGTGCCCCAAAGCGTGAGGGGTGCAGCGGGGGAGAAGCGGCTCCTGCACCCGTAGTTCTGTGACCCTGGACTTGCGAGGCTGCACCCACAGCCCTCCTGAAGCTACAGGCTGCCCGTGCTTAACAGCAACCAGAAATGACATCTTTGAAACAGATGCAATCTTCAAAGTCACTTGGACTAAACCACCAAAGTACATTTAAGCAGCGATACAAGCTCATTTGTACAGAGAGATGCATCGTAGCTCAGAACAAGTAGGTGTAGATCCCGGTGGAAGCAGCAGGGTTGCAAAGTCAACCCAGGGAAGATTGAACCCTGTTATTTCTCTGTGGGCATTCAAAGCCACCGGATTCCTTCAGTTTGAACAGAACATTTTTCCTCTCGCTGAGTTCTCAGAAATGACTAAATGGCGTCGGCTGCTATTTCAAACAGCACAGCCCCAAACCTTACCGTGAGCCAAAGGCTTCAGCCTGAGCAATTTTATGGTGGTGCTTCAAATAAATGAAAACGACTTCTTAAAAAGCAACTTATCATCGCATCTGCTCCTAACAGGCATGCCTTGTCTGAACAGCAAGTGAGGTGACGTCGTTAGCAGCTGGAATCGGAGGCTGATGCTCTCGGACGGAGCCGAGTTTCGTCACTCACCTGGCTCACGATGAAGAAGATGACGGTCATCGCTGCGCAAGCCAGGGTAATGAGCATCAGGAACTTGAACCTAAAAATCAGCCCCTGTTTAGAGAGAAATGTCACTGGTCACATTAACAGAATCCACAAAACCCATTTTTGTTTTTAGCATATACAAGACACAAGTATAAAAAAAAAAAAAAAAAAGAGCAA
>VXBL01001095.1:68940-99601 GCA_013400195.1 Aramus guarauna
AAAAGAGCAAAGCAAAAAAAAAAAAAGGGTCCAACCCACGAAACCCCAAAGCAAAACAACCTCCACCCACTCCTCTGTCGTCTTCAGGACAGCCCATATTCTCCGCTCCCCACACGTCTGCCTTCCTCCCGGATGCTCGAGCGGGGTGTGCGTGTCTGGACAGCTCTTGCTTTCCATTACATTCGCTTTTGTGACCGATTTACCAAGAGTTAACGCCAGAGAGGAGGCAGGTCAGTGTAAGCCATGGGTTTCATCCACCAGCCAGCCTGAGAGCTCGTAGCTTTTCTTAAACAAACATCTGTGGAGAGCTTGCACGGCTTAGCAAGGCGAGTCAGTGTTTCTACTCGCGGGCACTGGTACCAGACTAACTCTCACCTCCGGAGCCTGTCTGGGAGGAAACTGCAGCGATTCTCGACGTTTGTCAAAACTACGCGGGCTGTTACAGAAGAATTATAGACTATAGGACGAACTATGGCTCAAGATCGCTTGGTTGGGAGTTGCGTGCGTGCCGTAGTTGCTTTCACTAGTTTTACATTTTTACTTACAAATCCTTTTGGTTTTGTTTTTGTGTGTGTGTTGTTTTTTTTAACCTGTTTCTGGAATTTTGGTGGAAATGTCAGTATATGCGTAATTGCTATGTCACACTGTGACAAGAAATGACTATTAATTTAACTCTTCCAGACCAGATTCCCGCTTGCCAGATGTTTGTATGTAGAGGACGGCTGCAGCAGCTCTACAATACGAGCTGAAGTCCTGTGCCACTTGCTAAAGGGAAAGATGGAAAAAAAGCAAAAAATGCTCAACATCTTGTTCAGATTCTCACAAGTCTCATTTTCTATTTTTTGTGCGCATTCCCGATGGGGATAACTGGCCTGCTTAAATCAGAAGAGACCATCACTTAACAGAACAAAGTTGGTGATAAATATTTACACGCCCATGGAAACAACAGCCATTCTCAGCTTAAGGACTTGTAGTGAGCCCCCCCCGTGTTTTGCAGCAGATGAAGGCAGCGAGGACAGACCCAACGTACAAAATTATGGGCTAAAACCAGGGGTAACGAGCTGAACACGTCACATTTTGATCCTAGCGGCGCAGTTTCCCTCTGGCAACTTGGTTAGGAAAAGATAATCCCCAAAATCTGAATTCACGCCATGGGAAAACAGGGTGGTCTGAGTAACACTTCCCATTAAACACAACCATTAATGTTACAGAAGGAGAAAAGGAGGTACAGGGAGCTGAGGGGCTCCACAATAGTTCAAATTACTCCACGGTAATTGAAACGGTAGTTTGGCCAGTTTTCTTCTATCCTCCGAGACCGGTGAGGAAGTTGGGAGATGGCAACTACTCCTAGAAGAGCAGAGCTGGCTCACGTACCCTCCTGACAGCTTAAAACACTTCACTGGGACCGAGGACCCGAGTAAGGAAGAAACTTCACAACAGTGGAACAAAAAAGGCATTTAGGGGATTTGAGCAAGACAAGAAAACCAACACAGATCAGATCTCCCAATTCAGGGCTGCACGGAGAGAGAAAGTCTCAGTACAGACTTTAAGGTCAAAAACGTATTTTAAAAATAAAGAATCTGGGCCACAAGGAGGGACGTTACCTCATAGTGAAGGCGGCGAGCCTTGCTCAGGGCTGGGAGGCTTGACTGCTTTCCACTGATGTTTCTGAACACTTGGAAGACCATAAAACACAGGAAGAGAAAATACAGACACAAGCAGATTCCCGCGACTATAATAAAGGCCATCTGCGCAGCATACGTTAAAGAAAAAAATGGTACGAGCTAAACAGAAACAATAGCAAACATTGTTCAGGCAGTTCACTTCTTTAGTGTCACCCCAAAGGTCAGAATTAACCCTCCCAGCCAGCAGCAATCACTCAGGACAGCAGCCTGCCCGCGAGTGGGGCAGAGCCGGGTGAGCCCCCCGGCTCGGTGGGGAGCCCCCGCTCGTGTCCCCCAGCGCTCGGCACGGCAGCGAGGAGGGACGACACACCCAAACACCCGCCCGCGCGCATCCCGCCGAGATTTGGGAAGCCGTCGCCAACCAGCACCATCTCCGCAGGGGCTCCTGCAAGAGGGCTGGGTGCCGCGGAAGGGACGCTGATCGCGTGAGCTCATCTCAGCCCGGTAATCCAGACGAACGGCAGCGAAAGCAAGGCCTTCCCGCAGGACCTGGAAGAGTCGTTCATGGAAATGTCTCGGCAGCGTGTGCCCGAGTACCGGCAGCAAACGGAGGCCCCGGAGCAGATGCCGTCGCAGCTGGGGCCGGGGGAAGCAGAGCGGGCGCTGCCGGAGCGGCACTGGCAGTGAGGTTATCGCGATGACACCCAGGACCTAAATCCCCCGTGCTTTCCCCCAAATCTCAGACATCTTGAGAAGAAGTTCAGTTCTCCAGTGACTTCCCCAAGCACAGCACCAGTCCCTGGCAGCACCCAGCACCAAACCTGCCAGGACTGCTTCTTCCAAGCACCGGCATCTCCAGCAGCGCCCGAGTCCCACCTCACAGCCCCAGCCTGCCAAAAGGAGGAGGGTGTCCCCACACCCCGCCCGGAGGGAAACACCTCCCTGTCCCACTGACGCAGACCGAGCCTGCCCCGAGCCGGGTGGAAGGATACAGCCAGCTCCGTGCCAACTTCGGTGGTCCAGATGCTGTAGAAGGGGTTCTTCAGCTGCACTCCCCTGCAAAGAGGAGAGAAAACACCGAGCTGCCACAGGAGCCAACGGGCTCAGAGAGCCCCGCGTCTGCTCTGCAGCCTGGGAAGAGCCAGCCACGCCGCTTTCCTGCGGGGACGAGGAGGAGACAAGGTGGGAAGCGTTTCTTTACAGCCCTACGGGACAAGATACGCTGCTGGGAAACACCAGCATGCTCACCAGAACCTCTCCTGGCTTCGCGAGGTGGGGCTGTGCCTCCAGCCCCAGGGGTTAAACTGGTGGTCCCTGCTGCGGGAGGTGGCCAGGAGCCTCCGCTCGCTGCCTGGGGAAGGCTCGCCCCGGGGAGCAGCACGCGGGGGCTGGAGAGCAGCACCGCACCTACCTCTCGCACATGTCAAAGATGAAGAGGCAGAAGGAGCCAACAGCTATGGGTCCAACCTGCTTCCAGTACCCCGAGAGACGATTCCGCTCGTTCTGGTCCTAATTGGAGGGTCAAGAGATGGGGAGGAGGAGGAGGAGAAAAAGGAAAAGCAAGTTAGCCTGAAGTCCGCTGACTTGGTGCAAGTCCCCGCAGCGTTGTTTCCAACACTCAGCAAGAAGGGGGTTGCCAGGTACCTCTGCAAGTGGGGCTGGAAACCACGTTGCTTTCTGTGTTGTACCCACCATCATGTGCTCTCCGCAGAAGATTATCCAAAACGACAGCAGCATAGCGTAGAAAATGCCTTGTCGAATGTCTCCAAAGAGCAACATCCAAGTCCAGTCAAATCCGATGGAAAACCACTCCACAGGGATGTTAATGAACGTCATGGAAATTCCCAGAGCAAAGATGACCCTGCAGAGGCAGAAGCATCATCTCTTTCCAGTTTGCAAGGCAAGGACCGAGAGCCCCAGAAGCCAAAGCTGGGCATGAAGAGCAACAGAGGAAACTCTGGCACTTTGGGCGGTGGCAGTGGGGTGTCTCCTCCTGCAGCAAACCCTCTGGGGCAAGGCCTCTCCAAGCAGCCGCAGGCAAACGTGGCTACTCATTGTCTATGGGTTTAATGGGAAAGAAAAGAGAAGCTACGGATGGCTCCTGCCCTGAGAGTGCCTCGGTGGAGGGAGGGGACGGGGAAGAGACCTTTCCTGTCTCCCCAAACAGGGAGCAGCGACCGCCTTGGTCAGGGTCCTCTGGCTGTGGGGTCACCTTTCCCAGCACTTGAGCCCCTACTCACTTCTCCAGCAGGACAGGAGCGCGTGTCATCAGCGTGATCCGTCTCCAGTACCAGACCATGATAATTAAAATGCTGGGGGTGAGGAAGGTCTTCATGGCAAACCACACTTTTGTAAAGCCTCCGTTTTGATGGATGCCCTAAGGAAAAGCAAGGTGGAATGCAACAGCTGTGTGGGGTTTAACACCACTACTCCATGCTTCTCCTTACAGGAGCTGACAGGAGAGGCACGTACACGGCAGTACGTGTAAGCACACCAAGACACAACCACTCTTTGAAAGACGTGGTTTGCCCAACACAAGAAAGGGAGCAGGTGCCTACTTAGCACCCAGGCCATCTGAGGACGCTTCAAAAGTCCTGAAAACAAATACCAGCACAGTGCGATGTGGAGAGCCTTCGAGAGGGGCACTCCGACACAGCGTGGAAAAAACTGGTAGAGTTGCTCTCAGACAAGTAACAAGATACACATGAAGCGAAGTCACCACGGGTGGGAAACGCATCGGCCAAATTGATGCATTTCTCCAGACACACATCCTCCCACCGCTGTCTGCAGCCACCGCAGCCGGCTGGCTCGCTGCTTCTGCTGAGAGGGACGGTGGTGGGAGGTTTTCCAGCTGGGAGCACCCATGGCCACCAAGCCTCAAGGCAGGGCAGCAGCAGGGATAGCTGACAGCCATCCCAAACATCTGCGTGGCAATGGCCAACTCCAAGATAGACCCGCACCCTGCTGTTCTGTCCCCCCCTAGCTCCTATCCAGGAGAGGCAGGGCTTAATCAGGTGGAGGACTCTGCCAGACTGTGGTGGGGAGGAGAGAGACCTCTCAGAGCTGTGGGAAGGGCCCAGCTCTGGAGGTGGTCACCAGGCACTGCTCAAGGCTTGGGGAGGGCAAAGAGGGCATCGCTCAGGAAGGCAGGCAGGCGTGTCTGCAGGCAGGAGCTACCTGTGACGAAGAGTAGGACGTTTACTGTGGATCAAAGAGATCAAGACAGGAGCTGCTGCAGCCCCAGGGCAGATGCCCTTGATGACAAGGGGCACAGCCACTCGACCGGGGGTCAGCGAACACGGACAGAGGCCAGATGGACACTTACCACGAGGCGGATATCCTTGATTTCCCCTATGCCCACATTAATGCCCTTCCTCTCGTTCACAGGGAGGCGGATGTTGATGAGGTAGTATTTGTGGGCCACGCTGCCGATCTCCATGAAGGGAAGGAAGTCACAGTCGTAGTGACGGCCTTCAGATTCCAGGGTCTGGCGAAAGGACACAGAGCACCAACACAGCAGTCAGCCTCGGACGGACCAGCACGCCCTCCACGCTGAGGGTCTGCACCAGCCCTAACTCTGGGACCATTGCTAGCACCGAGAGCCCGTTTGCTAATTCCAACCTTCTCCTGAGGCCTGGGGAGAATCTGTGCAAGTCTGGAGAACATCAGCGGTGTGGGGACATTTTTGCTCAGGTTTTTGATTGTTTTGGGTCATTGAATCAATGGCGTTTGACCTCAAACGGGTTCACATCTCAGGGTCTTGAATACATTTCAAGTCATGGGAGCCTTTCAAGATGAAAGGTGCTTTGGGATCTAAGTTTCCTCCCTCAGCAAGCACAACTTGAGCCAAACCAAAATATGCAACCCTCTCAGACATGCCCTGATTTGGAGTTTCTTAAGCTCTGTTTTACCAGCGACACTCCCTTCTGCACCTCGTATGTATTTACTGCGCACATGTGGCTGTATGGGAGGGTGCCGGTGTTACCAGAGACCCAGGTAGGTTGCTGAGAGGGACTGTGAAGTGGGAGAACAAGACACAGAGCTGAAAAACACGGCACGGTAAAAAGACACCAGATTAATTTAAGCACAGGAATTAGTCTGCAGCACAAAAAGAAACATCTTTATTTAAACAAGATGCTCTGTTCTCAACTGCTAGCTGTGCTCTCTGCTCCTAAGCTTTGTAGCTTGAGGCATTAAGAAGTTATTTTAAGAAACTCTTGCCCCATCTCTCCAGGTTCTCTGAGTGGTGCAGTGTCCCTGGTGGGCTACTTCCTCACCACTCCTGAAGAACAAAGTTTTGTCCATCACAGAAGCACAAGATGGAAAGGTCCAAGTTCTCTAGGACGGTTTGGAGTATAGAGATCTGAAAGCATTTGAGTTCCAGACAACACCTCACACCTCTTCATCCTTACAGTTTTAAGTCTGCTCCTGACTTCACCCCCTTCTCTTGTATCACCAAACAGAACCAACTGCATGTGGAGCTCATCAGGTTTTCAAAGCTTTTAAGCCAACAGAAAGCTGACACAAGCTATGACTGAAGAACTCAGAGCTTCTAGGAAGCACCATGAAGGAAAGGGACAACTCCCACCACACTCCCACACCTCCCCACCCCCAGCGTCATCAAAACATCTTACTTTTGGTGAGCCAAAAGTGCATTTCAGCTTCCTGATCTCTATTGCATGTGCTATTTCTTCCCAATCACCAAGCTTGTCATTGCGATATGCTAATGACACATCCAGGGTAATTTCTGCGTTTTCTTCTGCAAAAGTAAGGAGACATCAGGCTTGTTAGAGAGGAATGGTACGGAACATCAGAAGGGTGGGAGAGCCTCTCAACATCGAAAGGACCTCCGAGAGGCACACAGCTATGGAGGGGAATGGAAATTTTTGCATTCCAAACAAATTATCTTTTCCAAAACATTTATTTCCTCTCTAGTAGAGAATAAAGAATTTTTACTGGTTAAAAAGGTCTGATATCTTTCTAATATATCATGACTTATAGCTTGCGTTACAGTTGTGGGTGAAGAGTATCATTTATCCATATAGCATTAGAAAAACGAATTCATATAAAACTGGGACCTAGACAGCTGCAGAGACAGACAGTAAGCCAAGAATCAACCCAGCAGCCTATTCGCCATGGGCTGGCAGAGGGACAAGAAGACAGGCTTCAACGTAGACTTTCTGCAGCTAATCCAAAGGACCTACGCGATAGGTCCTTCCACTTCAGGAAACAACTGTATTGCATCATAGGATTTCCTTTAAATCAACATTGAAATAGCGTTTAGTTACAGAAAACCACAAAAAAGATGAGGTGTACAACTGTATATGGTTAGATGAACTGTATAAAGGAGAAACCATGCAACCAACGGTACGTTTTGTTCATTTAGGTACGAGAGCAGAAGTCATCTACCAATGTAGATGGCTTCTTATGGCTGTAGGTTCACCATCCATAAACACTGAAGCCCAACATCTTGAATAAAAGGGTCTAGAATACGCCCCTTAACACAGATGCATTCTACCAGAGAGATGTTATAAGAAAGAAACAAAATGGGGTGCACAGGTCTTTGGGTGGGCCGGGAAGGGAGAAGGCAGGGAAAGGCACTGCTAGGAAGAGTCAAAATGCCTCACCAAAAGTACAAATTGCTTCAAAATTGCCCACAACTAGGATCCTCTGCTCTTAAAAGATAAGCCAGGGTTCCCAGAGTAACAAGAAAACACTACAGCAAGTGCTTTTAAAAAGAAAATAAACCCCCTGAAGTTTAGCAATGTTGGCCTTACTGGGAAAAAACTCAGCAACGCCCGCACATGCCAGCGTTGATGTATTCTGTACGTATTGCTTAGCTGAACTCATTCTACATGTGGAGCCCTCCTCTCCACATCCCCCGCCCCCGGAGCAGCACGGACTTGTTTCTGCCTTTACCGATGCACCACCACAGAGCCTGTATGCCCAGGTAAGGTCACATCCAATCTGTGCAGAAACAGTCAGCTCGTCCTCTCCTGGGCACGTTCGCAGAAGGAGTACGGGGTGTAACTGCTTTTACACGTGCTTTTGCTAGGATGCTGCCAAGAGGTCATCGCTGCAAGAATGAAATGGGGCTGGAACAGACTTATTGAGGTGCCATAATTGAGCAAGTTCATGAAGTCGAGAGTTACAGTTGAAGTCTGCCAAGTAGCAACACATAAACATGCTTTAAAAACCTGAGGCAAGTCTGTACAAGCTCGACCAGACGGAAAATCCTCCCATGTACCAGGCAAGGCTCTGAAGGAGGAACACGTTCTGAAACGAGCATGTGCATGCCTAGCCTCTTCTCATAGATCAAACTGAGAGCCACAGCCGTTGGAAAAGTGTTGGAAGATGATGGCTACAGGACCGTCCACCACAGACAAATGTTGGAAGATGATGGCTATAGGACTCGCCGCCACAGACAAACGTTGGAAGATGATGGCTACAGGACCGTCTGCCATGGACAAACGTTGGAAGATGATGGCTACAGGACCGTCTGCCATGGACAAACGTTGGAAGATGATGGCTACAGAACCACTTGCTGTGCCATGTCGAAGCACCACGCTCTCACTGCAAACAGTTCCCGCTTGCAAGCTCCCTGGGAGCGTGCTGTGGCACGCTCCTGAGCTCAGGAGGTCAGAAATGCCTCTGCAGATCCACGCTGACACACACGCACATTCCACCAGGGCTGCGTCACTGCACAGGCAGACGCCGTACGCGCTCTGTGCCGTAAGGATGCGGAAGGCGTCCACGATGCCAACGCCCATAGTTTTTCACCGGGAACGGTCTGGATGAAAACAGGGCTGCCTGCTCGCGCAGCAGCAGCCCGCGCACGGGAACGGGCTGCAGACACAGCGATACTTGACGAGCTTTGAAGTTCAGCTCTGAAAAAAAAATCTCGTCTTCATAATTCTGAGGCGAAGCTGTTTCATGTCTACAGGCAAGCATGAGGCTTTCAAGCGCTGCGTGTCCCATGTATTCGCCATCTTTTTCAGTTATATTTTTGTTGGGAATATGCGGTGGCATACTCATCCAAAATGATGGGAAGGGGCGTGGATGGTATCTGTGGTTTAGACTTGCTATTTATACAGTGTTTGGAGGTGGCTCTGTTATGCATCTGATGTGGATGCATCAAGATTTTTCTCAGCATTTTTTTTGTGCACATGATCTATACCATCCAGATTGATATGAAGCTCCTTTGCACAGCAACCATTAGTTAGGTTTCCATGAAACATGAATTTGCCATCTCAGATCCGCTATTTAGAAGACCAGCAAAACAGATAAATGGGAACATAAGGTTAGACTTGGCCCAGCTCAAAAGAACTACAAACTTCATTTCAGAAGCCATAAAACCAACTGGAATGCTTGGGATTAAATCCAACAAAAACAGCTTTCATTATTCATCTTTGTAATCCAAATGTTGCTGCTGCCATCGAGTATGAAAACCAGAAGGCAGGAGATACACTAGCGTGTGCCTTTCCAGACCAAGGGATCAGAACCTCCCTCTCAATTTCCACCAGTCTCTGGGTCGGGGTAACACCTCCCATTAGAACAGAGGTTTTGTACAAGACCCATCAAGACAGTCAATATAGAACGCATACATATGTACATATACATACAGACATATACACACACAGGTATTTCAGCACAGCAGACTGATGTCCTACGCCAGGGCGCTCTCATTAGCAGTCCCCATCGTCCGCGAGGAACAACCACGGGCAGTGATGTACTCTTCGGCAGAGAACTGAATTTTAAGAAGATTCACGACTCACACGAATACCACAATGTCAGCTGGTGAACAGACAGTTTGGGGGGTGGGGGTGGGGGGGGGTGCCCTTCTCGTGCACAGCGTGAACCCTCCTGAAGCTGTCTGAGCACCAAGGGCAGGCTGCGTGCCTGTGCAGGCGGACGGGCACGATGGCAAGCAGAGCAGCAGCTGATGCTCCACCATGCTTGGCTTCAAGATAAAAGAAAGGTGTTTTAAAGCAGCGTTATTTACCATCAAACCAGGTAAGAGGCAAGACACTGACAGTCAAGCCAGTTTTTACTTCTGGAAGTGCTGAGAGCGAGCAGAGTATTTTAATTATTCAAGGCTGAGCCTTGAAAACATGCAAGGAAGAGAAAAAAAAAACTACTGCAAACCCGTCCTTAGCTTCCCAAATGCTAACATGTTTAAGGAAAGCAATTATTCAGTTCCTCCATGCACGTTAATCAAGATTTTCCAGAATTTCCCAACAACAAAAGGTAGAAATAGGTAGATTGAAATCTCCGCCTTATTCAGCACCAAGAGATGAAATTGCCTGTGCCAGGAAACTTCATCTCACACGGAGCACGTCAGAGCACCTCTTCGTGGCATGCTCCAGACTAACCTTGCCTTCACAGCTCTTGTAGGTAACATCTAGATAATTTGGAGCCTGGTAAATCACTTCTGATATTAGCAGCTCAAGCACTGATGACCTCCCCAATATCACAGGATATTAAAACCATACAGAAATAAGACAGGTTTATTTAGATGATTATGCATTCCAGGGATGACCAGCGAGGAGAAGACACGCTCCTGCTGGTATTCCCAGCTTGGAGCTTTATCCACGACTTCCCATGCGCAGGGCTGTGAGATGCTCCGAAGCAGGTCAGAGCCGTGCCCCCCCCACACAGCGAGGGGCTCCCCGGGACCCGTCGCGCTCCCAGCACCGCCAAAATATTTTTTTCACGTCGGCATTTTACTGCCAGACATTCAGTGCCCAAGATCTTTTCCGTGATTCACTTTATAGTGCGATATTAGCAGCGGATATCTTCACTCACATTACAATAGCCTAAAAATAGAGAAGTTGTTTTGGAAGATGGCTCTGTGCCAGCCGCATACTAATACAGCTGTCTGGAAAGAAGCGGATGCAAGCAAACAGAAGAAACGCTAGAATTATTTGCATTACACTTCCATGCTTCACCAGCTCTCTAAAATTACAGAACCTACCAAAGAAACCAAAATTGGATGAATTTGAATAGGAGTCTGCAGCGCTCAGCCATCCGACTGTACACAATTGCTTTCCAACTGCAAAGAAACCAGAAGTCATTCTCGCTTATTAACATTTTAAGTTCACTAGACATTAAGAGACAAGGAAACAAGCTGGGGTTTTTTTCAGACTGAGAACTCGTAAAGGGCCCTCCCTACTGTTACACCATCTGACAAATAAAGGCATCGTTATCCCATACCCAGCACAGTGCAGCCACCACTCTGTGCTCCTCAGGGATGCTGCATTCCTAGGCGTCAGGTCGACATGAAACAATTGCAGGTTTACTTTTCCACAAGGTAGGAAGGCCAAGAGCCCGGCTCCGGGGGGTCCTGACGCCGGTGGCAGTCGGGGAGCGAGCAGCCTCCACGTCCCTGCTCCAGCTCGGGACGGATACCAGTGAATTACTTCTTGGCACGTAGAAGGTCGTGCTGCAAAGCAGTTCAGAGAGAAGGACTGATGTTCCTTGTTAAGAACACTGCAGCTTGCCAAATGCAAATGGCTCAGACTCATGGCAGCAGACCAGCTCAAAAAATAAATAAAATAAATGAGAAATCCCCTCCGAGCTCAGAGCACATCCTCCCACCCTGCTCTGAGACATCCTGCCCGTGAGAGCCCAGCAGCAAGATGTGCCAACAAGCAACAACTAAAGCAACGCAGGAATGAATTTTTAAAGCGAAGCCGATGTGCAGGGAACAGAGATGACCGTCTAACCTGCCAGGGAAGGGGGACTTGCACACTCGCTACCAGCAACCCCACCCATGGGGGCCACAGCGCTGCTCTGCGGGGATGGAGAGGGGGCTCCAGCAGCCGGTGCAGCCCCCTCCTGCCCGGGAGCAGGGAGAGTCCTTCTGAGAGCAGATGCTATTTTGGAGAATGGTTCTCGATGAGCTGAGCAGCCTTTATCCCTCCCCCAAAACGCCCAGTGTTCCTCAAATCCAGCGATGGGAATCAGACCTAACTGCACCGTAACGGAGTAACACTTCAGCTTTAAAAGCAGCCTTCTGCGCAGAGGAGATTTCTTAGGGCTGGAAACTGGAGGACAGCCGCTGCTCCCCCCGGGGATGTGACCGGCAGTGCCAGAGACAGATAGCAGGGATGGATGGATGGCAAGGATGGATGGATGGATGGATGGCTGCACACCGGCGCTGCCATGAGGGGCTCTGGCCGCCGCTCCGTGCCAGAGAGTCCCTGCGGTCCCTGCAAACAGGGCACTGTGCACCACAGCGGGAGCGGGTCCTGCTTGCAGATCCTGCCGTCCTGGTGAGCAGCACTAAGATTTCCCATTGCGGCTTTTGCGACTGAGGTACAAGCAGTTTTAAGATAACTTCATCTCATTTCTCTGTCCACTGCCTTTTCCCTCTTCTGGAAAGGGTTTTTTTATAATTGAATGCATCAAAAAAGGACAAAGACAGCGTGGGCACAGAAATAGCCTTTTCCTCAGAGAAACAGCAAGTCTGAGTCTCTCCCAGCTTTCCACGGGGAATAAACACAAGGGAAGTAACTCAGCGTCTATAAACATCTGCATTTCTGAACATCTGCATTTTTAAACCATTCCTAAACATCTGCATTACAGAAGTCCGGAGCAAGTTCCCAGGTGATCACGATAAAGGACAATTCTCCTCTGAAGGGTGCCGACCCCACGGGGCCTTTCGAGATGCTCAGGCCCTGCATGGCTGCGGGCAGCTCCCCGGGGTGCTGTGCCAGGGCTGCCCTTCCCCTCCGCTCCGGGAAAACCCTTGCTGGCTGACACACAGGATGGACTCCGGCTCTCCAAGGCGAGGGGAAGTGCCTGCGTCAGCCCTGAGTCACCCTGACGTCTCCTGACCGGTAGCCTGGCCGCCCCCGCCCTGGAGCATCCCTCTCCCAGGAAGGCTGCGACAGCCAGCACCCCCGGAAAACCCGAGCCCATGGACTCACAGCAGATGCAGGTTTTTGTTCCGTGTGTTGGCCTTGCTTCAGGATTGCAGGGAAAGAGGATGACCAAGTGCCTTTGCCATGAAGAACGGGCGACGGTTTGAGATGTGGCTCAGCAGCATCCCTGGTGAAGGCCGAGAAGGGGAGCATGGCCGAGCCCAGGACCGGCACGGCTCAGAGACTTTAACATCTTGGGACCGCTCTGCAGGGTTTCAGGAGCCAGCGGAGACTGGGATGTTTGCCCGGGGAGATGGGCAGCCAGCTGCTTCAGGTGGATAATAAAAGCATTCACAGTTACCGGGCAGTGCTGCTTTCCTAGATGATCCAAGACAGCTAAAGACAATCATCATCACGACTGGCAGCGGCTTTAACTGCCGTGACGCTGTCCAGGAGCCATCTCTGGTCTGCTACCAGCCTCTGTTGGCATTAGCCACAGCAGGGTGACTGCTGGCTTTAAGGCCTTGGGTTAAAGCTCGAGAGAAGAAACTCGAATTGTCAATTTAAAAAGAAGGGATGAGGTTATTTCACATCTTTAGCGTTGACTCTTTTGAGGAGCCAATTCCAACTGTCTGACCAATGAAGCTTTTAACACTAATGCAAAGTTAGCAGCAAGATACAGAGACACATACGCAATTATTTTGGCTTAACAAGATTTATTTTTATTTAATCTGTTACAACACGATCTAGCAAGCAAGAGATACGTTATTCACTAGTTTCTTAGATTTTACACTTAATTTACATCTGCCTTCAGCTTGGCACGAAGCGTAGGAAAACAGTGTTTTAACATACTTTCTTCAGTCAATGAAAGAAAACCTTCAAGATGTGCCAAGTAAGCTCACACCAGAAGAAGTATTAATGTCCCTCATCTCCAAATGCTTCTTATCAAAGAACAGCAGCAGCTACTGAACTGCTAATGACCAAAAATGAGTCATTCCCAGCTGCAGAAGTGGTAGGGGTCACCCCCAAAATTTGTTTTTATTACCCAGAGAGTGGCCCGAGAAAAGCTTTTTGAGATTTGAAAGCAGAAAAAAGTCCCCACCTTTGAAGGACTTGGTCACTGCACAGCACAAATAATGACCTGAAGAAAAGGCTTTTTGCACTTACAGGAGGAAGTACTGCCAAAAGCTCGTTTAGCATTTTAACAACCTGCTCCCAGGTGCTCAGCCAGGTACTGACTCCAGCTCAGCGGTTTGACTCTAAAAGCCTCGGAGCAAAGCGTTATTTCTCTACACGCAATCATCTATTGAAGTCTAAGAAGGTGAGGCCTTAATAAAGTTACACAGCTACCCTCTCTGTATTTTAGAGATAATTATAGGGGTAAGAATACATACATAAGCTTTATACAATCTCATTTTTAACTTATCTTAGCGATGATACATTAAGGAACAGGTCCATGCTGAGCAGGCAAGGCAGTCAAGGAAACGTGAAGCTGTCACGAAAGCTTCAGCAGATCTGTGGTGACCTGGCTGCAGTCCCCGGGGTGCCAGCTCCCCCGCGCCAGCACCCACGTTTGCTTGTCCGCATCCCCAACCCAGCAGCCAGCTGCTAGACCAGACTTGCTCCCCGAACTGACCCCCCACGCGGTTACGTGAACACTAGAGCCGGAGCCAGGAGACGGGCTGCAGCCAAAGAGCTGCAGAAGCCCCAGCGCAGACCAGCTGGAGAAGGGAATTGTGCGGTCACTAACAGGTTATAGCTGTTGGAGGGGGGGATTTCTCCCAAGCACAGTAAAACAGGCAAACACACGTACGACTTCATTCACTGAGGAGCAGATCACGCTGCCCTTGCTGCTCCTGACACCATTTCCCAGATTATTTTTTTTCTAGGGTTATTTTTGGGTTTAGGGGTGTTTTTTTGCATATTTTATCTTCTTCCAGGTATAAAGGGTGAATCTCAGGAAGATAGCTTCTTCCTGTTCCTGTATCTATATGGTTTTCCAATTAATTTGGATCACTGTAGTTTCCAGGCCAAAAGGTATTTTCCATCTGCATTTATCAAATCCTAGCAAAAAAAATGTCTCACAACAATTGATGGAAGGTAGGGCAACTATTGGAGTTCACCAACAAATGACCTCAAACTGAAGTAAAGTGAAAGCTGTTATTATGACAAAGCCTTGGTAAATAAATACCAACTTTTCTGCAACCGGTGCCCAACGGAGAACATGTCTTTAAAAACTCAGACACGAGCATTCCTTCTTAGGAGCTCCTCATGTCACCTTACGGAGCAATAACTTCATTTACTACGTACTTTGGCTTGCAGTTTAGAAACTCACCACACAAAAGTGCTTGGCAAACACAGCGCAGAAGAGCATGGCTTGAAGTCTTCAGCACTGGGAAACTGAGGTCTTGCTATAAAGGATTTTTGGGGCAGACACATTTATAAAAATAAGAAAATTAAAAAGACCCACCTCACGACACTGCTTTTCACCACCTCCACACAGAGCGAGACGCCCAAACTGGAGCACAGCGATGTCCCCAGAAGGGACATCCCCACTCCTCACCTGCTCCAGCAGATCCTCAGCAGCGGCTGCGGCACTACCTGGCACGGCAGCGACCAGCTCAACCTGCCAGCCGGTCAGAAAGCTCATTTGGCCAAACCCGAGTCCCTGCCCAGGCGGCTGCACGACGTGGCTCACGGCCAGGGACGCGCAGAGCCAGCACAAGGGACGGGGACGCGGAGAAGCGGCAGGAAAGCAGCAGCTGAAAGGGTTGGGCTGTATTATCGGCTGCAAACTGTCCCTGTGCACTCAGCATCCTGGAATATTTTTTAAATCTATATGAAACCCAGGTGTGTATGCTGTGAGAGCAAATCTGCTGGATTTAAACCAGTGTAGCTGCTGGTGGCCTAGGTACTTTACCAGGGAACCTGCTCATCATCTGCTTAGCTACTCACTGGTGCAGCACGAGCAGTTCTCCTGTAAAGATACACACTGAAGCGTCCCATTACCGATTCCCACCTTTAGAACATGCTCCTGTGTCGCCTCGCTGTATGGAGGCACTGTAGCAGTTAACATACGGTGCAAGGTAAAAAGCAGAAAGAAACACGCTGGGGAATTCAACCACCGTCAGCAGCACCCAGCAACAACAGAGAGGGACTTACTCAGGTCATTGTCCATCTTGAACGCGATGTCCAGCTGCATGATGAAAAGCATGAACTGGAACCAGGGGCTCATCTCCTTGCTGGGGAGGGGAATGTGCACGGCAAACACGATATCGTTGGCTTCGATCTGCCTGCTCACCGCCTCGTCTAAGTCTTTGAGCTTCTCGCAGTGGTTGTGTCCCCAGGGCATCAGCCACTTGGTTTTGTGGTGGTTTTTTCTTACATCAATGCACTTCACTGATGTGTAAGGAACAGCCGTAGTGGGGCTGGGAGCTGTAAATGGAAGAGAACCACATTTTTAGCATCTTTAGGTATCTTATATAGTGGTTTTCCCACCAAAATATGCAGCTCCCCATTCAACTACTTGAAGGCAATTTAAAACAAATGCATCAAAAGATTCTCCTTCACAGCTCCTTGATCTCGCAGTCAAGTAATTAAGTTTATTACATCTACAGACATATTACTGACTTTGTAGTTGGATCAAATTAGGATTAGCTTAAGCAGCTGGAATCTGCTCGTTCAGCCTCAGACACCTCAGTTACACCAAAATCATACCAAAAGTTACTGGCATCTTGTCTGTGCGTACACCCTTCTACTTTGCTCACTCGAGCAAATCCACATGCAAAACGTGGCTATCGCAAACCTAGACAGATGAACTAATCCTAGACCTTGTGGTCCTGAGGAGCAGAGCAAGGCTTACCACAGCAATTTGAACCACGCACAGCCACGTTTCCTTGGGCAGGAAGGCCTTTTGCGCTGCTGAACCACGCGATTCTTTTTCTAAGAACACTAGGGGAATAAAAAAAGCTCCCAGCACTGATAAACTAAATATTGTTGTGTTAATTCTTTACTTACTTTCATGCCCAGCAGCAATCTGGTGGGGACCGTGCCAGGGAAGAAGGAGGTGCAGCCCTCCCCGTGCCAGGACAACCTGATGAGCCTCCCGGCCGCGTGGCACGAGCACCACCGCCACTTCACACTCCCTCTCTTTATGAGGGGGTACATCCTCATCCCAACGTAGCTCAAATTAGTAAGGTAAGCAAAACATCTTTGGAAAACCAAGGTAAATGCAAACAAGTTTCTATCCCGTGAGGTTATTGCCCACAGGCACCAAGGCCAATGGACCATTCTCATGGATTTCTGCCATGGCTGCTCTTTGGAAAGACTCCCAGTACTTCTGCTGCTCTCTAGCCACGTGGCTAGCAGAGCTGGTCCCACCTCCACCCCACAGCTGCTGAGGGACTGTGCTCAAACAGGGGATGCTACCTGGCCCGAATCCTTGTAAAGGGCGAGAGCAGCACCGCTCGGCACCTGACCCAGCCCAGGCCACCACCCACGCCTGCCGTCTGCAGACTTGCTGTGGGACCCATCCCAGCCTCCCCAAGGCTCCCTCCGTGGAAAGCAGCAGGAAAGCTGGCTGCCTCCGTGATGCTCCAAAGGTCCCTGCTCACCCACCGCTGCTGACTGTAGAGGAACGTTTTGCATGAAGGTATTTCTTCCTTCTGCTCTAAGTCAGGTATGAACTAATGACTATTACAACCAAAGATTTCTTTCCCCTAGCCACAGGCACTTTTTTTTTTTTTGAGCTATTGGGAGAAAAGCAGCTGACCAGAGATCTTGGCTCTGAAACACCCCTCCCCAAACTCTGCAGTGCCCACATCACCACGGCAAGCAACGAGGCTTTCTGCATGTGCACAAGATATACATTATTCTAATACAATGAAAACGGGCTACATCCCAGATGAGATCACTAAAACTGCGGAGGATTATACTGCTCGGGCTTTACATCGATGACGAAACAGTCAAACTCTGAAGTACAAATAGGGATGAAAGCAGAAAAAAAAATGCGTTCCACCTTCAGCCAGAACTTCAGCATAAACCACCTTCAAATCTCACAGAAAGAAAAGGCTTTTAAAAACTCAAATATATTTCCAACATAGTTCTTCCATGCAAAGAATTCTTATGACAGTGGTTCTGTCCTGTTTCCAATATCATTTGAGAAATAAATATTTTAATGCTATTTTAATGCATCCCAGAACTGGCAAACCACAGGGATGAGCGGAGCTGGAGATGCTCTAGTTCCTCATCTCCCCAGTACAATCCGAGGGGCTGCCACGGGTCAAAGTCAAATTTCCCTGTCCCTTATGGATCTATTCCCTTTTGGTCACATACAGCAGTGTTTTGGTTTTTTTTTTGCACAACAGCCAGCTCAGCACGTTTTAACGCCCAATACATTTTACTGCAATTAATCCAGAACGGTCCTATTTTCTGAAGTATTACCAGGAAGGTACCATTGGTCAGGCTGCAAGGAATTCCTGCAGCTTTGCAGGTCTGGGGAAGCAGACGGAGCAGGTTAACTCTCCTTTTCAAGCTGTTAAAGGGTTTTATTTGGTTTCTGTTTTCACTAGAATTTGAAGAAATTAAAGTTATGTAATACGACTTTCTTGTGAAATGACATTTACGAAAGCTCCCAAACTTTCCATTTAAAAATGAAAATAAGGCTTGAAATTCAAAAATATAAGTGTAAATTTAACCTATTAATGTAAAAATGCTCTAACACAACTGATACGCATCGAAATGTTTCTATATTACAAGTTAAAACAGAAGTAGCACATAGAATAACAGACATACAGCCACATAGAATGACAGATGACTTAATGTCAACGCCTCCAAAGAAGAGCCACCGAGGTGGGCACGCAAAGCTGGGGATAAGCTGGCCAGCCTGCGGAAGGCTCTTGTCACGTTGTCACCATCCTCATTCTGACAGACGGTCCAGGACTTCCCGAACAGATCGCAGCCCACCACACACTCCAGCAGCAAGCAAGAACACCCTACCTACCAACCGTAAGAGAAAAACAAACCAAAACTGAGCAACACCCGCCCGACCTGTCCGGGGCAGAGCCAGCTCAGGGTTCCCCAGCTCAGCTCGCTGCCGTCCGCACGCACTTCGCCAGGGGATTCTGAGCCGGGTCCTCTGGGCGCAGCATCCCGACAGCAGCTCCACTGCTTTTTGGGATGCGAGCCAGGAACTCCACAGAGCATCTTCACTCAGTGTGCCACCGCATTAGGAAGGCGACATCTGCACTCCTTCCTACGGGCTGGGGAGAGATGACTCAACATGTGAGTCGGGAGGAAGTTATTAAAAAGCAGTTGTTTATAAACTGCATTTTTTTTCAGTGGTGGGTTTTTTTTTTTTTTTGACAGTTTCTTCCAGCTGAAATAGAGCAGTGATGCTGGCATAAATGGTGGGCTGAAAGGAAAGGGAACAAGCAGGAACACCCCAGATTCATACCTGCTCTTGCTATCAATCCCCAGTGCATCGCAGATACTGCTGCATCTCAAACCCTCCCTGCATCCAGCGTTCCTCTGGGAACCACAGAAAGCTCCCGCACTACGGCAGCCCCAAACCAGAACAAATCGTTGATATGCCAGAAAGAAACAGCAAGATAAAATAAAATCGAGCATTCAAAAACCAAACAAGAAATCTAGCTGCAAGTCCAGGATTACAGAATGCTTTAATGACGTGCCGTAAGCGCATAAAATGGTGCAACAGTCTTTTATCGTGCCTCGATGCAGAACCTAGTAACCATGGCTAAATCTGCAGCTCTGAGTGAATATTGGGAATATTGCTGTGAAATAAGCCGGACACCAGGCCAAGCTCTCAGAGCTTTTTAACTCTGACAGATCTTTGTGTGATTTAAAAGTAGGCATTTCTGAATTAAGAGACATTGTGACTTCTATAGAGAAGACAAACGTTTCTTGCTTTGGTGCAACTCATTATGGCCATAAATACATGTTTTCATCACTGACTGATTATGATTTTAAATTCTTGGCATGCTAACTCAAGTATCCCCTCTGCCAAAGTTACAGCTTTGAGGAGCAAGAGACAATTACTATATATATTCCTTGTCAGGAACTGCACACCAAACAAACGTCGGCACTTGGCTTCCATTACTTGTTTGGCTCCAGTCCCATTAAATTCAAGTGAGTGTTGAACCAAGTGGAAAAAAATGCTCTGTGAAACTGCAGCCAAGTCAACTAACAGTATTACAAAGTGCTATGCAAAACAAAGCTAGCATCGAGGGATTTCAGTTAAAACGCGGTGCCAAGCAGGCTGCTTTCGGCCATTCTGCCTGTGGGCTGGTAGATGGTTCAGCATTATGTATTAAATGATATATGTCAGCCTGTAAATAATTAAATAGCCCTTTGTGCATAATACAGCGGATAAGCCTCAGCCCACCTTCCAGCCTGCTCGCTGCGATGAGAAGTGCTGCAGTAATGCCGGAACCGTTCGCAGGGAACCCGAGGAGCAGGGCTTTGGTCAGGAAGGTTTTGCAGAAGCTGGTGGGGAGCGCGGCTCTCCGGTAGCCAGCTCAGACAGGAGCCAGCCCTGCGGGCTTGGCGTGGGGCTGCTGGCGGAGCCCCCCGTGAAGGTGCCGCGGGCCCAGGAGGCATCGGGCAGATACCCCTCGCTCCACGGGGTTCAGCCGCAGCGGTGCTGTATGTCGAAAGCTGGAGGCATGAGGCTGCCGGAGCTGCTAGCTCTGTTGGTGGATACTTCCAACCCCCCTACTTCAGAGAAAAAACTTCCCACAGACAAGTTTAGAGACAGGATGATTCACAGCAACAGCCACGATCCCCACGGAGCTGGCGTGCCTGCGCCCATGGGAAGCGGGCAGGAGGTGACTGTCACCGCCAGAGCCCTCCTTAGCTCCGACGGGACAAACCTTCATTAAATCTTCCTTAAAAACCCAGGCAAGCACAGACACGAACTTAAAACCAACAGAGTCTGAGCAACCTCTCTTTTGCAGCGCACTGGTTTTCATGGTGGTTTGGGGTGTGAATACAGTTTACCCTCTTTGAAGTTTGTTTGCACAAAGGCTATAAACACATTGGTCTTTAAGGTATGCGGTGACTGGCTGGCACAGTGGGGGAAGCCACCCACCCTGTCTCTTCCAGCAGAGGCTTTGGAGGTGCCTGGCCCACTGCAAAAGCCCCAAGGATATCCCAAATTACAGGGGGGCACAGCAGACCCTGCCGCTCCTGCCAAGCGAGCACGGTCCTTGCAACAAGCCAGTGAGAATCACAGAATCCATAGGCTGGAAAAGACCTAACCAGACCATCCATCCATCGGCTGGAAAAGACCTAACCAGACCATCCATCGGCTGGAAAAGACCTAACCAGACCATCCATCGGCTGGAAAAGACCTAACCAGACCATCCATCGGCTGGAAAAGACCTAACCAGAGCTAAGTGCCTTCTGCAGCAAGGTCACCACTTCCCAGGGAGGACTTCTGATGAGCTTTCAAAGCCATTGCAGCTATGTCCTACAGATTGAAGCAACTTGTGCTCATATTTCCAGTGAGACTTTTCTCAGTTTTCATACTGAGAGTACCATACAGCTGATGGTATGCTGGCTCAAGCGTATGGATTTCTCAAACTATGTACCCAAGAAACAGCAGCAGCTAAAAGAAAGACATTTAGTGGGGGTGGGGATGGACAGAAGTTGAATTGCTTTCAGCGTTGAATGATCCAAAAACACTCAGTCTTGTGTTGAAGTGGTAGCAGTGTTTCGCCTGAATATGTTATAAAGTAACTCCAAATAAGAGGATTTGAAGGAGACATCTCAGCACACCTCATATCTACTGGCCAGAGAGGTCCAAGATCTTATGGTCTGATTCAGCAAAAGATACCACGATTTGGTTCCTCAGCACTGGTGACCATGCTGATTGCCAAGACAGAAAGGATTGCTCTGCTACACATCAACCGGCACCGAAATCCTGTCACCTCATGTAAACTAAACAGGGCGTGAGCAGAGGCAGGCAGCTGAAGTGATCCACCACACGCCCGGGACACCCCAACGCTCCCATACTTATTATACATTCTCCACAGTAAAACCCTACAGAATTCGCTGTCCTGCCCCAAACACACAAACGGATAAACAGCGATGAATTCTGAAGGGATGGGGGGGGTGCAGGCCTGTCCCTCACGGGGCTCCTCCTCAGCCGCTGGGCCAGGGCCTGGTTCTCACCACACTCCAGAAATCCTCAGAGCCAAAAGTTTTAATCTGGTTCAAAACAAGGGCAACACTGCGGCCAACTAAATTAAACCAAGTGTTTTGGGGGGGTGGGGAATTGGTAAGTTCTAGTTGAGACTTAACCCTCCTAAGTTTGGTTACTGAGAAAGGAAACACCCACTCCCTCAGTCAATACAAGTGCAATAAATTAATCACAACATCCCAACCTTGATTTTAACAACATCGTTTTTCAAACAAAAGCTAGAGCCTCATATTACACAACTATGCTTCCTCGGCCAGCGTATTTAAAAACAAAGCGGTGTAAAGGGAAGAGCTCCGTTTGACACCGAGGAACCGGGGTTACTCCAGATGGGACGGGACCTCAGCGCGTCTCTCGCCCAACGTCCTGCCCGCGGCAGGGCCGCTCAGGAGGCTGGAGCAGGGCACCCGGGGACCTATCCTGCCCGGTCCTGAGGACAGGTGATGTCCCCGGGATGCTGCTGTGCTGCTCTTGCTGCCCCCTCGTTCCCGTTTCCATCACTCCCCACACAGGATAAATATTAAGCTACTATATAGCAGTCAAATATCCCACCAGCTGGATCCTGTGCACAGGCCAGTCCCGATGAAGAGGTAATTCCACTTCAGATTTCTAGTCGCCGCTTTCTTCGCTTTCTCTGAACGCCCTGAATCTTTGCCCTGTATCAAATCGCCACACGCTATTCCTCAAAACAGCTTTTAATGCTGTTTCTGCCACCCAGGAGATCAGAGTGACAGAGCCTTACCATCCCGCCATCGAGAGGCGCTGGGAAATCCTGCTCCCACCTGCAAGGATGAAGCCTCCCCACACCAAGCAGCGATCGCATTTACAGTCCACGCGCTTGGCGAGCGCACGCAAGCGTCTGCCACAGAGCACGTCGTACAGACGTGACAACGCCATCGCCAACACAGTTCACTTTTCTACCCCAAAAAGTCACGGCTGGCTTTCCCTGGAGCTCCCAGGTCTCCTGGGTGCTGTGTCCCAGGTCCTGCTCTCCCCTCACCCCCACAGATGCTTCTGCTCTTCCACACCCAACCCGCTCCCTCCTGCTCTTGGTGCCCCTACAGAAAACTGAGGGGCCCAAAGCTTAGTTGAGGTAGAATACAAAAAGGAAGAGTAAAAAACAGAGTAAGGAGGCCTTCTGGTGATCATGAACCTTTAATGAACCTTCAAACATGGGAAAAAATGACATTTCACCTTTAAATTTCTAAGAGAAAAACCACAAAGTTAAACCCATTAGGTCTTTAAGGACGGAAGAAAAGAAAGCCTACTTTCCCCAAACAGCTATCGATCTTTAACAAATATCTTCTCGCATCTTAGTGCCAGAAGCAGAACTTGTTCCTACCCATCTCTTGGGCTGACCTCTCCTGCAAAGCGTGTTGGTGATGGGACGTGGGCTGGGGCAAACAGAGAAGGCTCATGAGACAAACTCCAGCAGCCCACCGGTCTTATCCTGAAAGATGGTGGCAAATAGTGCTGAGCAGCTGCAGGACTTTTTTTTCCCCCCCTCAAAGCCCCAGTTCAAAGCTTGACAGCTTTAACATCTCTCTTGTAAGCAGTAAGTAGCTTTCCTTTAGTTTCAGCTATACTGTTCTTGAAGCAATCTATTAATGTGTTATCATTCATCCGCCCTTTTCTGAGGGGGGGAAAAAAAAGGGCAGAAAATAAGATCGCACCTGTAAAGGGGCTTACCTCAGGAACTATTCCTAAGAGAAAAAAGAAACACCGTTTCTCTGCATTTAGACTTAAGTTTTTAGGTAAAAAATACTTATTATACATGAGCTCTATTTCTCAATATTTTCACTTTACAATATTATGCGTGCCTAGATTTGCATAAAAGCCACCATCTCTCAGTTTATTAATTTCATTCAATTAAGCAGATCTTTAAAAAGCTCCTGCAATAAACCCCCCAACAATCCCTCCCTCCCCTTGCCAACAAGGCGTTCAGCCCCGTTACGGGAACAACAGCCCCGCTCTGCTCCCCCAGGAGGACTTACCTCTGCGATACACGTTTTGTACCTTCTCATCTACAACACCTACAGCATTTCAAATTAACTACTGACCCTTGCTCTCGCACTATAAACAAGCCCTTTAGAAAATCTCAATTGCATTGTGTCTACATTGATTAAAGCTTGAATCCCAGTGACCTCATGTGGTGTTAACTTCTCCCATGCACCAGGAGCATTCTGCTTTTCTACTCAATTACCCCCTTCTGTGCAGAGCCATCACTACCCAACGAGCACACACAATGGACTTCTGCTTCATTACACTAACCAACAGCAGGACAGGAATAAACAAGCTAATTTATCACCGGACAGACTGAGCTTTTCCAACTAGAAGAGCGAGAACCTGAATAATGTTATATATACTTATATATTTACTGCAGAGTGAGAGGTTTCCTTTCTACCACCCTCTTTCCTGGCCTTGATGCTACCAGTTTAATATGGGGCTGAGGGTGACTAACGCAGTCTTTAAATTACTGTTTTTTACTACTAGTTACTAGTTCACAAGCTACGTGAAAGACTTTTTCTGAACACTTTTTTTCTGCAGCTTTTATCTGCAGAATTGCTGTACATTTAAGTCACCTAACTGATCTTTTAAAAAACAAACAAAAAACATGCCACCACCCACTAGAAGCCCACTCCCCTTGAGAAAGTCTTTCTTAGCACTTGACCTGAGGCTTTATCAAGCTTTAAAGCCCCAGGGCACCATTTCCATCCTTATTTACAGCAGGACTTGCCAGACACAGCATTGTGGCTGCACATCCTCATTTCTGTCCTCTCCAACAGATTTCTCAGTACTGCAGGTTTCTCTGTCCTTTTTGTATCAGGCCATGAAAACGAACTCATCCAAATCTCCAAAGCCTAGTTCAGGTGATTCCTGACCCAAGTTCATATTCTGCATCCAGGTCTCCTGTGCTGGATGTGGAGGAGAAGCTAGAACCAGGCTGTGCACGTAGCTCCTCCGGTGACAGCGCTGGCACGGGCAGCGATGGCTTTTCCACCGCGGTTGGAGGGCGATGGGAGTCCTGACCCAGTCTGGAGCACGGCTGGACAGAAGGTGACATTTGGTGGCACAGGGAGCAGCCCAGACCTCTGCCAAACCCAAACCTACCGCCTTACAATGGACACGAGCTGCCAGATTTGGAGGTCCCTAACCAAGCACTACAGCCAGCAGAGCAGCCTTACCGTGGTTTTGAGGAATTTCTGTGCTTTCTCAGCTTCCTACAACTGTGCAGTACCCCAAGATATCCGTCTGCATGCATTTTGGGGGGGCAGCTGGGATTTTTTTTTGCTCAAGGTTTGTTCTTCAACGCTGCTTTTGCAGCTTTGGGCTGTGCTAGCAGAGGCTGTGCTGCACCGCCAACGCTTCTTTAGAGCAGCGCAAACTGGAGATTTTCTTGAAGAAGTCAGTTCTCAAAGAGCTGCAGGAGCAGCTCTGCCAGGAGCCTGTAAACCTGAAAGCACAGCTGGGATCCCCGCTGCGGGAACGGGAGTCCCAGCACCCTGCAAGGCTGCTGCCACTGAGCACCAGCCAAAGGGCTTCTGGGGAACAATCCTGCTCTCACAGATAAAGGATTATTCCCTCAGCCCCAGGCAAGTCACGGAGCAAGAAAACCTTACGAGGCAGTAAAGTACAAGTATATTTGCTGGACAAGTAAATGAACGACCTCCACCATTCATATACATATGCAACGGCAGCAACAAATACAGAGTGAGCACTAGCAGTATGGGTTCCATAAATACAGAAATATATATTCAAAAGTATTTTATTTAAAAGAGGAAGGGGCGGGGGGGGGAGATAGAAGCGATTTACTAATTGCCACAGACAGTCTGATCTTCTTCCAAGTCGTCCTTTGTCAATTTTCGACTCGGATGAAATGCATTTCCTGCTACGCCCAGCCAAGATATTAAATCCCTGCAAAGAGAGGTCTAAAATAGCAGGGCCACCCCACGTTACCCAGCAGCTTTTCTCCTGAGCCACAGCCTGGAACTCCACAAGTCGCACACTACAGATAACAAGATACCTTGAAACCGCCAATACTCAGATATGTAAAGAATTTCATCTGCATCTGAATAGGAGGGATCAGATCCACGGCTGGGGCCAGCCGCAGGCAGTCCGGGAGCAGATGGACACCTTGCACCCTTCAAAGGCTTTTTTTCCCAGGCTACCAGAGTTATACCCTGACTTCAAAGACCATAAATGTTATTTACTAACAAAAAGACTTCCTGTTTAATCATTATCCCTTGCAAAGGCAGAGAGGCAGGGCGACCACCGCTTGGGAAGTGTTTGGGTCCTGGTGAAAACCCAGCCTGTTTCACTGGTATCAGCACGAAAGAGAGGAGCAGCCAGAGGACCGTCCTCTTTAGCTAAAACTACCAGGCGCAGGATTTCCCTGATGCATCCTCCCCCAAGTGAACTGCAGTTTGGAAGCGATGCAGCCGTGAGAAGAGCAAAAAACCAGCTCCTCGGAGGATTTACAGCCTCGCTGCCCGCTCCTCGGGCCCCCAGCACGGATGTTTCTGCCTGGGAACTCTCCATTTCTGGCACATTTGCCCATTCAGCTACAGTTACAGCTCTTAAAAAGAAGAATTGAGCGGACCTAAACTAAATAGACATGACCTTTCATGTCTGCTTTTTCATCGGCTCCCAGTGCTTCTGCCAAGGCTGCAGCACTGAAGGAATGTGTCTATACAGAGGAGTCTATTGGCATTCATGTCCACGGTACAGCACCGACCTATTCAGCACAGCTTGCCCATCTTCTGGAGAGGCCAGGGATGAAAGAAAGTCAGGCACATAAAAATGGTCTTTGTCCTGGAGCCCGCAGACACTCTTCCCTAGCAGGCTGCATCCACATACCTTAGAAACCAGAGCGTCTCTCCTGTCAAAAGATCAGTTCAGCCCTAAGAAGGTAATGAAATCCGAGGAAAGAAAATTAAATCCTGGAAACTCTCTGCTCAGGAGCCAAATCAGACATTTAGATAATGAACTGGAATTGTTGATAGCTGCTCAGCCATTTATACACATGACTCATTATCTCTCTGGGCGAGACACACATGTAAGAGTTTTATTTGCTCCAGTCAAAACAATTCTGTTTTTTCAGCCTTAAGCAGAGGCACAGGAGCAGTGAACCTGCACCTTCTTAAACGCGTCTCCCTCGTCCAGAGGACTCGTGCTAAATAAATACCTCCGCTTTTCCGACCAGTTAAATCTGTAAAGCGTACGGTTGGGCACCGGGCTTCCAGTTCCTTAACCGTATGTATGCCTGCTCCTGGACTTTGTCTTCACTACAGAGAGGTTCTCCTGCATGCAGCCAGCTCATCTGAACCAAAACCAGGATAGTCTGTGACTTGGGACAAGGCGCCCTTGGAGTCCTAGAAGTAACTCACATTAGACAAGTTATTGAAAAGACAACTTTTCTATAGCTTATTTTAAGGGACAAAAGTCACAGTTTTGAAGCGGGGACATTGCTGCACAGAGCTCTGTTGTCCCATTTCCTCCCGTGCCCTCCATTTCAGCCTGCCCCTCTGCCCAGCAGCTTCGCTCTTTGCTGCAGCCTCCTACGGCACCGGAAAACCAGGGGCGAGATGCCCATCCCTTTACTGGACCGAAGTAAGGGAGAGAGAAAGCCGCAGGGAAGGTGGGCTGATTTCTTGACCCCGGGTCATTAGAACAGAGCAGACGTTCAGAGAAGCACAAGCTAGCTTAACCACAGACTGGCTGCAAGTTCTTGCATCTGCCCGGGTTTGGAGGGGATGAGGCAGCGGCACGGAGCCCACCGAGATGCACGAAGCCCTGCCTGGGCACCCAGGAGGGTCAGCGGTCACCAGGACGCTGTGGAGGCTGCGGAGCATTACAGAAAGTGCCTGACAACTTGGGACTGGGTTAATACAAAATCTCCTACTGTCTCCATGATCTCCAGACAGATTTGAGCAGTAAAGGCTTGCTTTGGGGGTTCCCCCTCCCCCCCCCTTTTAAAAATACTGTGTGTATAAATGAATTCCAGGATGGAAGGGAAATTACAAAGAGGGGCACCATCAACAGCTTCCCACAAGGTACACAGAGGAAGATAATTGGTAACCAAATGCTTTGGTTTAAAGAAAACCAAGAGGCATTGAATCCACACTAGAGCAAAGTCGGATTTCTATCCAGACAACATTTCTACCCCTGGCCAGCAGTCAGGAGAGGACACGAGGTGTCCAAGCTCAGCTTTAGCCCCAGAGCAGCAGTTGTGGTGGGACCTCCATCGGAACGTCCGGGTCAAAGCTCCCAGTAACAGCCACGGCCAGATGGATGCTGCAGCTGGTCCAGCTGTGGGAAGGTTTGTCCTCAGGCCGAGTCCAAGGCGGTCACCGGCTAACCTGGCTCCACGCGCTGGTGAGCGCACCCCAAAGCCTGGACGAGCCGGGTGGCAGCCCCTGGAGACAGCCGGGACACCCGGTATCTGGCTGAACCCCCCCCCATATTGAAAAGGCAGCATACATATGCATAGCATGCAAGGGCTCCCGGGAACGCTGGCGCAAACGTACATTAGCTGTAGCCTAATCTCTCGCAAACATTAACGCTGCCTCGAATGAGATCAGAAAACATTCCTGTTTGATCCAGCTCTCCTGTAATGTCTGTATGCTATTGCTCATAGCAGGGCAGCGAAGACAAGGTTTTATTATGACTGATCGTATGGATCATGTTTTATCGAGTACTGATACGTCCTAACAGAACACGTAACGCACAATCCAGAAGCGTACCCTTTGAACAAGATGTTTACAGAGAACAGAGCACACCAGAAATTCTGCAGGGCTTGGAAACAGGTCGGTTTGAGGCAGTGACAGCCCCAGTTGTCTGGAGCCAACAGCTCACTGCCATTTGCTCACCACAACAAAGAAACAGTCAACAGAATTCTCTTTCGAGGTGTTTTCTTGCTCCCTAGCTTTGCAAAGCTCCCTTAGACCGGCACAGGAACTTCATCCCGGTGAGGAACCACTCCCATACATGTACATCTCGTGTTCTGCCAACACACGGTTCTCAGCAAAATCCACGTGAGAGCTGGTAAGAGAGCTGCTGGAAGTGTGCAAGTGCTATGAAAACTCAGACTTTAATGCAGTCTACTGTTCAAAAACCAGATAGAGAACCACTACTTGCAGAAAACCCAATTTCAGAAAAATGAAGGTTTGTCACCCTTGGCATATCAGGTACCAATGCGTTGCATTTGTGTATTTTGGACTTGCACAAGTAATCTGTTAAAATAGAGCACTTAGTCATTGTTTTGAAATATGACCTAACTGACTGCTAAAGGAAAGGCTGGTTTAGCTTTGTACCGTGTTCCAGTTGTGTACGTATTTTGGTTTGTCTAGACCTGGATAAACCAAAATAACTAGATTCTTGGTGTCTGTTTGGTGCACTGGATCAAACCGGACCAGGAACGCTATTTCAGTGACACCTCAGCTCCCGTCCCACCTTGTGTCCCACCTCTGAGGAGCAGCAGTGCCGGTCGCTGCTGGCAGAGCTAGCGGCAGTCGGAGCACTCCCGCACCGCTTCGCTCCCCACCCGCCGTCACAGGCACGCTGCAGAGCAACGCTGGCCACAGACCCGTTTCTCACCAGATGCCTCCTGGAAAACGCCACGTGCCAGGGACTAACCGCGGGGGCCAGGACCCCAAGCTGCAAACCCCAGCCGTGATCCACGGGATCGGCCGCAAGCCACCGGCTCAGAGCTTCCAGGGACACGGGGACCCCCGAGGGCAAGGCACGCTCCGGGGCTAATTCCTGGGAAGGGATTCACGCAGAGCCCCAGCCGCGATGCCCTGCTTGTGCGTCCCTGTGCCAGATGTGGGAGGCCACACCTAGTTCACACCTAAGAGCTTACCGCTGTTTCACGGGCACACTTGGGGTTCCAGCTCCGGGGAGGGCTGGCCCAGGGGCAGCGGCTGGAATGCAGAGGGGGAAGAGCCTCTTAACTCTGTGAATGCACCAGAAGTGGTAAATGGTGCCGAGGAAAAACCAGTTTGGGCGATTGATCAGCGCAGCTTTATCTGCTCGCAGATCAGAGCGGGGTTTCCCAGCAGTTACAGAAAGTTTGCCCGCAGCAACCCCCTAGGACTTGCCTGCAGACGGAAGATGCACTCACTCCGGCAGCAGCGGGAAGTTACCCTCCGTTTGTGCAAGACGTTGAGACTCAGCCCCAAATTGCCGTCTGTTGGCAGAAGAGCTGCCCACCCCGTTTCCCAGCACCAGCTTGTGCCCCCCACCCAGGACGGGGCCCCCCCCGCGGATGCCCGGCAGCAGCCAGGACTCACCAAGATGGAAGGCTGAACAGCAGCCAAGTTCTTTCATCTCCAAATCCCTACAAACCTGAACAAAAATGTTCCTGTTTATTCCCTATAGAGCTAAACAGAAGTATGTCTGTTTATCAGACCTGTCCCCAGATGACAACACAAACCGGGCTTTCTGATCAACACCTTCCCTTTGTACAAACAACTTTTTTAAACTCAGAAGCTGCTAGAAAAACACTTTTAAAGACGAGCACTGAGTCTGGCTTCTCCGTACAACACAGGCCAAGACAATTTATCTCATGAACCAGCGTTGGGTTCAGTAACCTGCACTTGAACCAGCTCTTTAAAAAAAAAAAAGGAAGGAAAGAAAAAAGCCAATCCTAATAATATTCAGTGGTGGTTCAGACCCACAGGACTAGAAAAACTGGGTTTTCATCCAGCGTTTGCCACCAACTCCTTTGTGATTAAGCACAGACGAGGAATTAAAGCAAAAGAATGAGGGGAAAGTAAAGTTTTTTGAAAATTGTGTTTAGCAGAATTCCTATGGCTCTTCAGAACAGATAATCAGAGAGGCTGCAAGGCGCTAGTGTGCGTCAGGAACGCCGAGCCTGCTTTCTGAGGAGGGGCTGCAGATGGTTCCTCAACCTCTCCCAAATGAGGACCACCGCCACAACAGTCCAACTCCCT
>VXBL01001095.1:100840-126136 GCA_013400195.1 Aramus guarauna
GGCGCTGCAGGTGACCGCCTCGGCTGCTTCGCACCGTGAGAAAGGTCCACGCAACGCCTTCCCCACGACACAGCGGGCCAGGGCACCAGGAGCGGGCGCCTCGTCCTCCCCCACCACGCGCGGGCTCCAGCAGCTGCCGCGCGCCGATCCATTTTCCGCGATTTTTCTCATTTTCTCCCGGTAGCTCCGAGGCGACGCTTTGTCCTTCCCCGAGCCACCCCAGCAGCCCGCGCTGAGCGGTCTCCTCCGCTGCCTGAGTCCTGGTTCGTGTCCACAGCCAGCCCAGGAGATGCTGCGTACGCGTCCCGCTTGCCTCCCGCTCCGAGCCGCTCCGTCCGCCCGCACGTCCCCGTACGTGACCCAGAATGAGTTCGCTTCCCCCCTGCCATCACCTCTGGTGTCCATACCAGGGCCTTCCGGCTGTTTTCTGGGATGCCACGCGGATCCGTGCCGCGCCGCCCCGCGAGACGTGCCACGAAGGATATGGAATACCGGCCTGGGCAACCGAAACGGGACGGGGAGCTGCTGAAAGCACTCCTTGAGAGCAAAATGAGCCCCGAAAGGAAACAACTGGCGGCAAAAGTACAGACAGAAGCTATCAAAAATGAAAGATGGGTCAAACATTTAGAGGCACGAACCGATACTAATCTGAAGCACATAGTAACAAGTAAAAAATAAATAAATAAAAAAAAAGTTTAGAAGAAACAAATGCCCCAGCAGACATCACGGCAGGATTGCAGCGGCGTTGGCGATGCGATGGGGTAGCCCCGTAGCCGAACCTGCCAGGCTTCCCTAAGGTGTTGGGTTTGTTCGGGGTACAGCCACCAGTGTGTGCCGGGAGCTTCCCGCGTTGCGGTGACACAGGGGAGCAGCGTCGGAAATGGATCTAGAAATCCAAGGAAGGCTGGAGAGGCTGAGGGTGCCGAGTTTGACTTCTGAGGACCTCGACCGTACGACACAGTCAAGGCGAGGAGGAGAGCGCAAGAACTGCGCGCGCCTGGTGCTTTGCTGGTGGGTGTTTCGGAAGAGGTCCCCTTCAGAGCGGGGTGCGTGCCCCTGCCCGCCGTCCGGCCTCGGTCACTGCCGCTGACTCCCCGCCTTCGCACCCTTTCCGCCACCAGAAAAAGGACGGCAGGGCAACCCGAGTCTTCCCGGCAAAGTGGGCAAATTCCCGAGTCTAGAGCGCAGCCCTCCGCGTTCGGTGCGTTCAGAGGAGCGTTTCGCGCGCCAGACCCCCAGCGTGCCAGGGACGGGCAGGGATGTGACGCTGGAGGCTGGCCAACAGGAGGATGAGGCATTCTGGATGATGCAGTAAGATGCGATACTATGAACAAGATCCTGGCCACAACGGAATCCATCTGGCGAGGACTGCGGCAGTGATCCCCAAGGGCTGATGCTGGTTTTCCAGCACTGAGTCTTTGGCTTCCAAAGTCAGTCTTGAAAAAGCGGATGAAACCGAGCTCACGTGCTACTTCTGTGTTTGCTTCGGTGGTCTTTTCCTGATTTGCAGAGCTGACAAATTCTCTTCCTCCAACCATCAGGCTAATAATGTAAGTTGGAAGATAGGTGTCAGGGATAACTTCAAATATTTTGTGACTGCGGGACAGTTTAATCTTTTAGAATATTGCAAGTTTAATTTTTTTTTTTTTTTTTTAGTTTAGTTTTAGCTTTCCTTTTACATTACAGTTATGACTTCATTGTTAAAAATAGCCCTTAATGGACAAGTCCTTTGTACCCATTATGAACCCACTGGGATCATTCACACAGACGTGATTCCAAAAATCAAAGTGGCTTTGTGCCAAGACAATTAAAGACTTAAAATACCAAATACTTTATACTGAAACTTCAAAAAAATCCCACATAGAAAAATTTCTACTAAGAAGGCTTATTTTGAAACACCTAATACTAATTTTGAGGACGTCTATCTTACAATGTTGATTCTGAGGGATGACTTTTGCTATTTTCTCTGTTGGAAATGGCACCAGCTTTCGAATTACGTCGGTTCCCTTACAGTCTGTGATCGCCGCTGACGAGGAGAGAGTCTTACAGGTCCCAGCACCCTTCGAGGTCCCACGGCTGTCCAAATGCAGGGACCTGCAGGACTAAACATCTTCAGAGTGCCACTAAACCCAATCTGCCTTAATGTTACCTGGTGCAATTTTCCACTAAATGTCCCATTTGTTCCAATCCGTTTATTTCTGGGACAAAAATGTGAAGAGGGAGAGCTAAGATCCTGCCGTAAGGGAAAAAATCTTAAGTGAAAAAAGTAGAATAACAAAAACACAGGAACCAATACTTCACATTTATAAGGCACTTCCTGTTTCTGCTACATTCCTACATCTTTCATACCGCAAAGTTTAGAAATATTAATCACGTGTGGCTTTTGACCCGTGTCCGAAGGGCGTATAGAGCACGTACTGTGGCGAGCTGGGACCTCTCTTTGGCCAAAAAGTGACCACACACAAAATCGCAGGAGAGAGAAACCAGCCCAACGCGTATTCGGAAGTAATTCTCCATCCATCGCTTTTCCTTTTCAGCTGGTCACAAATCACAGGTTCCGTCTCTGTAAGGTCTCCGGAATCAACCATCCGGGAACTCATCTCCTTGCCGCTTATGACATTATTTTTTTCCTGGCTGCTTCAGGCCGGTTTGAAAGCCTCAGCTATTAAACCAGCTCTCCTCCAGCCAGCCCCGGGCAGGAGGAGGAGTCTTTCCGCACAGAACTCTTTGCAGGGTTGGGCCCAGAGCCCAGATTTTCAAAAGGTTTTAGCTGCCTGAAGCCGTAGGTAAGGGCTCAGGGGGATTTCCACAAGCTCCTAATTTTTGGTGCTACGTGTCTGCGCTACAAGTTACTGCGGTTTCCAGAAAGTTGTCTTTGGATGCTCAGCTTGCGGGGAAACTCCCTGAAAGTTTCAATATTTTTTTCCTTGTCCGTTCTCTCATTTTAGTTGGTCACTTAGTAGAAATAATGTGAGGAAAAAAAAAAAAAAAAGCTAGAAATGAGAGGTACCTTTCAAGCACAAGTGTAAAAGGAGGATATATGCTACTGATACAAGAGAAAGGCTCGACAAAGGAACATCTATCATCTGGGTTAGGAAGTCAAATGACATAATAGCAATTTCTAGCTTTAGAAAGCTAAAAAAAAAAACCCCGAACAACCCTAAAACCAACCCCCCTGCCGCAGTTACGTGGACTTGTGTTGCTGCAGAGAAGCCCAGTACTGAGCTGCTTCATTTTTGCTTTACAGAGGTGAGGTTTGGTGGGTTTTGTTTGTTTTTTACTATTAGTAGCACTGTGTTTATCCCGGCACAACAGCAGACTCCGACCCCATATGTAAAATACAAGGTATAGTAGTGGACAAAAAGCTGATGAAATCATGGTCATCTACCACCGGATAGATACAAGCTTTTGGACTCTTTCCTACGTAACTTCATAGTTGTGTTCTCTTACAGATACTGATAACATGGAAAATCGTCTCACAGAACAGGAAAAGGGCGTTTTATGTTATTTCTAGTGCACAGATGGTGGGGAGCATTTTATCTTGGTAGGAAAAGCCTTTTCTATGGTTCATAAAGATACTCAAATGCAAAACCTAGTGCGGCACGCATCAAAAAAAAGTGTGTGAGGGTTGAGATAGGTGAGTAGACCGAGATCTACAACTTGTAACTGCCCACTGCGGTTAGGAGTAGCAAGAAAATCGACAGGTATGCAATATTTCATCTTAAGCAAGCCCCACTCTGTAATGTAAATATTTCGAGTTATTTCCAAGCCCCATTGTAGTTCAAGGCTGAACAGTCATCCACTTATTAGCAACCAGGAGAGTTGAATTTTGCTGCTGTTTCTCCCTCTGGGAACGCAGAGCTGGGCTTCATTTTACTTTTTTTTTTTTTCCCTCCCCCCCTGCATGACCCCTTTTATTTACGTGCCACCCAGCCTGCTAGGTCTGAGATCCCACCCTGTTGCTCAGGAGTCACGGACCCCTCGCAGACTTTCTTTGGTGAAAAGCCACGACTCACGGCGTGTGCACCGGCATTTGGAAAACATTGAGAGAACAGTCCCGGATAACTCTCCTGACGGCTCTTCTCTGATACAATTCCACTCAGATGACAAAGCCTTCCTCGCATTCGGATGAAGCTTCAATAGGAGCATCGAGGCTGCCGTTAAGTACGCGAGACAAAACCGAGCTGACAATTTGGCAGAGCACATTTTAGCTTGTCGGACTGAACGTGCAGACTTGTGATATCCTGAAGGAGGGGCCAGTAACAATGCATTAAAATAATTTATTAAAGACTGTTTAAACTAGATTTAAAACTTTTATTTATAGTCTTTACGATTATCATGTGGTTAAAAGGCTGAAGCCCTCCAAAGCGAATCTGGGGAAAGCCTTTTATTCGAGTCTGCCACGCTGTCTCTTTCCACCATTAGTCCAATCATCGAGAGGCAGAGTTTCTGCAACAGGATATCTGAACAAGTCGAGGGCAGATCCATCATTAGTTTATCACTAAATTTCCAAGTTCTGCCATCCAAACCTCTTCCGTAACATAACGATCATCTGGCAGGACGTACAGCTCTATCTCTATCTCTACAGGACTATCTCTCACCTCTGCAAAATCCATTTAAAAAAGCCCCAGTTCGGAAGCCACGTGACTCAGGTCACTCGGAAGGTTTTGCTAATCCACAGTCGAGGGCTGACAATATACCACGCTGGCCTGGTCTAAATGTGTTGTATCAGTTCAAATGGCATCCCCGGTATTTGTGAGAAGTGTAAGTTTGTGTGATGGGTGTGCAGTGGACCACGCAGCATGACCCAAAGTTGTGCTCAGCCTCTCACAACTTTCCCATGGACCGTTTTGCCTCTTCTCGCCTCTTCTCAGACCTCACGAAAGCGCAAACTCGGAGCTCTGTGCTTTTATTCTCGCTTAGGTCTTTCTCTGTAGCTGGGCTGTACCTCGGCCACCGTCCCTCAGACTGAATCTCCCACCTCGCATCAAACTTCTGCAAGGGCTTTTACACGGTCGCTCCACCTCTCGTAGGGCTTCTTGCCTTGTGTTGAACCTCCATGTCCAACCCTATCCCGAACTTGCCACTTCTGCCACCTACCGTAATATCATGGTTTTCCTTACAGAGACCATGCCAGCCTGGCGTTTCTCTACCTGTGTCCATCCACTCCAGCGATGGGCATCACCGATACCAGCTCAGACACGGCGCGGTTGAAACATCAGAATGGCTTCAAGCGTACATCCATCCCGGGAGACTGCCGTTCCCCAGGTCGGTACCCTCCTCAAAGCAGGCAGAGTGGTATTACCGGTAGATGTGGACACTTTAATGTTAACAATGATGCCCAGTGTGCTGTCTTAGGACAATAAGATCAGCAAAAGTAAATTCCTTCTACTAGCTGAATTGTACGATTGTTTACAGTAAAATCTTCATGGTTCAACCGCTCCTACCAGTGTCCAGCATACAAAGAGTGAATTCCAGAGGGGTTTTTGACAGCCTCTTACCTTTCCTCTGTGGAGCCTTTATATCCCCCCGAATCCAGTCCACTCTAAGTTTAGCACTGGAGACTGAATTAGCAGATGCAGCTAAATTTAAACCAAAGCTGTTTTTCACAGTCCGTGAGAAGTGAACAAATGTGGATGGGCTGAGCGTTTGCAATGGTGGTACCTGCTTCAGAACCGTAACCCCAAGCCACGCGCTTTAATTCAATTTTAGTAAAAGCTGGTATTAGCAAATTAAGATGGCAGAGGCATGAGAGATTTCATCAAGTTCCGGGGGTAACAGTCTTGTAACATCAGATGAAAAAGTTGACAAATATGAACTACCTTATAATTTTATTCTTCTGTTATGTTAAATAGCGTGCAGTTTCGTAGGCTGGCTATGTTGGTTTTGTAAAAAAGGATCTGCAATTCTCAGTGTTTGCACTGTGTGCACACGCAGAATCATCAGTTAACGCCATCTGAAGACTCAGAAGCCTTGAGAAATTAGAAATTGGAAGTTAAACTAAAGCGATGCATGCACCCCGCTAGTGTTCTTGGGAGACATTCTCAGAATACCACCTAAAACCAAACATCAAGCATGCCTTAGTTTTAAGGATCTCCTAGAAAGAGACATCTGTTTTGGAACAGTCACAAAGGGCTATCGCCAAAACTATCCCGTAATAGTTATGAGCTGTAATTTGACATTTTAGATACACGTTCCTCTTGCCAAATAATATCATATTTTTGCTCTTGGCAGAGAAAATAAAGAGAAGCATATATCCAAGATGAGTAATTTAGTACAATGTAATCAAGGCAAGCTGCCCCACAGACTGGGGCCTGAATTAAGAGTTAGCAAGACGGGGGGGGAAGGGAGGGCAGGGGTTGTCCTTTTAAATAAAAGTGTGTGTATTACACAGGGGAAAATTTCGAAAGAAAAATGGGTTTCTTGGTAATCTTATTTTCCATCTGCGCCCAAGTGCAGGCTTTTACTCCAAGAGGAGATGATCAGAGGTGGGGCGGCTAAAGCAGTTCTTGCTGTGAGCTGTGTTCCGCGGAGCCTTCCAGCCCTGCAGATACTCATCCTCGTCAAGGAACCTCCTGCTCCTCAGCTGTCCCGCTCACAACCCAGCCTGTTTCTGTTAACCGTCACTGATTTCGGATTACATCACCACACTGGGCTGTGAACGGAGCTGGCCAAGAAGCAGAGACAGATCCCAAACCTGCGAGGAGGTGATCGGCGGCAGAAGAGCGCAGCCGGCAGTAATAACTGCCTCAGTTGTCACAGATTAATCCGCCCGTAATTAGGAGTTACAGCTCCGTGTCCCTGGGCAGGGAAGTGCCTCGTAACTGGAGTAGTAAATTGCTGTCTCTGTGTCACTGACTGTTCCAGCATCATTTAACTGAGCTAAATAACACAAATATGTAATGTGGCCCAAGGACTTTGCCTTGCCGAATCTTGCCATCCTCATTTTACTCAGAGCCTAAAATAGTTAATGAAAGAGATGGCTAACTTAAGGGAAATATAATCTGTGGTCTCTAACCTTCCTGCGATGATTCACATTCGTACACAGCGGTTTGGGTTATCGGCCAGCCCTCTGCCTTTCTGCTCCCAAATGCAAAGTTGGCAAACCGACGGCATCTCAGCTGCCCCAGCTCACGGCTCCGCGTTTCGGTGCAATCCCACCCAAGCCAGCCGTAAGGCAAGTTCACCGTACGTTACCATAGAGAGATTAGCTCGAGCTCGTCTCTCGGCATTCCTGGAGTTCTCTGCTCTAACTACAGGAAGGAATGACCCAAATCCTTTTTAACATTGGCTTCTCTCACATTCTGGTGTTTTTCTTTTTTTTTTTAATGAGGATAATTTCCTTAGCTTGCCATCAGGCATTTCTTTAAAGTAAAAGCAATCAGTATAAGCATGTATCTTGAACTCGGAGATGGATTTTATATGTTATTGAAGTGCGCATTCAGTTTTCTGAGAACGTACACCTTGCAGGCAGCAAACGTGCTTGTTAAAGAGTATTATTTTTACAGGACTTATGGTATATTAAAAATGCATCGATATAAGCAAAGGAAGATTACTAATTAAATGACACGTTTAAGTATTGAAATGTAACTTGTACTGCGATTAACGTTTCCCAAGTGCTACAGTATACGCTGATGCAAATCACTGCAGTTATTTTACAACAGAACCACAGACATTTTAGCCGGAAAAGACTAATTTGGTTATCTCACGTGTCGCTGTCACTGCAAATTTTTATCCAAGTCTATTTACCAGTTCAAGCAATGGAAAACAATGAGCTGAAAGGGTGAGAAAAGTAAACTCTATTCCTTCGCTCCGGTGTTGCTCGTGACTTAAGAGAATGAATTTCTAGAGGGAACTCAGCTCTCAGAACAGCCAAAAATGATGCCCACCTCATGTGAGGGACTGACAGCAAGAATGGAAAAACAGGGAGAAATTTGGAAGAACGTATACGACTTCTTACAAAAAAAAAAAAAAAAAAGAATACTTGCAGGACATCTGATTCTGTAACAGTAATAAACCCTGTCTAAAGGAATAATGCAAACCATGTCGAATGTGTCACAGTAAGCCACGTTTCCTCTTAAGGCAAAACAGAAACCTGAAATCATTGTCCTGGAATGCACCGAAACCTCTTAGCACGAGTTCCTGAAATATTCATGAACATTAAGAAAATAGCAAACTTTTTGGAGAGTGTGCTATTTAGATGTAACTTGCTATGCACATGCCATCCTCTAAGCTCTAAAAATACAAAAGGAAAGCTTTCTGCAGGAAGTAAAAGAAGTAACGGGGATTTGGGAATTTCATCTCCTGGCTGCCACAGGTCACACAATGCTGATTAATTCGGCTCCTCAATTACTCGTCCCAACTGGGAAGATTCTTCTGTGACGGGGTGTTTGCTAGTGTAGATCAGTCAGGAGCTCAGCGTTTTAAGAAGAGAGGATACACAAAGTGTGTAGATTATTAATAAATGGGAGAGGAAACACTGAGCGTTAACATACCAGCTGAATTTAGATTTAGCATTGACTTTCCCAACTTCTCCTGCATTTTTGTTACTTTTGGAAAGTTCAGAGGCAGGCACTTCTGAAACCTCAAATTCTTCTGTTAACCACTGCGGGAAAGGAGGCAGAAGGAAAAAAAGAAAGGAAAAAGAGACACGAGGAGATGCGAACTTGAAGTGCAGGTATGAGGACAGGCAGCAGCGCAGCCGTCCCCGTCACCACTTCCCGTCACTCCTCGCTCGGAGTTTGTTTCTCGTATTATGGGGCTACGTGCCGCTGGTGAGGCAAGGCAGGAGCTCACCCGGTGTGAATTAGTCACGTCGAAGGAGGTTTGGGAGCATGGAAACAGCAACTTCACATTAAGTGCTGGAAATAAGCGCTGAAGAGACCACGGCTGAAATGTTTATGTATTTTGCAAAGACATAACTATTCGGAGAATAGCAAAAGACACTGCTTGGCATAGGCAGACGTAAAGTGTTTTACCTGATTGCTCGGCCCCGGTTCCAAAGACATTTCTTCTGGCAGCAGCAGCAGCTCGGGCAGTCTCTCCTCTCCCCAGCCCCAGGCACATGAATTATCCCCGCTCCGTGCTCGTCGAGCCGTTTGTGGCACCGTGTAATGAAACCAAGCAAAAAAGGCGTGCTGCAGAGAAAGGGGGAGAGAAAGAAAAAGAGGTGGAGAGCAAATTGTTTCCAGGTGTAGCCTCAGACCGCCTCGCATTCAAAGGCTGGGTTGCTTCAGCGTGACTCCGGCACGGGGTGCTGGCTGCGCAGCGTGGCACGGACCGAGGCACTGATCCGGCTGGGAGACAGGGGTTTTGTTGGAATGGAGATGTGGAGTTTTGGGGTTTCCAGCTGGATTGATTTCGCATCCGGTTCATCAAGAGGCTGTGCAAATTCTTGTACAAGTGTTTTGGTGGGGTGAACTGGATGAGGAATTCACCCATGATAAAAATAAACAGGGGGGGGTGGGGGGTGTGCATTATTTTCGTGCTTCCAACCTAATTCACAGCACGGCTGTTCTACCACATCACATTATGACACAAGAAAAAGCAGGAGGGCTGCGCGATCGGTCACTGATACCAAAGGCAGCGCCCCTCCAACGCAGCCGCCCTACCCCACGTGCCACCCCTCAGAGCCCGGGCCCCTCTCTGCCCGCGTCGCGTGGCCAACGTCACGGCTGCAGAGCTGCGGTGAAGGTCTCTGGTTCTGCTCCCTCAAAGATGTCTTTTGACTCCAGCGCTGACCCACCCTAAAGCCCTGGGCCCCTCTGTGGGGATCGTCCTGCCTCCAGGGCTCCTCTCCTGCCCGCTGCTGCTGCTGGGAGGATGAGGATGAAGATGAAGATGCTGAAGATGAAGAGGAAATGCGGATTTGCCAGGTTGCTCCAGACAGAAGAGTCCCAGTTCCCCCCTACCAGAGCTAGCGCTGAGGACTTTCACAACCCAGGTCACTCCTCCACGGCCGCTGCAGACAGCGTGGTGGATGGAATCAGCTCTGTGTGGGTTTGGAGATAACCCAGCTGATCCTTCGGTGCAGCTTACAAGCCCATTTTAGGCCTGGTCCTCTCACCCCAGGACCTTATCTGATAGAGGACAGCAAGAGCCCTGTGCCCCAGGATGGTCCTCACCTGCTGCTTTGGGCCAGCCTAAAGCATCACACAGACACCAGGTGCGGCTTTGGGCCGGCCTAAAGCATCACACAGACACCAGGTGTGGCTTTGGGCCGGCCTAAAGCATCACCTAGACACCAGGTGCGGCTTTGGGCCGGCCTAAAGCATCACCTAGACACCAGGTGCGGCTTTGGGCCGGCCTAAAGCATCACCTAGACACCAGGTGCGGCTTTGGGCCGGCCTAAAGCATCACCTAGACACCAGGTGGCAGCATCAGATCCAGATACAAACTGCACAGTCGAGCTCAAAAAGATTTGTGTCTGGAGGACCAGTTTGTTGATTTACAACACCCCCCCCTCCAGACTGTGGAACACGTACGCAGACAAAGCTTTCCTCCGGTTTCTAATCTGCTAATTTATAGTTGCATAAATGGCAAGTCTTCTTGGAATGAAAATATAACCTCATGGGGCAAAGGCAGAGTTAGTGGTCATTTCCCTTCAGTGAGTACACGACACTGCTATGCAATCTAACAACGCGGAGGAGCTTTTGTTCTCCGTCACTCGAGTGGCTTTGCTTCTTCTGTATGTGCTTGAAGACCAAATCCAGTAGGAACTTTGCAGAATGACTGGGGCAGGAACCGTTCGGAGCTAGCAGGAAGCAAACGCTGCGTACGTTTACCACGGCATGACTATTTGTAGCCACTCTCACAGATACCGATCACAAGCCTCATGTTGTGAATAACATTCTGATCTGGAGGTCTGTCTGTAGCTGCTATTTTTATAGCGGTAGCAACTTATTTTGGATTCAGTTATTTTAAAAACCAGCAGCCAAGCTTCCTAAACTGTGCTTAATAGAATCATTGGAGAATATAGATATATATATATATCTCTCTGTAATGTTGAGTTACACGCTTGTATTGTTTCCGAGAGCTCCTTACTGCCTAGCGGTGTTAGGATGACTAGAACCGCCTACGCATCTGCAGTGAGGACTGCTGCTCATGCAGCAGGAAGCAAAAATTGCTCATGAAACAGGACTCCATCTGAAAGAGAGGTAGAAAAGTCACAGAAAGAAATATTCCTGCTTGTGCAATGCTGTTTCTAACGAATTTTGCGTTTCTGCCCAGGTATATTCACTATTGGTGATACTTTACAGTTCAGCACAGTCTCTGTTACAGTTCATTAGATCTTCTCCAATCAACTTAGCACTGATCTTTAACCCAAACTTCTCATTGTAATCCATCCATGATGTGTGCCAAAGAAAGAGGAATAAGGGAAATGTATTTCTTTCCATACATTTTTAATGTTTATGACCATTTAGTGACTGAAGGCCTCATCTGCTGAGGCTGATACCAATACGTACCTCAGTCAACAGGAAGAAGGAAAACGAATATTTTACAGTGGACGTTCATCATCTTTAAACCGGAACTGTCATTAGGGCAGACCCCTGCCAAAATACCTGACATTTAATGTACTTAAGATACGTTACTCATGAAACTTTCACAAGGAAATATGTATAATAAGCCAAAAGAGGTCCTTTGGACAGACAAGGAGAAATAAGAACTCTCCTGGCCCATTTTCACCATCGGCTGAGTTCCTGTGGTTGTTTTTAGCTTGCAGGTCCCCTCATCCTGCACCAGCGTCTGAGTTTGAAAGCCTGTTCACTTTTTCCTAACCTGTTGACTGTTCAAATTTGGAACGTGGTGGGAGGTTCAGGGTGAAGTTCCAGGAGATGGAGCGAGCTGATCTGATAGCTCTCGGATCCTTGAAGAGGGAAGAACCGCTCCTCCTCCTCCTCCTCCTCCTCCTCACAGCCCTGCATTCCTGCAGCTTATCATGTGCTGGCTCCGATGCTTGTTGGGCCTCTCCAACTGCTAACCAAGCAGAAAGCACACTTTTTATCTTGCACAGCTAATAGCTTCTTGCCAGACAGGGAATTAAATCAGCTCACCAAAAAGTCTAATGAGCACTATACTTTGAATAATGGAGCGGAAGCAGAACCATAAGGCCTGGACTAAAGGAAAGGCACAAAAAAGGAGGGAATACGACCTCCTCCTTTTAGATTGCTCATCAAATCGCACACACAGTCTTTGTGTACTTGTGATCCGTAAAAAAAATTTGTGAAAACTGACAACAAACAGTCCGCAGTCCAACTAGCACGGCTATTCTGACAGCTAGGAGTAGTCCCTGCTGCAAAGAGATTAAAGTGCCTTCAGCCAAGAGACCTTGTAAACGGGTTCAAATCGTGATTTTGGGGCCTGGTAAGACAAACGCAGCCACAGCTCTAGGATGGAAAGATGGTGTAAGCAGTCCTGACAAGGACCTGGGGAATTAGAACTGATCCCGTCCCGTATCAGATTCTGTCAAAGTCTAAACTCCAGAGTTTCACCCGCTTTATTCTTGTGCTTTGGCAAAGAACAGGGACCATGACTTTGAAGTAGCTTTCGATTCCTATGTGCTGTGCTGCGCAAGGTTCTGAGGTTGCTGTAATTGCACTGGAGCCCCGACCACAGGATACTGCAGGGCTTTCCAGATACCTCTCCTCCTGTCGTCTCGTACACCCCACGACTGAGCGCAGGACTGGAACAAATCCCTTACACGAGTTTTATTTGACTGAGAAAGCTTCTGGTGCAATTGGTATTCTCAAGTGGCGGTTTCCACCCAATTCAAAAGGGCCCATATTACCCCAGATGGTTTTGATTACAGAACGCCTTGTTTGTGCCAGAGGTCTGAAACCTCCATCCTCCCCTGCCGTTAGGAGTCGGTGCTGGCAGGGGCAGGTCCCCCAGCACAGCCCTGGCGATCAGGGATCGGGGCTGGGTAGGAGAGGATGCAGCCTCAGGCATCAAAACAATGCTAAACAGTGAAAACCCTCTCAGCAGAAAGGACCTTTAGAAGAAACCGAGGAGAAAGAAAAAGCACAATAAGCCTTGTCTCTGCTGCTGCACAGCTGCCCGCCACTTTTAACAATGTAGGGATCTCTAACTGATCCCTAATACGCCCCCAAAGCAGCTCCCGCAGCTCGTGCCAAGGGTTGCAGAGTGGTGATCTGACACCTTGTGATTGCAGACCGACTGAGCAGCCAAACTGATCTGCCCCGCATTTTTTTCCACCATTTCTTATCAAAATACTGACTTGATACAGGGAAGATCTTACAAAACATAATAAAGTCTGCTGCTGCCAAAGAATGATTGCTGCTAGCTAACATTTATTTTTCCACAATTATATTCAGGGCTGTTGAGGGCTCGGTTGTCCTTTCGAGACAGACCAGATCAAGGAGTGGTGCATACAGTACATCATCCCAGGATAAATCCGGGGAGGCTCTATGACTCAGAAATGAGTCACTGCTCCTCCTCTGTTTCTTCCAGACTCTTGGGGGCGTACTAATTTATCGTCGGTCTGTATCTGCAGTAAATTATTACCCCCAGCTCGGCTCTCCTGCGCAGAAGGAATTCAGACACATTCCGCTCGTCCCTTGCCTCTCGGGAGGGGTAGAGAGGTGAGCCGACGCAGCGGAGGGCTGCACGCCGAGACCCCAGGGCTTGGTAACCCGTGCAGAGATCTAAAGGGAAAGCAGAGAAATGGGGAGAGGTATTTTTTTCTTCCTTGAATGACACGCTGTCCAGGTTAATTATTTGGAACTAGGTTGTTCCTACCAACCCCCCAAAATCCCAATTACTAAACTAAGATTGACCTTTCAGAGAGTTATTTCTAAGAACTTGGATAAAATAAGATAGTATGACTCAAACAACAGGAGGAAAGTGTCTGCATCACAGTTAAGCCACACAAATTGCTTTCACTGTCAGAATCAAGTATTCTAAAAAAAAAAACCCACCCAAGAATGATTAATCTTTTTGTCTTTTTAGCGAGACAGATTGAAGTATCCCAGCGGAGCTAGACGGGAGGTGTTTAAACAATGCCTACTTAGTCTCCAGCAAGCCTTTACTAGCAGGAATACAAGCTTTAGGTTGGAAAGGAAACCAATAACTAAAATAACAGATTTGTACTTCTGCATGTACGAGATAAATATATTCAGAGACTCACAGAAAAGCACAAAAAGGTACTGAATAGCAAATAGGCCTGTTCAGCTCTTCACATCCAAAGTTCAGGAGCCTGAAGACACTGAGGATAAAGTAGAAATATATAAAAATATTTTTTTCCAGTGGCAATGCTGATTTAAGAATTTCTTTCCCATGTCATTCACCTTGGTCCCCACACTCGTTTCTCCACTTCCCTCCCCTCCAGCTGCATTTCATCAGACAGTTTTCCAAGGCAGCACTGGCTTAAGGTACGAGCCCTTTACCATCTCCGACTGCTGATCCCCAGCCCTGCGCTGGCACAACTGTTTGCGTGGCCAAGTGGAAAATGCTCTATTCTGCAAAGCCAGGTGCTGAAGTGGACGTGAAATGGCCTTTCACATCAAGGAAAGGAAGAAAAAATGCCATTTGCGGAATGGCAAATAGCGATGAAAGAGAATTACGATTTTTGGGATTAGGTATGTTAAAATGTAAGCAAATCCCCAAATTCCAGATTTCCAAATAAGAAGTTTGAACAGGAGTATACTATTACTTTAAATCGTATGTACTCACAAATTTAATTAATAATATTATATTAAAAATAAATTGATTCTCACCTCTGTAAAAGATTGCGTATTAGTTTTTGCCACATTTCTGATTAGTTTTGGCACAGGCCGGCCCTTGGACTTGAATAGTCTTAAAAGGAATGGTTTCCAGTTCTTTCCCTTTCCTCAACATTTTCCACAGACCATCATCACTGCGTAGAAGATGATCCTGCTGGGCAGCTGCAGGCTGCTGGCTGTGCTGGGGCAGATCGCTGGCGGTCAGCACAGCAGGGCATTACCGGGGATCGCTGTCTTCATGGAAGGAAACCTGGAGGGACACGTTTCCAGTAATACTGCAGACCTAATGAGCGCCCAATTTTATGGTAAGACCCAGCAGCGAGGCTGCCGGGCCACTGCTTCGTGCTGTGCTGTTTTAACGCTCCTTTATCGCAGTATTTCTCACGCGTGTTTACTGTTGGCAATGCAGTGGAGCACTCTTCTGATAAACGAGCTAAAATAAACAGGGGCTCCCACGCAGTGACTCCTATGTATGATCACAGCACAGCTACGTAACAGTAGCACACATGGACAATGCTGCGGGGCTGGAGAACAGAAGATGATTAATACATATAGAGGGATTCTGTGAAGAAAGAAAGAAAGGAAAAATCCAGCTCTATCAGTGGGTATTCTACCGCTGTGGAGAACTACAACAATAAGTTGTAACTGAACAATGACACCCTAAGGAAAACAGAATTCCCCATAAAAAGCTCCTTAAGAATAGCTTCTTTGTTACATCACAGAAACCTCATTTAGGAAATTTGAGATCAGAAAGAGAACAACTCCAAAGTGGCAAGGAGATAGGCTGTCAATAACTTATCCCATCCCCAGTTTCTGTGATGCTCTGGCCTAACATTCAAAAATATCTCCACTCTAATTTTGTCTTAGGGAGTTTGCTAGCTCCGAAAAACAGATCGAAAGCTGGAAGAGCGAGGCGTACTTGAATTTGGATTCCTCCCGCCTCCAACCTGGCAGAGGGAAGCAGCACCGGAGCTACCAGCTGAGGCCAGTCCATCCCCTGGAATGCGGCCGCCGGAGCCAGGCTGATGGATGCTGACAGCCCCGCTTTCATCTGGCAGTGTCCCCGCCACCAGCTGCGCCAGGGAAAGAAAGAGCACGCAGGAATTCACAGCATTCCCCCTCTGATTAATCCCCAGTTGTCCCGCTGCGCCTGAATGAATTGGGCTAGGGATTGGTAGCTCTGCTGGGGGAGATTTGCTGATTCCTCTGAGCCCCCTGGGGGGAAGTGATATAGAGAGCAAATAACCAGCGGGCAGTGCCGAAGTGATGTAATGGGCCAGGGCATGAAAGCCCCTCGCCTCTGCTCTACCCACGTTTACTGGCCTTTTCTCCGTATGCAACGGGGAGCGGGGGCAGAGGAAAACTTCACCCTGCTGCCGCATGCCGTAGCTTTACAGGAGATTTATAAAGCGCGCCCCGACTTCCCTAGCTGCGTTCTACGCAGACTGGCCAAGTTAAAAAACATAAATGATGTTTAAGCCAAGAGCTTGGGAGCACAAAGAGAACTTGGTTGCAGCCTGACACGGGTGACTGAGGGTGAAGACAGGTAAGTGCCAGGGTGCAAGGCCCTGCAGCAGGTCCAGCCGCAGCCACCCCAAACCCTTCGCCCCGGCTGCTTCCTTCTTTCCAGGCTGGACAATAATTTGATATCAAATTAAAGTGTCATTTATAAAATAAGACCTAGCACAGGCGCAATGGTGGGCTCTGGAAGTGTTACATTTCAAAAACTAACCCGAATCTTAGCAGAGAGTCACTAAGGGATCTGACTAACCAGGTACCTAGGCACTACGTGACAACGTGCACGTGAATGCTAACTACAACTACACAGGCCTTGCTCTCAAATAACGTCACTGGATCATCCTAACGCTTGAAAAAACTGTTGGGTCTCAGATGCTCGTGATTCAGCTGACAAGTGTAAGGACGCACAACCCTTTGCAAATCTCTTGCTGTTTCCCCAAGAACGTTTCTCGTTTAGAGGCACGCATTTTCTTGCGGTGCGCCCTTGAGCCAGCTCCAGTTTCTGTTTTGAAGATCCAGAGGAAGGAAATGTGACAGATGATCTGGTTTTGCCACCTGTGTGATTCGCACATAGACAGTAATCTCACTCATTTATAAATCAGTAAATACTGCAAGATATAATTTATTTTTTTTTTTAACTTTAGTTATGTTATTGTTATGTGCATGTTTTGAAATCTACTATGATAACTGGGAATATTTAGAAATTAAATTTATATATATAAATGTAATAAACACAACAAATAAATAATCACAAAGCAAACAGAAACTGGCATCTGGATTATTTGGCCAATCATAAATGAGAAACACACAGTTCTGAATCTCCCACTGAAAAAATCCACAGCAGATGACTTACGATTGTGTTGTAGCAAGGAGAGAAATGAAAATACATCATTTCAAATACTGTTATAATTCAAATCTATGTATAGACCAAGTGGACTCATTGGGTAAGCCACTCCCTGGGGATTAATTACTCAGCCCAGCCAACAGCTTGCACTTTTGCCTTAGTCTTTTCTGTGAACTGTTACTCTGAGCAGCTGTAACTAACCCGGTTCTGTGTGAGCTGCTGCTCTGCAGTGCACCCAGCTGCAGGCTCCCATTTTCTCTTTTTTAAGGTATTGGTATTGGTTTAGATTCAGGTTGCATAATCTTTTTTCACTAATTTTGTACCTTTGCAAATGTTGCTCCTGAGTTCTGAAGAATCAGCATGCTGCTGCAGTTCTGGTATAAAAATTCCTGATGCGATAGCTGCTCCTGCAGTAGATAGCTATTACGCTGGCATTAACAAAGCTGGTAAATACACTGCTGTTGTTCTGCTGAGACCAAAGGATAATGGTCAGAGACCTAAAAATGAAAAAACTGGATTATATTTTCAAAGCTAAAAACATTACAACTGGAAAATTGTGGAGAAATTCACCCTGCTAACTGCACATCCCAGTCACGGTTTCTTGGCTTTCTATAACGTCCTCCCGATGGACATTTCAAAGTTCCCTGTCTACAGCCATTCTGGAGGCACCAGTGTGGACTGGATTTACTGGAGGGGCGAAGAGGACTACACACGCTGGGTCCCCAGCCCCATCAGTGCCACCTACCTGCAGAAAACCTACCGCTCCATCTCCTCTCCTCCGTACCGTGGGTACGTTCAGCCCTGCTCATCGGTACTTCTCATCCCAGCATCAAACCCAGAGGAAACCAAGACAATGTAATCAAGGGCCAGGGCTGGAACCAGCGAGTTTCCACTTCCAGTTACAGAGCTCTTTCTCTGACAGTCCCGACTTTACAGTGTTGCTATAAATATTGGATTAAAGTATCTTGCAAGGACAAAATTGAAATTTCCTTCTATTTCTCTAGCGCTGCTCATTCAGTTATCCAGAATAGCTTCTTAAAAGTACCGGGTTGCTTCCAATTTGAAAGCCTGCCTTCCTTTTTGACTTTATTACTCACAATACCAGCTAAAAAGGACTCCATTAGAACAGAGAACCCACTGTTAGGTGTTTTTTGTCATCTTAAATTATTAAATTGTGGTTGTGAAGGATGAACACTGAAAAAAGGACCTTGTCAGGCAAAATGGGCGAAATTTGAAGGCCTCTTTTATGCCACAGCGAGGTTGCGAGCTGCAAAGGAACCATAGGTGACCCTAGTTCAAAAAGATTTCGAATCAAAGGATCTGTCCAATGACTTAGAGGTTTCAAGAAGGCTTTATCCATCGCTGTGTTTTAACGGCTGTATTGAACGATCTCTGTGACTCTTACAGCCCTCACTTTCCAGCCCAGCTGAAGAGCTCCCCCGCAGCGTCGGCGCCTGCAGTTGTTGAATAAATGTTTCTCACACTACAGCTCAATTAAGTCAAGGATATGAGGGAGAAGATGATCCAAGTAATTCACTAGCCTGTATAGGGGTAACCCACAAGAGGCTGGAGAATTCATCCGCCTTTTAAAATCTATCTGAAGACTTTACAGGGTGTTTTGACTCTGTTTTTTTCTTTTTCATTCTTTTCCAGTGTGGTTAGTTGTTTGCTACGTTTCACAATCGGTATCAGAGAGCGTACACAGAATTTGTAGTGACACCAAACCAAGCTAAGCGTGTTACCAAGAACTGAAATTCTAACAAAGCAGCGTACCATGACAGAATATTGCAAAACATTCAAACCAAGTATAAAACACTTCCAGTGTGAAGATAGAAAAGAATTTGCTGCAAAGATTTACAGAAATATAAGCATTGCATAAAAGGATCTGCAATGACGACTAATTTTTTATTATGTTTTCATTTAGTCATAAATATTCAGATAGGTGGTCGCCAGCAGGAGAAATGTAAGCTATTTGATGTGTAAGTCCATCGCTGCTTAAAGATTGTGGTTTTCTTGCCCTGACACTTGGCGTAGATTTAACTGCAGAACACCACTTCTCATCATTGACGGTGCACTCTGTTCTTCTGCTACTGTAAAATGTTAATTCACATGTTACGAATTACTGGATCTTTGACAAAACAAGTAGCAGCAAGAAGAAACCCCTGTGGTTTTTATGATAATAGTAAGTAGAAGTCAAGTAACGTTTCATGCCAACTGGATCAGGAAAGCAGTAACTGGAGAAGGATTTTACATATCGCTGCAATATCTTGTCTGGCAATAGCTTATGGAATTTTCTTTGGAATTTTGTACGTGGCATGCAAGTCATAGCAGATGGTATTTTTAGCCCTTTCTATGTTACATGGGTGCAAAAATTGCTGACAGAAACTGCCAACACTCCACTAATAACTATAATGCTGTTTCACTGGCATAAATGCCTTTTTACATTAACGCAGACCATGTACTTTAGGGGCTTTTAATGATGCAGCTCCACTGACATTTAAAGCAATGGAAACTTCTCTGATACGACCTCAGATTAGCGGATCAAATTCTGAGGAGTTATGTAAAAAGAAGTGGGGTACGGTCAAAGCCGACACGTTGTTAAGAGCCTGAGCAGAGCCAACACATGCATGGAGAAGGTGTGGGTATGCAGATTTGGAACTACACATTTAGACTCAATTCATCTTTCAAGTAACATTTTCCTGACAACAGAAAACAAATACGTCACATTTGCCACAAATGTGCTGTACGTAACAGCAGTTCCTACAGCATCGATATTATATTTACTTAGTGATTCATCCCCTTCCTCTGTATGTTTATCTAACTGCCCTAACCACATCCAGTTACCAATTACTAACTAGAAACGGCCTTACAAAACCATGTTCAAGGGACTCTGAACAGTCGAACACAGACTGAGGCTTTGGTGTCACCACTCATCGCCAAACATCTGCACAGGAGAATAAATCCATCAGCACCTTCCCAGAATAAAGTACCAGCAAGCCACCTAATTATTTGCAATTCAATCTCCATCTCCTCTAACCAATAATAAGCTTTCAGATGATTTCAGAAGACTCTCGATTAGGCCTTTAAAATGGAGGAAGCAACAGATCTTCATATAGTCGTTGCATATTGAAACTGTGAAACAGTTTTTCGGAAGCCTTTCACCGATTTCAGAGGTGAGATAAAATCAACGAGTGTTTTGCCAGCTCCGCGTTTCAACCTGTGAAAGGCAGATTTGTTTTTCTTCTGATTTAAGTATCACCACCAGTGACCTGGATTCTCAGAATCAAATTCTGCTCTCTTCAGCTCGTGACAGTGCAATTCAGGACAGAGTCTGGTCCTGCAACGGGGAACTGTACACACTATTAGCTTATGCCTTAACTAGAATATAATTCTGCTCCTTTGGTTCTGTCCATTTTGCAGGAATAAGACAAATCAGAAAGTCACTTGTTTCAGTAACGTAATCCACTGTACACACTCCTCGTCTTCTCCAAATGAGCTACATTTCCACAATTGTAATTATTATGTAATTATTCGTGGTTTTGTAAGCTCTTTGTGGCAAGAGACAAATGCCAAATCCAACTGCCACGGAGCAGACTGTCACTCTCATATCGCTCCCTCATGCCCTTTAATCTCTCCCAGGAGTTTGGTCTCCCAACATTTCTAGAAGAGGGGCAGAGTCTGAGGCAGAAGAGCTTCCATGTATGACTGGAGCTGCATAGGACTTCACTCTTTGGGGAACTCCTTTTCTGGAGTATTCCCAACACACATGCAGGCCTACAGAATAGTCTTTTTGCTTAAAAGATAAATTATGAAGTCCTAAAAACTCTCAGCTGCTGAAATTCAGAGCCCAAACCACATACGTCCCTCCTCCAGTCTCCCATTTTTCCACAGGACATTCCACCAACAGCAGATGACACTTCTCTGCATTGGAAACAGAGAGATGGCTACCTTCAAAAGCTCATTTCAACTCCAGGAGAACAACCTCCCAATGCTCCCTCTGCAGTCAGTGGAGAAATGGGCACTTCCACACCACGGTCACTGGCCACCTCCCGTTCTACTCCTCTCTCCCCTGGGACTAGGAGAGGTTGGTCCCCCCAGGCTGTGGGAGCACCCCAGGAGTTGCCCCTCTGGAGCACCCAGAACCTCTGCTTACCCACCTCTGCTTTCCATACAGCTGGGGCAGCTGACATCTCACGGCACTTCAGCTAACGCTGCTGTCCTCAGAAAAGCCGCAGTGAAGTGACAGGAGTTGCACAGCGAGTGGTCCTGGACTGTGAAGGAGCTTCCTCCGCTCACAGCTCCAATGTGCTTCTGCCTTTATATCTTCACATGCTTTTCCTGGGGACTGAGAGTCTGGAAAGGCTAAACTGGAGTTAAAACCCACTGTGATCACCTACTTAATTATCTGATAAATATATGTGGATAAGGGTTTAATGTTAATATGTATTTTTTTAGGTGTTGTAATACAGCTACTGTCTCATAGAGCTGTAATGAACAAATGGGAAGAAAACTTCTACGCTACAACTGATCATCCTCAACTTTTCAGTTTGTGAAGGCATACCTGGCTCTTTACATCCCTCTTTATGTGGGGATTCATAATACCTCAAATCATCCAAAATCGGAAGCTAAATAGTATGGGAGCAGCCCTTCATCTCATATACCCTCAGTGGAACTTACATTTTACTTACGTTAGCCGAGGATCTGGCTCCCGACATCTCCCACATTTAGTCTCACATCTTCAGACTAGTTCATTTAACTCCTTGTGTTCTCTTGGATCTTCCAGCAACTAAAATAAACTTCTTAACATTTCATATCAACTCCAGATACTACCTGCCAAGGCTCAGTTGTTCCTCTTGTATAGATACAAATGACTGTTTGGTCAAATTTGTTTTGAATCAATTTAATCTATTTTAGAATGATGTAAGCCCTGAAAAATGCTGTGGGACTGTCTGAGTCTGTTAGCACTTTTAAGTAAACAAACAAAACCTGCTTTAATTTAGACAAATTTCCAGGCCGCAATTGTCAGAACACCACTAAAAGCTCTTGGGTATTAAAAAACAAAATCTAAATAAGAAACAGAAGCTACACAAGGAGGAGGGCTCTGTGGGAACCTTCCCGCCTTTGGTCTGACAATCCAAAAAGTGTGTTCTGGTTTCCCCCAGCATCCGGTGCACTCCAGCAAGTTTCTAAATAAAGTTGAGTCAAAACTTCACTCAAAGCTTTAGTGTTCCTTAAATGGCACGTCTCATCTCTGCTGGCAGAGCTGCAGCTCATGTTAAAGTAAGCAACCACATTAACATTTTTCCTAAATGCTACACTATATATTCTAAATGCTCAGCTCAAAAGTCCCTAAAATAAGCTCTTAAAATAACAACTTCAAACACTTGCATAAGGCTGCATCCATTCAGAGGAGCTATTTTCCCTTACCTCACTCGACTTCCCTTCAGCGTTCGTTAAACAAAGGACGCTTCATGCCATGGCAAGAGAGAAAGGCTAGATTTCAGCTTGAGGACTAACATGAGTGAATTAGAATCTACTGGCTCCTCATTACAGGATTTGTTATTTATCCCAGGCTGCCTCCCAGTACCAAAAACTGGTGACTGATGCCTTCTCTTTGTGATGAACATTCACTTAGATACATGTGGAGGCTGAAATGCAGTGAAGATTAAGTGTTTCTTTTTGCTTTACTCTGAGCAAGCAGCATCCAGCTTTCATGAGAATGTTTAATCTCCTTCTGAGCCTGAGTAAAAGCAGCCTGTATTACACAGAGCATATTCTGATTGTGAACACAGATCCTATCTGCTGGAAAACCTGTAAAATAATTTAAGCTGTAAAATAATTTAACTGTAAAAGGTATTTTAAAAAAATTCTGCAAATTAAGACCACATAAAATGAAATTGCTATGCAACACTAGCATCATTTTAGAGATAATGTATCTTCTGAAAGCCTGACAATTATGGAAAATGAAATAAGAAGCATGAAAATTATAATTGAACAGTAGGCCCTCTGATACATTCACAGAATAGAGTACTAAAAAATCTTATGAATCCAGGGAAATGATATATGGGTCAACTTAAAAAGAAAACAGAAACAAAGGGAAGCCCAAATCTCACTTTAAATACATATGCAAGAATTTGCATCAGCAATTCCTTCTGCAGCAAGCTGAGCACCCAGCATTTTCACTACCATCAACACCCCTTTGAAGTTCAGACCTCCTCAAATGTATTCTCCTGCTTTACATGAATTTCTGTCACCACTCTTTCCTTCCCCATTATCACCTGCACCACAGAGAGCACAAAAATTCACATAAAATCCCACAGGAAATGCAAAAGATCTATATAAAGCTGCAAAGTGTCTTCCATTTCTCATCTTCAGCTCTTTACAAGTTTCTCAGACTGTTGGGAGGAGAGAGTTCTGGTTAAGGAGGAGGAAGGAGGGAAGACATGAACTGAAATAATCAACAACCACCCCCCCCAATGCCCCAACCAGCCTGAACGGCATAGCAGGCTGCTAACTTCCTACGGGGGCTACCACGGGAACCTCTGCGTGGCTGCGTCAGTGCCTTCAACACAGTCCGGACTGCGGGGCTTGTTCAATAGTTTAATTATCTGCAACACTCGCCCCATCTGGCTGGTCCAGAATTAACGAGCATTTTAAGAGAGCACAAATCTGATCCGGGATCCTATTTTTCTGAAGGGATTCTTTACAAGTGCAGACACCTCCCTCCTTCAACTTACCATGACCCTCTTCTACCCCAGAGTGTCTGCGTTGCCCTTGAGTCCTACGTTTGCCCGGAGAGAGCAGCCCTGCCCGTTCCTCCCTGGGCTCGGCACAGACCTTCATCTCCCTGCCACAGGGTCCGGGACAGCCGGCGAGACTCTGGAACCTCCCAGGACAGCTGAAGCCACCCGGAACAGCGGCGTCGCTTCCCACAGCTCCACCTGCGCCGAGCGTCTTGATACAAGGGAGCGCAGCATCAAAGACAGTCCTATCTGCTTTAAGTGTAAAAGGGAAAAAAAAATAATTAAATTAGTATAGCTCAGTGAATCGTTATTATTATTGTCAAGCTATTTTAATAACATATACAACTTATTTCCTCACAAATTCTTTCTCCAGCCTAGGTTGGATGCTTACATTCATCAACATATTAGTCATTGCTTAATTATCGCTACGAAGCCTTATTAATATGTATGGTAAAGAGCTCTCTGGCAGGAACGCATTTTAATGAAGTCGCTGAAAGGCAACAAGCAGTAATTTCTAGAAGGTTATGCCATGACTAACAATAGCAAACTGACTGAAGCAGCCCAGGGACAGGATGAGGTACGGAAGGAAAAAAAAAAAAATCAGATTCATTTTAATATTTTAATGATAAACTTAATTAGCAAGCGTTTAGGCATTTTGATGGAGCAGTTACAGCTTCGAACGGCTTACGAGTCCTTCGGAGAGGAATGGCGTCACTCAAAGTGTCTGCAAGCACCCGGCAGTGTCGTCCGTAGGACATGGACCACGCTGCTGGAAAGGATGACGGTGAAAACGAGACGTTTTGTGGCCGTCCCGTATTTAACGGCGAGCGAAGCACCAGCACATTATTTCTGAGGCTGCAGTCGAGACTGTAACGTTCTATATTGCCCAACAACATGTAATTTACAAATCAAACGCATATGCTGGGTATATAATTGCCCTTATTTCCTAGTGCAGCCATTCGCTTTGCTCCTTGTGTTATTTTTGTAACGTTTGCCCTTCCAAGGCAGAGGTATCGTTACCCTTGAGCCCAGCAAGGTGCTGAGGCACCCGGGGGTGCTCAGGGGAGGAGAGCTGCTCTGGGAGGGGGGCCCGGGCCGTGGGACCCCCGAGGGACCCCCGGGACCCAGCGGAACCCAGCCCAGCAGGCCGCCTTCGGAAGGAAGCACCCGGCTGTACGACCCAGCTCCGGCCAGGCCCAGCCCGGGCACCCGGGGCAGAGGACACCCGGGGGCGGGCCGCTGTGTGGGTTGCGGAGCCGCCCCGGGAGGCGGGCCCGGACCGGACGGCTCAGCGGCGGCTGCCCGAGTAAGGGTCGGCGGGGACGCGGGACAGGCCGCGACGGGCGTGGGGCGGGAAGGGAGGGACGAGGCGGCAGCGGGCGGGCGGGCAGGCCGGGGCGTAGAGCGGGGAACCCCGCCGGAGGGCCCGCGACCCCGCGCTTCCTGCCCC
>VXBL01001095.1:126234-213824 GCA_013400195.1 Aramus guarauna
CCCCCCCCCCTTCAGTTCCTAGGGTCATGTGGAACACTGTCACTTTGTGCTCCCTTGGCAGACTGCTCCCCCCCGCCACATCTCCGCTGCTCCCAAGGTTACAGACCTTAAACTATCGGGATTTATGTCGTGATAAACAGCCCGCACACCTCCCGCAGCATCAGGGCTTGGAAAGGACACGCGACATGCTGCCCTGCCGTTTAGTAAGTAATAAAGCAAAATATAGGCGGTATGCAAAAACGTACCCTGTTTTAGATGGACGTATCCTGTCTGTGTATCGACATGTGTTTGAAGAAAATTTAAGGAACAGTGAGGCTGTTATTAAAAGGTAATAACTGTTTTTGCGGTGTTCTGAAAATGTTGCTGCTTGTGAGATGGTGTGAGAGTTACTTACAGGCACTTTTAGGAACTTTTTAACATAGGAGGGATGCTAATTAAAAAGTCCTGAGATTAAAAAAAAAGTTGTTTGTTTGTTTTTTTTTTAACTAACCATTTTGAAGCTTAAACTAGTTTCCTGGCTTCTCTTTTCTTGGGCAGCTTCTCTGCAGAGTGAATTTCACAAGTATCAGCACTTAAAAATTTCAGCCCCCCAAAAGAGGTGCCTAAATGTTGACTGAAATGCCTAAACCTAGGCGCAGGCTGTATTTAAAATAGTGCCATGTGACATTGTTTTGCATATATTGCCAAGATTATTTTTTTTTTCTAGACCTTCATAAATTTTCTTTTCGTATTTGAATGCAAAGACATAATTGGTGACTCACGCATTGACAGAGCCCTCCTGAAAGAGGAGGTGGCAGTTACTGCAATTAATCGTGATTCACTCATGAGAGCAGGAGAATGTATTTTATGTGTTTGTCCTTAAATACCAGACGGCAAACATCGAAAGGCTTTTGTTCAGAGGAACGATGGATACATGGGCTGGAAGCAAAGCTATGGAAAACACACTGTGCCCCCCTGTGGTGGCATTTATGACTTCATTCAAAATCCTTAGCTTTTTTCTCCTGAGGTTTTTCAATCTCTACAGTCTGCAGGAAGCCACAATACGCTAATGGAGTCACGCACAGAGTGGGGCGTAAATAGTTACGTCAAACTATTTTTAGTTAAAGATGATGCATCTTGGATGAATAATGCTTTACTTTAAATAAATGAAGAACCTGGTTTATCTAAGACCAAAATTATTCAAGATACAGCATTTGTTTATAGTTTATTCAGTTCATTATCTGTACTCGATGCTGCCCCGACAATAACATTTGGTAATCACTTCTTCTCTTGATGATTGCAGTGACACTGCAGTATTTGCTACTTAAAAAATATATCTTCCATGCTGTAGAAGGTGCATTTCTTCTAGATTTAGTAATTTATTCTGCTTACCAGTCGCTGATTATTGTTGAGGGGAACTGAAGGAGGAAGCTGTTGACTGGATTTTTCCCAAGAGTAGTTGGAACATGGAGGCAAAGGTCCATGCTGAATTAGGTCTAGCAAATTATGATAGCTTTATTAATAGCTGCAAGTTTCTAGGCTGACGTTGCTGAGGGGCAATGTCTCTCAAAGTCAGCTTTGGTGGCTGGTGATCACCGCACTGCTCACGGGGTTGCTGGCAGAGATTAAGTGCGATCAAATATTGTGAAATACAGTGTGTTGGGTGTATATGGGCAACACCCAGGGGAAGATGTACCTGCTATGACCATAAACTACAGATAGAATATGTATATTAGTTCACTCTTCTTTGTCTTTATTAGAGGATTTTTGAATAAGGAAACTAAAATGCTTGCTTTAAATAACATACCTTTGCTTTTTATTGCACTTTGTAAGAAACAATAATCCAAAAGTGTGAATTCATCTTCGTTCTCATACCATTTATATGAAAACTGTGCAATACATTTACGTACTATGTTCAGTCCACTGAAGGGTAACTTGCAAGTAAAGGTGGTTTTCATTCATCGAAACTTTGTCTTTTAAATCAGATATTCAGAGTTGCTAGAGGTGGCCAGTAAAGGAGGGGGAGAAAATGCCATCTTGCGTCATACTCAGAGAAACAAGAAGCTGTTTGTTCGTGAACGCCTGAAGTTGCTACTTGATGATGAGTCTTTTCTGGAGCTGTCTCCGCTGGCAGGCCTCAGTATGCCGTATGGTGATGTCCCTGCTGCGGGGTGCCTTACTGGTAATTGCTGGTGCCGGTAATGTTAGATGTCATGGGAAATCGATGAAGTTCATTTGTTTCATTGCTCCGATCTTTAAGTATGATTCAGATCAGGTCTAAATCTGGATATGGGTTGAGGGTATTGTTTTGAGCAGTCCATGTTGGAGATGCAGCCTGGAAGGAAGAAGGGTTTTGAACCAATATGAGCCTTAATATCATTTGAGAGATGCTCTTTGGGTGCAGAGATGAGTGTCGTAGGCAGCGTACATTAGTTGTATTCTCTATGTGCTGCACACCTTCCCAGAGTAACCGGCCTCGCTCACTGAAGTTAAGGTGTTTGTTTTTACTGGGAAAGGAAAAAGGGTACACGAAATCAGGTTTATGGAATCTTTTTAGTATCTTAAGAATGTGATTTCCTAGGAAAAGTGAACATCAGCTCTATCCAGTAGCAGCTCCCAACACAGAAGAGTTCAGCCACTGCTGTATTATTCTTCTGCAATTTTTGCTGGGAAATCTGGGAGAAACTTTTAAAGACAAAAAGTTCTTTAGTTTCTTCTAGAATGAGTAATTTATTCTACTTAGCAGTTACTGATTTTTGTCTCAAAAAATCTAGCATGATGCGTCAAGTAAGCTGTTTGTTAAAGGAAAGGGGACCAGGTTACTGTGAGACACAGAAGCTGTGATGTGTACTTTGTAATATTTTTCAAATTATAGACAAGTCTTTTCATTGCATTTTGAAGAGCAGTTGCAGTTTAAGAAGTAACGAGAAGAGTAGAGTATGAAATTCTATCTTTTGTCACAGATTGTTAGATTTTTCAGTTTTATATAGGTGATTTTTAATTACCTTCGCTTTATTTCAAGAGCTGGAAGTAAAACTATGTATTTTTTTTCTCTTATATTGTCACCAGTAGTACATAAGTTTATTTCAAGTTCTGTTTTCTGTGATTTAGATTTTTTTAAAAATGTCATTAGCTTTCAGCTTGTTATTCCAGAGAAGAGCCATAGATTTCTTCCCTGTGTGGTATTTGCAAGTTAATTTGCAGCTTCTTGATGCGGTATTTCCGAAAGAACATCCCAGCTGTGATTTGGCCCCCTTATTTCATCGGTGGTACTTCAGAGAGTCCTGAGAAGTATCTGTGGTACCACTTACAGGAATTGGCAAAGTCTGTGGAGTCTGGTGTGTCTTCATGGCAAATGATGCAACTGTGAAAGGAGGAACTATTTACCCAATTGGAGTGAAGAAACAATTAAGAGCTCAAGAAATAGCCATGCAGAACAGACTGTTGTCTGTGTACCTTGTGGACAGCGGGGGAGCGTTCCTACCGCTACAGGTAATAGCAGAACTGCTGCACAGAAGAAATTACCTATGTTTATTTTAATCATGCTAATGTTTAGCAATAAACCTCAGATTTATGTTTTGTTTTCTTGGCTGACCGAATTTCATTGTCTGTTATACTTAACTTGAGTTTTGTCCACAAATTGGAGCCTAGGAAATGATTTGAAGATCCATAACAGTAGCGATTACTTTGGCTAATCTTGTGTCTAGCATTTAATCAAAGTTTACAAATTTGAATATTAGTGGGGGGACAAAATGCTGACCAAGCATGTGTATTCCTCAGTGTGCTGAAATGCTTTTGTGTCTTTAATGAATGAATACCTTGTTTGAGGTTTCTACTTTCAGCTTCAGAATCTATAAAATTACTCTGTATTTTATTGTAATGATTGTGATAGTAATGCAGTAACCTCTGTGGCCTTTAAAAATACAGTTTTTGAAATTCTTACTGTTAAAGGAGAATTTGCACAGGTTACTTTCCAATGTACAGAGGTCATATTATCACAGAGACTATAGTTGTTCCCTCTCCAGACTGAAAGCAAACACATTAAAAAGTTTTTACCTGACTTAAGGAATTATATCAAAAAACAAGTAAAAAGGGAGACTGTGCTGAAGTCATTTCACAGACAGAGTATGAACATGAGCTTCCCCTTCTTCATGTTTACAGTCTCAAATGGTGTAGAACAGATCGGTTTCACAAAACACTATGAAATTTACCTCTGGTTTCAAAACACATGGGTATTTCTTGTGCACAGTGTGTAAGGGGAATAAATACCTTAGTGAATACTGTATATGAGAGTTTCAAGTATGGTTGTTAGTGGTGACCTTCCCAGAGTGGGTTACAACCTGTTGCTGAATTAGTGGAGTGAAGAGGAAGCGTTGGCTTTTGGAGTTAACACTGACATTTGCTTTGTCTTTTCTCTGTAATGCCAGTCAGAGCTGTTTCCTGACAAGTTGCACGGTGGCAGAGTTTTCTACAACGAAGCAATAATGTCTGCCATGAGAATCCCTCAGGTACAGTGTCATTTGGAGTACAAGTAAGTAGTATATGTGATCAGTAGAGTTCTGAAAAAAGTTTTGTTCTAGTACAAAGTCTAGGAACAACCCTCAAATGTGCAAAAAAAAAAATTCCTAAAGCTCACCTTTACTATTCGTGGGGAAGGGAGATTCAAATAGTATCTCATATAATAGAATACTTCAGCCTTAAGATCTTGTAAGTCTTTACTGCTGATCGTGATGGAAAACCATCAAATCACGAGGTTGTTTCAGAGTAAACATTGAACTCTCTCAAAACCACCATTGTGGTTCATGCTGGTATTTAGATCTCTAGTTCATTGTTCCCCAAGCTGCGATTCAGTCTCTTGAACCTTTCTGAAATAAACGTAATGGTTTTGCCTTTCCATGCTCCTCTCTCCAGCACCTTGGTTTGTTTTGGTTTCTGTGCCCTTCAGGTGGCAGTGGTGTGCGGTTCCTGTGTAGCTGGAGGTGCCTATGTTCCAACCATGGCAGAAGAAACTGTGATTATAGATAAAATCGGTACGCTGTTCCTTGCTGGCCCACCTCTGGTAAAAGCTGCTACAGGAGAATATGTCTCTCCCGAGGACCTAGGAGGAGCCAAACTTCACTCTAAGTATGTGAAATAATTCTCAAAAATAGTAGAGAATTCAGCATACTTAGCTTAAAAGAAACTGTCATTTTATCTTAAATTAATGTGACTGAAGCTACTCAAGGGAAAGGATACAATATGGTCCTCAAGGACTGAAGAACGTGTAGTGAAAAAAACCTGGTAGAAGTGATACAGGAATTCTTTTAAAGGTTGGTGGTATTCAGCTGTATATGTGGGAGTATTATGGGGCTAGATATAACTCTGAAATGAAAAAAGCAACACAGCATTGTAATTTCAGCTCTACTACTGAAGGAACTTTCCACTTCCATTGTGTGTATATATATATACACACACTCTGATAGAAATCTCACATAAGTACAGAGGTCAGGATCAGGGCCAAAAGTGGAATCTGTTATTACACTGCTTGCTTTCCTTCTCAGATACAGGGTTTTTGTTAAATCAGCTAAATGGAAGTAAAACTAAGTGATGTTTGGGGTGAAGCAGGGGCTGGACAAATCTGGATTTGGTTCCCCATTCTTCCACATATTTTCCGAACAACCTCATGGCAGTCAGTTCCTCTGTGCCTCAGAGGGACTGGCTGTAGAGGAGAGGTGGTATCCCTTCTTTTCCTAATGTAAACATTGCCAGGATACATAGATTACAAAACCAGCATCATCATGACAATAAATTCAGAGGTCTGTCTTTAATATAGGTAAACACAAAAGTCACAGGGAAGAACTCCTTACTGTGAGTTCGTTTTGGGGTTGGATTGCACAGAAGTTCCACTGACTTACTGCTTCCAGTTCATTCGTACAAGAATAAAATCACACATTATTTTCAGGGAGTTTGGAGAGTTCACAGTACAGATTAAGGTTTTTCCTTTAGTTTGTTTTTTCTCTCAGAATTCAGATTTCATTAATTCGATACTAATGAATGTTGCTCTCTCTCCTAGAGTCAGTGGCTGTAGTGACCATTTTGCATCTTCAGAAAAGGAAGCCTATGAATGTATTCGAAATGTTATCTCAACGTTAAATTATGATCCACTGCCCGAGGAGGCTGTCGAGCATGACAGTCCTCTCTATAGTTCTGATGAGCTCTTGGGGCTGGCACCGCAAGATTATAGGTGCACTCTTCCTGTAAAATTGGTAAGGTGGCAGATACTGTGCTCCTGCGTCCTTTCAGTCGGCTCTGTCTAGTAGCTCCAGGTTAACAGGCAACAGGCTGTTCTCTCTTGGAGAATCCTGAAGTACCTCAGGCATTCTGTATCAGTACCTAATCAGTTACCAAACCGTCTCGAGTCTGCAACAAAGCAGAATGGCAACATTTCTGTAGAATTACAGAAAATATTTAAGCTGAAAACCTGCTAGAGATAATTACAGACTACATCAGCTGATCCCCATCTGTTTCCATGTTAGAGATGCTGTTATGTCAGTATGTCTTGTACTGTGTTGGCTGCCTTGAGAACGTGCACCCCTTTCGTGTCCAGTTTTCCCCTCCCTCTGCCTTCCTCCCCCAATAGCCACGACTCTGTCTTGTAACTTAAATACCTAATGAAAATACTGACTGAAAAAACAGCAAAGCTCAAAGGAAACTTCTTTGAAGTTGGGACAGATGCTAATACGTAAGCAGAGACATGCAGAGCTGCCCACGCTATTTTCTTTGTGGTGTTCTAGAAGAGATTTAGTCTCCAAGGATGTGAATCCAGTGTCTTTTCCAGGGGTAAGTTCCTACAGCTATGAGGATTGAGTGTGGAAAGCAGAGTAGCTTTGAAGGCAGCTTTTAAACTGTGTTTGAAAAAATGAGCAATGTGCAATTGAGCGTTTCTTATGCCCACAAACTGTAACTGCACACGCTGGGTTTTTTACAACACTTCTATGCACATGAACAACTGTGCTCTGTAACACTGGAAGAATTTGGGAGTTGAACTTTGGCTTGAAATATGTGGTTGGTAATCAAACGTAGACACAAATTTGGTGTTCTGCGCACATTGAGTATTTAGCGGAGTGTAAGACTTAAAAAGGCCTTCTCTGCTCATCTAGGTTGGCTTTTTTGCATAATACAGGTCTCCCACTATTTGAACAGAGCATATCTTTTAGCAGAACTATCCTATTTTCACTTAAATTTCTGTAGTGAAGACTGTATATTTCTTTGTAGATTCTGAGCCGCCTGATGGATGGAAGCAGATTCCAGGAATTCAAGGCTAATTATGGAACAACATTAGTAACGGGATTTGGCCACGTGGAAGGGTAAGGCTATTAACAGTTCACTATCAAAATTTGTGGACATATTTGTCTAAATAGCTTTCATATAAATGTCAGGTTTTACAGTATTCCAGTAGCCAGTCTATGAAGTTCTGAACTGGTGAAGACTTGGTAATAAAATACTTCTAGAAAGCCTGATCATCTGCGTCTCCGCTCTGAGTTCACCGTGTCTCAGGCCAGTAGCAGCAGAGAGCGGTTACAAACGAATAGTTTTCGTGACTTTGCGAAATGATTTGTTTGTTCACAAAAATTGCTAGCCAGAGAGTTGGAACATTGAAGTCTCAGCAGATTCCTTAAGAAATAAGAAACAGCATCTTTAAAAGTGTTCCTTCCCAAGCTGAGTTGAAAGCTATTATCCCTCCTCCCATGTGCTGGAGAGGAGATAACACTTCTACAGTAAAACCTTGCATAATTCAGATCAGACTGTATTATTATGAGATTCATGAAGCATACAACATTCCAGTCAAATCATTAAAAAAAAAAAAAGTAAAATACAATTTTAGAGCTTCTTGAGGTTGAAAGTATGAACTTTTCAGATTGACCGGTACGTTGTAAGTTACAGGAATTAAAGAGAGCCCAGAGTCCTGGCACCTTGTACGTTGTCTCACAGTGCAAGCTCTGCCAGGTCATCTGCAGCTTTACCTGCCCTCTTGGTATTAATCCACGTTAAGGCTTCCGAGCTTTATGTATCAGGAGTGCTGTGAGGCTTCTCGGTGGTTGGGTATGTCGGGGTCCTTGAACGAAATGACACATGTGAGTACATCCTTCTACGTGCTGAACTTGTGTGAAGCGCAGATCTCTGTGTGCTTATGGCTATTTATGTTTTCATCCTTCAGAACACTGAGCTACAGTTTCTTAATTTCTGAAGTTCCAAAGTGAAAATGTTCCTGTGTCTGTTTTGTAGGCACTTGGTGGGGATCGTGGCTAGCAATGGGGAGCTGTCTCATGATGCTTCTCTCAAGGGGAGCCATTTCGTACAGCTGTGCAGTCAGCGGAGTATTCCCATCCTTTTTTTCCAAAATACTGCTCCACACACAGCAGAGCCAACGAGCATCTCACAGGTATGGTATTTTTACTTCAATATGTTTAATTCAAGCAAAATTTTGTTTAAGATTACATTTTGAAAGTTGTTGTTATGAAAATTATATTCTTTTTTAAACAACTCTTGATGGTTTAAACCAAGGAGCTGCGTTATTACTTTGTTCTTAAATCTTTCCATTAGCATTCTCACTTTATGATACTGTCCAGCTGGCATGCAAGCTGCAAGAAAACGATCACACAGAATTATAAAGGAAGAAATATTTTAGAAGCACAAGTTTGGTGGGAGTGGAGGAAATCTAGGAGAAAGATTATTTTTTTTTTTTAAGGATCTAAAATCTTTATTTTCCTTTCAGGCAGAGGCTCACTCCAACAGATTAAAAGCCCAGGCCTCCATGATGGCTGCTGTTGCTTGTGCTGCTGTTCCCAAAATCACCATCGTGATCGGTGGCTGTTACGGGAGCGACAGTTACGTTATGGTACGGGTGGCACAAGTGTTAATGGGTTTGGTCGCACACTGTCTACACTTTACTGAGATTTCACAGCACTTCGTTTTCAAAACAGTCAGCTATTGTTACAGACATTTAACTCAATTTGGTATTTTAACTACTTTTAAAGTTAGAAATGCATCACAAGACGTGATTACAGAAAACTCAATCAGCATCTAAGAACCTAGAGCCAGTTCTAAAAACCCAGGTTATCTGGAAATGTTCCTACCGGAGCCCATCCTGCCTTTCTCTCAGCACACGCTGTTTGTTTCGGTGATCACGGAACACGTCTGCTATAGTTGTGCTGCTGTGCCTGCTGTTCAAACTGCTATTAAGTGCAATGGGGCTCTTTGCTCAGAATTAAACATGTAAGCGCTTGGAGGGAAAGTGAAATGGTGAAATAGCGATATCGAAGGCAGTGGGGATTGGGATGGCTGCCACCGCAGGGTGTCTGTACTGCTACAGGAGCTGTAGCTTTAATGCTAAAGGCGATATATTATTAACGCTTTACATATGCAACTGTATTGCATTCTGATGTGGACTTGATTGTGTCATCCTACAGCCATCTTTTTGTGATTAATTTCAATGAGTTTGTACTTTGTGGTTTTGTTTTTGTAGTGCGGGAGATCGTTCAGTCCAAACTTTCTGTTCTTGTGGCCTAATGCAAGAGTTGCTCTGGTGGATTCAAGACATTTCTCCACAGTCCCACGGGCTGGGGACAATGACTCTACAGGAGATGAATCAGAGCTAAAACATCTGAAAGAGAAGTAAGGACGTTAAAAGTAAACCCTTGCAGTTACACTGGGATTTATTTAGTGAATTTAACACATCCCAAATAAAGCAAACCTGAATCTACTGAAAAAATACTTTAAATTTCTGTGTCATTCCGCATTTGCTCTTAGGATCTTCTCAAGGAAGCACAAATGTTTGCCTTAAAAAACCAACAAACAACAACGCAACCCTGAAACCAGTCAGCCCCAACTCAAGATATTCTGCTGTATATTAACCAGTGGCGATCTTCTGAATGTGGGGGTTGGTCTGTACTGCAGAACGATCAGATGTGTTACTTGCTGGATTCTAACTAATTTTAACTGTAGTACTGCACGTTCACTTCAGATTGTAGTGTATGCCTTTTTCATCTATGATCTTGTTTTGCTGGCCTGATGGATCTTACTACATTTTTATGGTTTTGAGCTTGTTTAATACTCTGTCTTCTCCAGGCTAGAGGAAGAAAGCAGTGCATTTTACTCCTCTGCCAGACTCTGGGACGATGGTGTAATTCTACCTCAAAACACTAGAAAGGTAGGGTTTTTCCGTGTGTGTTCCGTACAGTGCACTTTACCCTCGGATCTCCAAAGGACCTTGCGGCGAACGCACAAGCCCGTGGCTCGCTGAAGGTCAGCGGCACGCTGATTCCCAGGTCACTTCTCCCTCCATCTTCTGGGGCGTTGAGCTTTGCAATTTGCATCTGTTTCTCTTCCCCATTAGTCTATCCAAAAAGTTTCTGTTTAGTTCTGGTTACTTGACTACAGCATTTCCTCATTGAACCCCTTAATTGATGTTACTGTTTGTGTCCGAATCCTTTCTTTTTTGGTCTTGCATCTTCACCCCATCTTCACTCTTTTAAATTCAGGCTCTAAGTTTCCATTCTGTTGTCCAAGGATGTTGCTTTGTGCTTACAATTTGCTGTTTACATTTGGGATGCCCCCCCCCCTTCTATTTATTTTTTAACTTGGCAGACATCCGCTCCATCGCATTCTTTTTGAAAGCCGCCACCTTTGTTCTGTTTTTCCTTGTTAGATTGTTTATTAGCAATACTTAAAATGTCCTTTGCGCTTCTGAAGCTTGTTTACTTAAAGATCACAAATACAGACTGCTATCAATTAATCCTTCTAAATATGGTACTACACAGATGTTAAATATTCTCTGTGGAGTTTATGGGAACTTTGATAATGGGAGAGCACCGAGAAGTATTAGCTAGAACTAGAGCCCCCAGGCTACCTCTCTCTAGGAGCTGCACATGAAAAGAAAATCCGTGACAGTTGAAACGAATCATTGTTACTCTCAGGTAACTTTCACCAGCACACCACAGTTCATGTCTGTGGGTGTAGCTGGTTTTTTACACTAATATTTTGCTATTTTATCCCAGTTCTTGCTAATAGATGGAATTTATGTTGAGCTTTGTCTGAACTGACAGCATGTGCTCATTCAGATGCTTAATGTGCTTTTTTTAAAGTAGACTTTTCAAAGACAGTGTGTGCTCCAGTAGCAGTGGAATATGGAAAATTACCTTGTTTTTAAAGACCAAAACCAGTTCTGTATTTTCAGTCCCTGTTTTCACAAGACACCAAGAAAGATAACTTCGTAGAAAAAGATGGATGTGGAAGAGCAGGGTGTTCTGCTAATTTTTGACAGGTGATTTGGAATCTTAGGAGCATAGCCTTGTAATAATGGAAAGGGATTATCACGTTACGTATTTTAATTGGAGTGTTCAAAAGTAATTCGCTTGTCACTGCAGTGACTTTAAATGGTTTAGTGGTCTCTGTGAGCAATGCATAAACCTTGGGATCCTGAGGACATTTCTTCCCTTAGGTTCCCCTGCCCCGGCGGTACGTTACCTGACATGGATCTCCCCTAACGCCACAACCGTTCCCTTTAAATGTTCCTTGTTTTGTGGAAAGAAAGAACAGATGCGTTATGCACTCACTCCGTAACTAGTAAGTTTTACTAATTTTTTTGTTTTATATTGTCTTTTGTTTTTAATTAGGTAATTGCACAGTGCTTAGAGATTATAGAACAGCAGAAGTACCAGGTTGTATCTCCGTGGCAGTATCCCGTCATCAGAATGTAACGGCAGCCCTTCGCAGATAATCAGCCTTTTAAAGTCAGCACCGTGTACTACAAATCTTTAATGCAAATCATTTTCTAATTCTGATACCATTAATAAAAATGTTAAACCATTGCAGACAAAGAAGAATCCTCAATTTTAAGTCTATTAGCAATAAATTTGTATTTTGAACTGTAGCCTCTTACTACATTAGTTGGAGGTTTGTTTTGTGAAAAGGAAGGATGAAGCTGAGAGCCTAGCGCACTCTAAGGACGCAAATTCCTCCCAAGCCATAACAATTGCTTGGAGTTTTTTATTTTTTTTAATAGCCATGTTTTAGTATGAGACCTAGAGCTTGAGAAACTGCATTTTGACAAAAGAGAAGGGAAAGAGCAAACACATAAGGCAGTGTGTGCGGTTTTTGGCCTCAGTAGAGGACAAATCGCTGCCCGCCGCACCGCCTCGGGCCTGCCCGCTCAGATTTCCAAAGCGGCTCTGGAAAGGCTCAACCCAGATTGCTCTGGTGAGACAGAGTTAATACTTTCTCAAAGGTAATTTTTCTGCAAAGTTTAATTTTGTAAAAACAACCCCTCCTGCCCTAACCGTGGGCTGTTTTAGCTGTGATTCTCAGCACTGTACAGCTGCAGCTTAAGCCAAGGGCTGTGTTTGAAAAATACCTGGTTACGTATTTTGAAGATCATCAACAAAACTGAAATGCTTAATTAAGTAGTTGCTGAAGGAATTTAGGTCCTTTGAGTGCTCATAAATGGAGACGGCACCTTTTTGGAGCCAGAAGAAAGCAGGCGACGCGTTGCCGGCAGCGGTCACGCTCTTTTGAAGAGTCCGTGGAAAGTGACGGGAATGTTCACCTCCACTTCGGCGCGGGCCACCTCGCTCATGTCTTTGGCGTTCAGGATCAGGAGGTAGGCGGGCTTCGGCCCCGCGCCCGGGCTCACCACGATGCTCAGCACCACCCCTGGCAGGAGAAGGAGGAGAAGCCTGTCCCGGGGCACGGGCCGGGCCCTTCCCTGGGCTCCTCCAGGGAAAAGCAGCGGCTCGCACGCAGGGCACCGGCACTGCCATTGTTACTGCACGGTCCTCGGTGCTGCAGCGGACCGAGATCATTTCTTTCACGTGCTATTTTGGGTTCCTGCCGTCAGCAGCTTGCTAGCCTAGAGTGCCGGGGCAGCACCTCCTCCAGAGTTTCTTTTTAAAACTGAAAAATGGTTTTATTTGGAAAGGGAACTATGAAAAGTTTTGCAGGGACCTACGACAACCATCCCTGATCGGAATCTATATCAAATTTGTCCGTTTACTTTTTTCAGTATTAAGAGTTGGATTACTTTATAAGTCACTTTATAATTCTGCTTTGAATGAGACAAGAGACTGACTGCTGGATCCTGGCATCCCTGCGTGGGACAGACGGGATGTCCTAGCTCTGAGGCGGTTGGTTGGTTGTGGCAGGAGAACGAGGGCACGATCCCCCGCCACAGTCCGTGACAGCCAACACAGCCGGGGGGAAGGTGACAAAAGGTGAGTGTGGAGCCCGGTGGGAGCGCAGCTTTTGGAAAGCGCTTCAGTCCCGGGAAGTGAGAGACTTAAACTTACTCCTAAAACACATGTCTGCTTCAGCTAAGGGAAGCTTTCAAGAACAAGCTTAAAACCTTTTTGTGTCAGTGGGACTTAAGCCCCTGCACAAGCACTTTCCTGAACTGGGAACAGATAACATGAAATGAGGCTCTGAAATACGAAATATTTCAGCTATGAGATACGAAACTCTCCCTCTAAAGCAGTGAGTGTGCTGTTATGCTCAGCAGAGCCAAGGCTCCTCCCAGCTTCACGCAGTGCCGGTTGGAGATGAGGAATTGAGGGGTAAGTGTGCACCCCCTCGTGCCGAGTGCTGCCGCTCGCCCGCCGAAGGGGACAGAGGGCTGGGGGTGCGCAGAACCGCGCACGGCGCTTGGCACGAGCGGACGCCTGGACTCGTGCGACGAATCCTGAACTCGCTGTGCTCCTGCACGAGGAGAGGGTGGGAATAGAGAAACACACTTGGTTTAAGAGAGGTTTAAATTTTACAAAGTTCCACAGCCAGGAGTTCTTTAAATACCGCAATTCCTGATGGAAAAAGGCGGGGAGGTGAGGACAGCAGATCCCCTAACCCCAGAGGTCTGACTCCTCCTCTGCTTTCATTCAGCCTTAGTTTCCTTTCACCTTCCCCAGTGCTGGAACAAGGTCCAGGGTGGCTGGGAGCCGCCTGCTCCTGCCCGCTGCTGGCACAGCCCTGCGGACAGCCCCGGCCGGCACGAGCTGTCCAAACCCCAACGCCACTGACTAAAATTAAATCAGTGTTACCGTCATCTTCCTCCAGGGCATCCGGGTGGGAAACGAAGATCGGCTCCGATGGGTACGAATCTGGCTCCTGCCACACCCAGGTCTCCTTTGTTTTAACATTCAGCTTGCAAAGCTAATGGTGGGGGGAAAAAAAACACCACCCCAAACCCCGTATATCAGAAATACGCACTCTTGTCCTTAAACTGAAAGCTCAGGGAAAGGAGGTGCCTCCCCCGTTCCTTGATAGTTACCCTGTCTGGGACAAAGTGGTTCAGCCCCAGCCCGTACGTGTACGTGTACGGTTTCCCACCGTACTTCTTGTAATTGATCTGTGGAAATTCAAAGGCTACAATAAAAAAGAACAAAACCAAAGGTATGTGTGAGGAGCAGTGGGAGGCGGAGCGCAGGCGGTACTCGCGGTGCCGCTGGCTCTGCTTCGGGCTCGTCACCTTACCGTGGCGCGGCCCCGAGAAAATAACTTCGGGCTCCAGCCAGATGGTCTCATCGCTGCGCAGCGTGGCCGTAGCTGTTGTGTAGGGCAGCGTGACCAAGTTCTTGCCCGTGTCAGCCTGGGACAAAGAAAAATACCCAAGAGAAATGGTGAAACACATTTCTTAATCTATTTGCACAGATGTGTTGCAAACCGCATTGAAGAGGGACGGGCAGCAGAGCCTCAAGCTGCAGAATTGCGCGGGGACGGCTGCAGCTTCCCCGTTCGGAGTCAGCAGCGGCGCAGTACGAGCGCCTACGGCCGAACCCGGGCTGTGCGTCAGCCTTCCCTGCGCTCACAAGCACAGGCACAGCTTTTTCCCTCCCTCCCTCAGACATTCGGAGGTTTTCATCGACGCGTGGGGCTGCGTTTGTTGCTTGATCAGCAACGCAAGCCGGGGTGCCCGGGGGCTTTGCAGCTCCGCCAACCCATGGCCCCCCCCGCAGCCCTCGGCTCGCCCGCTGGTGACCAGGAGTGAGGTCGCTGGGAAAAAACCCCAGCGCTTGCAACCCAGCGAGCTTTGCACCGGGCTGGCGGCTTGCTGGGCCTCACACCCCAAGTTGGGGCTGGAGGATTTAGCTGCGCGCACCCAGGCTGCGGCTGCTGCCTTCTCCGCTCCCGGCAGCGGCACCCTCCGGGGTTAAGTGCCGCCCCACGGGCTCTGATTTGAACAGTGACTGGTGGGAATTAAAATAGAATCACGTTGGTCAGGTGAAGAAAGCAGCAAGTCTCTCTGAAGACTCGTACTTCCAGTTAAAATGTTTAATTGGGATGAATGGGCCAGGCAGAGCGGTACCCGTGCTTGGCCAGAAGAGCAGTCGGTCGGGCACCGGCATCTCCCGCACCCCGCTGGCAGCTGCGGCCGCACGGAGCCGCGCCGGTACCTTGTCGATGTTCAGGGGCAGCACGTATCTGCGGGCTTCGGGCTGCGGGGCTTTCTCTGCCTGTCGCTTCACTTCGTCCCAGTTGGCCCGTAAGTTGGCTAAGTAGAGGTAATTGTAAACAAACTCGAACCTGCAGAAAGACGGGGTCACAGACGGGAACAAAGATGTCATTCACAGGCGAGGGGATTCGAACGCGGCTGGGTTTTTTTTCCTAAAATTCAATGGAGTAAGGCGAGTCCTGGTCCAGCTCCTTGGCAGATGGGAGCTGTGCGTGCCCATCGCTTTCCCCGCGAGGAAAACTCCCGCTCAGCCCACGCTCCCGGCGGCAGCGGCCAGGGTAAGCTCGGCTCCGGCCGTCCTGGCCACGCGGCCAACCCAGGGCTGGGCATCACCATTTCGGTGCCTTTTTTCTCTGTGGTTCCAGGAAAAGCAGCGTTCAAAACCAGATGATCCTGCTCATTGCCCCAGGAGCTGAAACAGCATCAGCCCTTGGGTCCTCACTGGCGTTTATTAACGATAAAGGCAAATAAGGTCTCGGGAAAATGAGTTCCCGACAGGCTCTCCGCCCCTCTGGGTACCTTCCGCGTGTGAACATTGGGATGGGTTGGAAGGAGTCGGTGCGAGAGCCACGACGGTTCCCACGGGGACGGGACGTGGCTGCGCAGGGGCCGGCGTGCCCGGTGCTGGGGCTCTGCTGGCCCCCACCAGCCGGCGCGGACGCAGGCGTGATGCCGCACGGACCCTCGGCCGCCTCAGCACCGCAACGCTCACCCCTTCCAGGTGCAGAGGTCGACGATCAGAAACCCGTTGTCTTCGTAGGTGTTAATGTGGTGGAAAAGGTTGAAGGCCGAGGTGCGGTATTTGATGTTGAGGAGCCTGCCTTTCTTTTTCTCTGCCACGTGAAGCCAGACCTGAAAAGCAAGCAGCTGCTTGGCGTAGGCTCAGAGAAACGAAGGTGGAACCGATACGATGGGCCTCCCAGTCCGGGGCTGGCTGCCCAGTACGGCCCAGTTGGGTACGACCGGCCGCTTACCCCCATGGTTTCATTGGACTCGAAGCAGTCCATGTAGTTGGCTCCCCAAAGGCTCCAGGAGGAGAGGAACTTGAGGAGGTTGATTTTCACGGGCGTTTCGACGAACACGATGTAGTTCGAGGTCAGCCCAAAGCTGTGTGGGAAGGTACGGGGAGCACGTCAGGCTCCCTGCAGCTGCTTTGGACAAACCCCACGTACTGGTTCGTCTCAAGCACTGAACACAGCACGCAGCTCCTCGCTTCGAATGACAGGAACGTAACCATCCTGATTTGGGGAAATCGCCTAATTTTAGTTGCTGATTACAGGCGAGAACAAGCCCTGCGTGCCACTTCTGCGGCGCACACCGTGCCAGCAACGCGTACCCCGGCACGGTGCGCCGGCAGCAGTGGAAGGGGACCGTGAGCCCCCGCTCAGCGCGGCTGCTTTGCGGCGGGAACACGCTGCCCGGCACCGCGCGTCAACGGCATCCCTCTCGTCCGCCCACCTGCGCTGCGGGTCTACGGGACGCGTTACCTGTGCACGTAAGAGGGCTTAAACCTGTCGCTGCATGGGAACTGCACCACCACCTCCGACTTGTTCATCGGGTCTTCCTTGTCTGGAACGGGACGGTTGAAGGGTTACGGGGGAGGTTGCATCCATACTTACTTAGTCCGTATTCCTAGCGTTTACCCAGCAAGTTTCTGCCTTTAATACAATGGAAGTTCAGGATTTAGAAGCCGCTTTGAAGTGTTCTACAGTAACGTTTCTGTTACTTAAAAAAGTGAATAAAATCTAAAGAAGATTTTAAAAAAAGTAACTTGATGACAAAACTCATTTGAAGGATAACAAACATGATTTATAGGAGAAGATGTTCTCAGTTTGCCCAGAGGGGGGATTAACTGACCTGCCTGAAGCGGAGGAATCCGAATGATGTTATAGGCGAGCGCAAAGTTTTTTCCAAAGCAATTGCCGATGTTGTAAACCGTGCCGTCGTTTTCAACGTGGGGATGGGCCGTTGCCCCGTTGACGGACACGTATTTACAGAGATCCACCTGAAGGACAAGATGGAGAAGGTGAGGAGCTTTCTGGGCAGGAGGTGGGAAGTCGCCAACTCCGAAAGGCGTCGCAGGTCAGTACGTCCTCGCTCCAGACGTGGAAAGTTCTTCTCTAAGCCCAAATCACCTTCTGATTCATGAAAAGGAGAGCAGCAAAGCCGAGCAGTTTGAGATGGTCAGGCGAGCTGACGTGGTTACAGGGAGAGGTTCAGGATCCTGGGCTCCGAAAGGAAGGGCTCCAAGGCCGGACACGGGGAACACAGCAAAGAAAAACGTCGAAACGCGCATTCTGCCACGAGGATACGGACCGCGGCCCCCCCGTCGCCTCCTAATTAACTCCTGCCCTGCGCAGCAGCGGGTTCATTTACCAGCTCGTTCTGACTCTGCTCTCGTTAACCCTCACAGCCGGCTGCTTCTGCATCACCTCTCCGACAAAACCCCAACTCCTGACCCGTCGTAAGAGGCTGTTATTAACCGTTTGCATTTTAGTTTCGCTCCTCCGCGTATGTAGAAGCTCAGTACAAAGACCCACCTGCTTGATTGTCTCTAATGTATCCGGGTTAATTTTGGTTATAAAGTTGGTCTCGGTACAGGCGTAGTAATCTTCACCGACGGGGTAGACGTTAACGAGGGCGTTATCAGTGACCTCCACACCTTTGAAGTACGAGAAAAACCTGAGCAGAGAAGACGGACAGGTAGTCAGGGGCTTCTTGGAAGCAGAAGCTCTGTAGGACATTCCTGCAACGTCTACAACCCCGAGGTACCTGGAAAAGATGTTCTTGCACGGGTCTGGGTACGCGTAGGTGCCAAATTCCGTTATCACGATCCTTTTCTCGGTCATCGCTCTCACGTAAGCGTCAGTCCTGACAAACCTGGGGAGGGCAAGAAGGCACACTGCAGGCGTAGCCGGAAAAAAGCCACGGGCTCCGTGATTATACCAGGAATCTTCTTGCGCCGAGCCTCGCGAGCCTTCTGAAAGCCGCGGGTCCCTGCAGCATCTGGAGCACGTGGGGTCCAGCAACTGCCCCCCACCGCGGCACCGGGAAGGGACGGCCGGGGGAGAGCCGAGGGGAAATGCAGCGGTTTATCTAAATCTTCGGCACCAAACACCTGAAAGCCGATAGCTCGGCAGCTTCTAACAAAAAACACATTTTGGTTTTCAGACAATGATGTAATTCCGTCGCTGACGGCAGCTACATCCAGCCTGCCCTCCCCTCGGTCCAGATGTTTTGTAATCTGGACAAAAAGTTGCATTTCTGCTAACTATGAGTAAGTTTCAGTTATTTTCAGCTGGTTTTAGTGATCTCAGCCTTAGAGCTCTTCCAACAACCACACGGACCTGAAATAACCGGTGCCTCCCACGTGCTGGGCGGCGGAGCCCGTCCCCAACGCTCACGGTCGACCAAACGCTTCATTATTTATTTAATTTTTTTTGCTTGGAAATTGCCACGTACCTTCGGTGGTAGGTAACGTGCCCCTCCTTGAAGTCAAACTTGTGGAGGAGCGCCTGACCGTCAAAGAGGTGATAGAAGGGCTCCGCACCCACCTCGAACAAGCCGGGGCCACATCTCAGGAGGCTTCCTCGCAGCCAGGTGGGAATCCTGCCTGCGGAAGATCCGGCACTGCTACGTGCACAACCCATGGCCGATCAGCCCAAGGAATTTTTATTGTCTCAACAAAAAGAACAAAACTTTCAACTAATTTTTTTTTTTAATGTTTTTTAAACTTGGTCTTTAAACATGCACGAGGTCTTTAAAATTATGCTGTTTTCTTCCCCTATGCACCTACTGTAGACCAAGACATTCAGTACTGACATGTCTAAAGACCCCCCATCCCACCTGTCCTTCCCCTACCCCAAAATACGGCAGCCCTGTTGGGTCCGTCACCTCCGGCCCCGTGCTCCAGCCCGTGTAAAGCCCCCCAGCTCTGATGGCCCTCGAGCTCTTGAGAACAAAAGCTGGGCAGGAGGGGATGGGGGAGCCCGCACCCACCTGTGACATGGGCGGTCACCGGAGAGGACAGCTCCTCCACGGTCTCAAAGAGCTTCTTGTAGCCTCCAGCAGGATGCTCGACTCTGAAAGGGCCAGGAGACCGGGGGTTAGCCCGGTTTTGGGAGAGCTTTGGAACCCCGCCGAGGGAGGGAGGGTTGTTTCTGGATGAACTGATCTGTGACTTGCAAATAACTTGAGAGATCAGGAGGGAGAAGCACCGGCCTTCGTGGGGAAAAGGCTCCGAGGGCTCTGACCAGCTCCCGCAGCCGCCTGCGAACCGTCCCGAGCACAAGCAGGAACAGGGAATGCCGACGGGACAGCCGGTGCCGCGGCCCTGCAGACACCCTCGCCCAACGGGCAAATTCAGGTTATCCCGATTCACCAGGAAGCAAAACCCACTTGTATGTCCCAGGTGCTGGATAAGCGTTTTGTTTTTTTTTTCCCCCTTTTTCCTCGGAGCAAAGAGTACTTGAGTGCGTAGCAGGGAATTGTCGGTTGGGTTTCACTTCTCAGCTGCTGCGGAGCCCACGAAGACACCAGGCACAGGCTGCTGGCGCACCGTCCTTCCTCTCCAAGTACAGACCATCCTCCCGCGCCCGGAGCTGAGCCCAGCCCCTGGGCAGGAATCAGGGGATGGACCAGCACAGAGAACCCCCTTCCTCCTCCTCCTCCTCCTCCCCCCCAACCCCCGGGGCCCCCCGCCCCGCCGCCCCCCCCCGNAGGGACCCCCGGCCTCGCAGCCCCCCCCAGCCAGGGCTGCACCTCAATGGCCATCGGCGACCGGCTCCGGCAGAGGGAAGCCCGCGGGAATACTCACGGGCTGTACATTTTCTCCCTGACCTGCGCCTCCGGCAGCCGAGCAGACCCCGAGCGCTGTGTGCGGGGTATTTATGGGGCGCTGAGCCCTGGCGAGGGGGGTCCCGCGCTCCTGGCTGCCCCTGCCAATGAGCGCACCCCGGGAACAGAGCGGGCTTTCACCACCGAAATCCTCCCCGGGCTTTGAGAGGTTTTTGTCTTGCTGCTCACACAAAAAAGGGCTTTGAATGTTTTTCTGAGACCTAAATTCTTCCCAAAGAGAAGTGATTACAGAGAAGAAAAAAAAAAAAAAAAAAAAAAAAGAAAAGAACCCAGAACGGAGTGAAACGGAGCGTGCTGGAGTCGCGCTGGGTGACGCGCTGGGCACGGCCACTGGCTCTTCACGGGCACCCTGCGCCGCAGGAGACCTTCCCAGCTCCGGCCCAGGGCAGCAGGACCCCCCGCCCTGCGCAGGCGTCCCGGGGGCACGTAACGCTCCTCTGCGCCTGCCTGCAAACGGAGCATCCGCGCTTCACCCCCGAGCGACGTGACCTTACAGATACCGAGAGATAAGATGATGTCAAGTATTATCATTCCTCGCTCCCGTACGCATCGGCCACCAGCTTTTTCCTCCGTTCTGGGTTTCCGTGGAAGACTGTCTCTGCAAGCTTCAGCACGTCGGTACAAGGACGGGAATTCTGAGCCCCCCCAGCCAGCGGGAATCGGGGAGCAGCACCACGGCAGCGACGGCTGCTCTTACCGCGGCCGCGCATCGCCGTCTGCTGACGGCCATCGTTTCCCCTCTCCTCCCCCTGGTTCCGTTCAGCGTGTTGCAGTTCGGTGGCACATGCCGGCAGCTCTGGTCGCTGCATACGGCAGATTTCTTAAGACTTAATGCACATAAAGTAGCATTTTCACACGGGGTGTTACCAGCCCTGGGCACAGACAGACATCAGATCGTTGTTTGTTTTACACACAGCACGGTCACTGTCCGACAGCCCAAAGATCGCTTTAAGAAACCACCTCTAGTAAGAGTAGACGTTTATGAAAACAAGGGGGCTGTAAGGAGTAATTTCAAAGATTAACGAGATTAGAAAGATTACTGCTCTCTCTCTCCCAGGCGGCCCGCGGTACAGGATGAAGACATTTCATAACACCAGGAACCTTTGGGTTCTCCTCCCGTGAGCACAGAAGCTGGGTCCAGCGATGGGAACGGTGGTGAAAGGAGACAGACATCCGACAGTCCCCGTGCCCCCTCTGCTACTACAAGCATTAAGTGAAAGGTTGGCTTCTCTCTGTTGTTGAGGTTTCCTCTTTACGAGACAGCGGTTCCTTTTGGACGGGGGGTTCATGTGAGGCTTCTAATGGAAAAACAAGATCCAGCGTGGAGCCTCCATGAGCCCTTTGACCGAGGCCTCCCGTTAACCCATCACATTAAACCACCATCAGGATAAGGCACTTGGTCTGTGGAAGCATCCTAGCAGTAACTATATTCAACATAAACTTCAGTGTGAACTCAAGGCCTCTCAGCAGTGCAAATAACATGGAAATTTTTAATTAACCCCAGGATAAGGACTCAAAACAGCATCCTAATCTTTGATGTCAGGAAAATTCAGTGTTTCCATGGTGACAGCATCTTCCCAGGCCCCATCCTCCTCCAGCAGCTCCGGAGGCAGAGATCCACAACGTTTCCCGGCCGCACACACCAGCAGCCAGATTCTCCTCTTCCCGTATCTCTCCGGCACCGAGCACGGTCCAGCCCTGCTGGCTTGGTGGCAAGCGCTGGAAGGAGGATGGCCACCACAGGCAGCCTCCACCCAGCCCTTACGGCTCTCCTCCATTGCCCGGACGGTGTCTGCGTGCCACGGTCCCAGCCCAGAAGCGAGGAGCCAGATCGGCTGCTCCGAGAGCTTTGGTCTTGATGCTTTAGGCCAGTACGGGAAGATAAAATTCAAAGAGCACTCTGCTATTACATTTTTGTGCTGCAGACCTTGGCAGTAGTTCAAGAGTCAAGGTGGCCCTGAGTATTCCCATTTAATTAGACCCATTTTAAACAAGGTCTGGACTAAATCAGACTAGACATAAAAGGAAGAAACGTTTTACCACGAGGGCACAGGTTCCAGAGAGGTGGTAGATGCCCCATCCCTGGAAACATTCAAGGTCAGGCTGGATGGGGCTCTGAGCAACCTGATCTGGTTGAAGATGTCCCTGCTCATTGCAGAGGGTTGGACTAGGCATGGGAAGGTCCCTTCCAACCCCAACCAGTCTGCGATTCTATGGTAAGTGACCTCTGAAGGTCCCTTCCCACCAAAATTATGATCCTATGATTTTCAGTCATTCCCCCTCCCCTTAAAATATTAATTTTGCCACTTCTATCTCTCTGCTGCCCACACGCAGTTAAACTTGGAGTACCCAGTTGCATCGTGACTCGACGCCGAGATTAGCCATTAACATTTTATCCACGTAACCTCCTGGCTGTTTTCTACCAGTTGCTTTCTTGGAGTCACCAGGTGCCACTGCACGCCGGCCTGCGCCAGACCAGGCAACTCCTGGTCCAAGGGCCAAGAACAGCCTAAGACAGCATGTCACCTACCAACGCCCCGTAAATCTGATCTGCCTTGCCACTAGTACAATTAAGGAGGAGTTATGGGCACTGATTAGCAATAAAGGTGCTGCTAAGCACAAGCAGCAGCATCTCATCCTGCCTTTCTGGGCAGGAAAGGGAGGCAACAAGTTTGTTACCTCCGACTGCCAGCAGAGCCCGCGGCGTTGCAGCTGGTAATCACAACTCATAGATCTGAGACACTGCAGCAAAAAGAGCAGAGTTTTGGGTCTGTGCACGTAAAACAGTAAGTACGTATTCAAAGCCCAAAGAGCCAACCGTGGCAGGGCACCCGAGTTGGCCACACGCTGAGCAAACCGCTTCTGATGTGCCCCAGACAGTATCTATGAGAGCTCACCAGCGCTGGGAACTACATCTCTGTGTTTCTAAATAAATGTAGTCTGTTTCAAATGAACTAAAATACTCAAATCAAAATAAGTGTTTAAAAAAAAAAAAAAAAAAGAGTCTAAACCAGCTTCTATGAGCTTGATTGTTGTGTACCAGAAGACAGAACAGCACTCACAGTCCTGTCTAAGTGAGACGGGGAATTGGGAAGCAGCCCCTACGCCTCTCGCCCACCGCTGCCCCGGCACAGGGAGGGGAGCGAAGCCGTCCCTACGCCCCAGCGCAGGATCCTCACTACCAGCACGCCTGGACCAGGGCTGGACTGCGCCAGAATTTCCTCCTCTGGAGTCAGCGTACAGCAGCCGCAGCTCCTCCCGGCAGAGCCCGTTCTCAGAGCCGGGACCAGGCAGTCCCACCACCGCACGCTGTACGCGGCTCACGGATTACAGGCAACTGCAAACACGCTTGGGGTGAGCTGCTCCTGCACGCAATTATAGTTTTTGCAATATGATAGTTCATAAACTGCCCCCCCAAAAGGATTCCAGTAACAAACTGCACTCAAGAGAAAAACGATAGCTCAAAGAAAGGTTTAGATTAAATTTAAATCTGTATCTGTCATTCATTTGGAATGTTTTAATTGTCCCATGGCTAGTCAATTTGTTCATGTTTTGCTAAGTTCTGTCAAAACCTTAGAAGGGAACATTAAATAACATGGATCAAGAGCTCTGAATAATGAGGGCAGTCCTTTGAAAGCTAAATCCCAAGAAATGTGAGCTTCTTGCCTAATAAGCCGCTTAACTGGAACACATAAATAAATAAAGCATTTACACAACTCTTACCAGGTTGAGAATAACTAGAAGCAAGCTCAGGCAGGTAGTGGATTATTCAGAAGTAGTTGACTACAGGCGTTAGAGGATGAACATCTGCCTCCTATTACACAAGTGCAGTTATCTACAGGCCATTAAAGCTTTACTAGTATCAGCTAAAATGGGGCTAATCTGGGTTTCTCATTTACAAAGAGAGGAGCGATACGACATTTGCACAACAGGTATTGTGCCAGATGCACCCCCGTTATCGGAGAGTACATTTTGCACCAACCCCCACCCTGTGAAGCTGACATACGACTAATTTGGTGTGTCTGTATCATTGTACGTATATATACACACACAGTTATCAGACGCAGGATGGAAAGGTGGTTTTGCCTCATCTTCCCAGGGAGGAGAGAACAACCGGCACGAACTGAAGTGCAGGCTCCTGGTTGCAGATCGCAGCAGTTACGTACCGAGATGTCAAATGTAAAAGTGCCGATCCTCAACCATGACCCTGTTCATAACACAAAGCATCAGACAGTGGGTATGAACTTGTACAAGAGTATTGCGGAGCCTCCCTGCGAGACGCTAAAAACCCCAAACAAACCCAAACCAGGTAAAGAAGTGAGCAGCTGGCATTTGCTTTAATTTTGATGACTGGTTTTATGACAATTACTGTAAGATTCTGCACGTACAGGCACAATGACAATTCAATTTCTTACCCTAAGAATGGGCAAGACGTGACAAGGTGTAATGGATGTGCCTACGCTGCACAGCTCAGAATGGTGTAAGAGAACCAAACAAGGTAACAGACAACCAAACAGCTCACAGAGGAAAAAACACTCTATAATATCAGATTCCATAAAGCACAACACTGTTTAAAAAAAACAGCTCAAAGTGAAAACAAAGTAGGACTTCAAACGTACCTTCTTCTGCAGGCCACCGCGTGCAGTGCATCCCTTCCATTTTTTGCAAATACAGCCAAAATAAGCAGAGAGTTTAAGACTTATCTAGAGGCAACATTGCAACTGAAACGTAACACAGACGCAAATTCCTCACAACAAACCCCAACTTCGACACTGTTCCAAATGCAGAATGGTTTCAGCGTGCAGCACGTTACAGATTGCGACGTCATTGAGCATAAAGAAACCCTTCACTGAAGGGCATCATGAAAGAACTATGCAGCAGGACCCCCCCTGAATGTCAGCGTAGGTCACAGGGGGACAGGTCACGGCTTGGGCTGTGGCCGACCAGTGGCCAGACCAAACCGAGAAGCTCCAGCGCAGCAACAAGACCCAAATTGCACAGATATGGCTAACAGAGGTCAGTGCAGCCAGCACTTACATAAAGGAGATATACGTTGTTCCTTACTCAAGGAATAGTTTTGGCACAGGATTGGAAAATACAAAAATTACTGGCTATTAACGCAAGAATTTACAGAAATTATGTTCTACATGGTGGCCTCATTTCCTCCCTTTAGCTGCCCTGCATCAAATTAATTTTTACCATTCAGCTGCTTTTCTCATCAACTCTGCCCACAGGAGCAGCTGCACCCTCACCAGCGCTGCTCTTGACGTCACGTCACCTTCTCTCCTCTGGCTGAGATGACAAGGTGAGGAGCTGTGTTCAGAGCAAGAGGCAGAAGCATTAGTTAGCGCTCCCCTACTCCCAGGGCACATTCCATAAAAACCTGATCATACACCTAACTTGAAATTATTCCAGTACACACTGGTCACATTTCCAGATGGCGAGCAGCAATATCCATAGGTCTCATGGCAAAGCTCATGCTTGGCGCGTCGGCTGACTTTAGCCAGAAATCACCACTTTCCAAATACTTTTAACGCATACAGTGCTTCAATGGATCCTTAAAGGTTCATCCATCTTTTTGCCCTACTGCACTATTTTTACTTTGTTAAGAGAAGAGGGATTTTTTTTCATTAAATCTTATTTAAAATTCCCTTGAAAAGAGCAGGATTTCAGGCTTCTTTTTGGATGGATACAAATACAGGGGAGAAAAGCACCCATTTCTCTCCAAGCCCAGGACTAAACACTAACATCGTTCGCCACTTGTGACTTTTTAGCTCTTTGCCTGGTGCATATTTGTCTAAATATTAAGCTGGGATCTCTTTTATGAAAAACCACTTTGAATTGTTCTCTCAGAAATACTTGTGCAGATCTGTATTCTTGTGGGGGATCTGTGACCCCATCAGAGTGAATAAGCAAGCTCCTAACTCTGGAAACAAAATAAGGAAATTTAGCATATTCTGATTATATTTGTTGTCACTTCATGTATCATCTATCACTTCTTCTATTATTTTGGGAAGCCTACCAATAGATCCAAAATCAGTATATTTCTGACATTCTCATGGAAAACTTAAGACTTTTAATATAAATAAATATACAAACGCTTATGTGAATTTTACAGATGAGATGAACAGAAGCATTTTATGGAGTCAGACAATAATTTATTTATGGTGAATTTCTGGCTCCCTTGGAAACAACAGAACCAACTTTTAAGTTGGCCTCGAACTCAAAGAACATTGTTTTGTTTAAAGACAAATATTTTGAGAATACAAGGAAGGCACTTCATAACATACACTTAAAACCCTACACAAGCTATAATAAATGGCACAAATTCCTGAACAACTTTAAAAAGGCACAACAATATGCATATCATTAGTTTCCCATATGAAAACCATATATAAATTTTTGGTTACTAATAGCTTCATACTTATTTTCACATTTATTTTACTGAGCACGATATATTGTAATAATTTGTAAACAGATAAATACTTCTCTCTTAGCAGTAATTCCAAGGTTATCTGCACAAAAAAGTTATTTTGGCACCTATCAATATAGTGTCCATGTAAACATTTCTTCCTTCTATACGCACAGCCACCATCAATTTCTGTAGCAAGGGCCCTTTGGTAGATCATTCATACATACATCCATCCAATCAAAAAGCAGCTGAAATGTGGTGAAATTAATATCTTAGGCTACGAAATCTTGGTTTCCTTAGGCTAAGCATCGGTTGTTTGATGGTAGGTTTGTTCTCAAATAGCATTGCTTCATTTTCTGTAGTTGGAAATCTATTCTGGTAGATCAGAGGGTATTCCTTCTGAAACTAGAAAACACAAAATCAAAAAATAAAATAAAATATCAGACTCCACCAAAAGCTCCAGCTGTGCAGGACTTGAGCATGAATCACTTTGCAAGGACGCACATCAGCAGGAGGAGCAAAACTATTAGCAACGTAAAGTAACCGTGCTGTGACGCTTGAGGAAAGCTGTAGCCCGTTGTGCTTATGAGTTCACAACTGATAAATACAGAGTCAAACAGAAATTTGTCGGGCACTTCATCTTCTGTTGAAATGAGAAAAGCTTCTAATTGTATTTTATTCCCATGGATATTCAGCTGTCGTGACCAGAATAGTTCTATGAGCACACCGTACTGTTCTAACTGCCTGGATCTCCGTTCGCAATGACAGTCTGTGGTTGCTCACCACGCTGTTCATCAGCTGAGTAGCAGGAATGCTGCTTGTTGTTTGAGCAGCTTCCCGAGCCCTCCACCCTCCAAGGAAGGCTGGGCAGCCACCACAGGAAGCCACGCTGCCCAGCCAGCACCAGTATATGTTCTGTTTATGCTTGGAAAGCTGTCTTTCGAGAATTGAATAAACGTGTTTTACCTAAATAGAAGCTAAGATTTAGCCTATTTTGAAGGTATTCTCTCAGGAAAGCTATAAGCTTAACCAAGGGAGTTATTTTTCAGTTCCTGTGGATATGCAACTAAACAAAAATTTCTGGCTTCAGAGACGTGTTTTTGATGTTTTCCTTGTTTCCTATGTAAAGTCTCAGGAACAGTAAATGCATCTATGCATCAGCCAAAGCCTTTTGCTGGTTGATTCAACCTATGGAAAATGACACCACTGGTAACTTTTGGTGTTGAAACAAGTTGGATCTAACCCTCTATTAAGCACCATGTGTCTGGCTTTCCCCAACTCAAAATATCAAAATTGATCCCTCCAAAAGTTGTGATTTAGCCCAGCACTAGCTATCCTAGCACAAACGGCAAGACCGTAACGATGCAGCTCTGTGAATTTTAAAAATAAAACTTTGCTGACACATGGCCCTTACAAGCTGCTTCTGGACTTTGGGGGGAACTCAAAAAATTTAAGTATATACTTCAAGTTTTACTATTAGAGGATTTTAGTTTATTTCCTTTCTCCCCACTTCAACTCCTTAAAGTGCTGCTGTGTATCACTTCTTACTGCTTGCTTACTCCAAGTTTTAATTGACTGCAGGAAGTTTTAATGAACTTGTAAAAGGGAAGGCTGGACTTTTGTTCAGGACCAGAAAGTTTTCACAACACACATGAAAGTCAGTGTTGCAGAGGCTGGGGGAGGAGCACCAAGGAGAAATAAATGGACTTGCTCTGAAAAGCTGCTTTTTCAAATTGGAGTCACAAGACTCACTTAGGAGATTCCAGGACAAGTACAATACTATTCATTTGGTCAGAAATACTTGCCAAAAGGTTTTCTGAAAAAGAAAAAACCCTCCAGTATTAAATCCTGCCAGAATTGCTGTATTTTAGCTTTAGTATTAGGCAATATGTTAGTAGGCCATGGAAGTGCCAGATAATCTTGAGCAATATACATGTTACAAAACAAAGCTAAGCCCACAGAAATGAACATTTCAGAATTGTGAACAGATAGAGCTTGACCTCTTCAAGAAAATCACTGCTTTTATCACCTATTGATTTTAAGCCCATCTATAGCATTTTAATGGTAAACTTGTATAGCCAGCGCACCACAAGAAACCATGCTGTAATTCTATCACATGTTATGGAATGGAGAGCAGTACCTTGGAATAATTTCATACCAGTTTTAAATCACTGTTTGAACACCACTGCTGCCAGACAGTGTCAAATGCTGTATTAAACACTGTCTTTAAAATGTCAATCAGAGCATGCTGTCCAAACACACCGAACGGCTCCCTGCTATGGGACAAGCGTTTCTCCCTACGCAGTCTGCCCTTGCTCTGTACCAGGGCCTAGTGACAGAGATCCTGCCCTCACAAAGGCGTCTTCAGAAGTCGATGAAACATCCACCAAATTTCTTACCTGTTTTAACTTTTTCTTTTTGTCTTTCACAGACAAGTTTTTATCTTTGATGATGTTCTCCAAGAGCTCCGCCACTGCAGCCTGAGATGCAGTAACCTTTTGTTCTTCAAACTCCTGAGAAGTTATTTGTTTACAGTACGAATACGTTGGCAATATGGCACAAATTTCTTCATTGGGATATTTGCACTGAAAGAAAAGTTCAAGGAGGGGTCTGCATGTACTCAAAGGATTATGTACTATTTCAGTAAGAAGGTACCCAACCAAATATCCAAGTGTAGTTATATCCACATCACAAGTTGCAAAACATAATGTAGCTAGTATCTACAATTGCACTAACAGTTTAATAAAAGTTTGCGTTCAAAATATAGTGGTTGTATTTGCAGCTTCCCCATCCTACCTTCAGAAGTAACAAATACTCTGCAATTAGCAAACGAACTTGAACTTTATCATGCCACCTAGGCGAGCCATCCTCATGTATTCTATGTGATCTTGCACTGCAATCTGCAGGTGGGTTGGTACTTTAAATATTTCTTGTTGGTGGTCCATTAGAAATGAAACTAATCGTGTAGAAAGTAGCTCGTCAAGATCTACTTCTTCTGCACAGCACAGTACACATCGAGAAAAAGTCTGTATCATCTGGAAGCATTTAGCAGATCATTAGTACGTGAAGTTGAGCAATTTCCCTTCTCTCCAGCCTACACAGTGGCACAACAAGCTCTCAGATACCAACTTTCATTGCAATCTCCCTTGCCTGCTCCACTGGTCAAGAGAGGAGGAAAAAGGATTATAATTTTTTCCTCATCTGAAATAACGTAGCTTCTTATAACATTAGACTTGTACTTTTTTTGGATTAAACAGCACTTTCAATTAAGAAATACATATTTTAAAGAGGTATTCATAACAAAAAGCCTTCCCCTGTAGAAAAGTGTGTAATTTCAATTAGCCATCTTGAAACAAGATGATTAAAAACCCTGCAGAGCCAACCTAACCAAGATCTAATGCATATCAAGATCCCATTTTAAATAGCTTTAAAAAACATTTTTACAGCTTTCATATTTCCAGCTTTTAGTGGGCTTGTTTTAAATTAGCATGTGCAGGTACTTTGTTGTTTTATCTAATCTTTTTGACAGAAATCTTTAGTCATTCCAATGAAAGCTTAAATTCAGACCTTGAAGCTAGTCTTTAAACTCACTAGGCAGAGAATTTACTTCTTTGGAACTGTTTTTGTCCTAACTTCACATACACAAACGTTTAGCCCAAGAAAGGTTTTCTACAGACACTTTGCCAACACCTTTTACGTTAAATGGCAGTTGGGTGAGAAATCAGACTAAACAATCATTTCCCTTCTCCTCCCAAAGCAAACAAAAGCAACAACAATATTTGAAATACATTAGGATGGAGACAAGAAAGTACTTGCTTCAAGCCAGATTTTTGTAACTCACAGAATCCCAGACTAGTTTGGGCTGGAAGGGACCTCAAAGCCCATCTAGTTCCAACCCCCCTGCCACGGGCAGGGACATCCTCCACTAGCCCAGGTTCTAATATTCTGGAGATGAAAAATCTGCCCATTAATCACTATTTAACTGCAATGAGACAAGAACTTCAGGTAAGGAATACTGCTAGTATTCTTAGCATTACTCCAGCCATATTCTTAAAACAATAGGTATGCTGCAGTCGTGATTCTCTTACCAAAGAACGCGTGCCCATTGCATCGTGCAGTCGTGGCATATCCACGTTTTCACTGATCCGAGAAATCATACGCATTAAGAGCTGAATCTTTCTACGATTTGGTGGTGGAAGCAACAAACAACATATCTGTAGTGCTTCAACGGCAATTCTTTCTAAATGAGGCTGAAGGAGATCTACAAGTTAATCGTAAAGACAGTTGTCATTAAGATTTGAACCGAGTTTCAGGATATTTTTATCTCAATGCAAGAAACTTCTTTTATAATCATTAAAAAGATGTTTCTTAGGAATCAGCTGTAACATGGTAGATAACATTATGTAGCCTGTTTTTGTGTGGTCATCTTCAACTTGCTTCATTACGCTAAGTTGCGGGTACAATTAAGATGTGTCACTAATGTCATTCCTGGAACTATTTCCAGAAAATGTGTTTCAAGGACCAGAAGACGACATCTCCTCCAACAGACAGGTCTGTGCAAATTCCCTGCCTCACTCTTAGACAGTGTCTACGTCAGAATTACTTATTACTTACCTGAACAGAAAGGTGAATTACTGACACATCAAGTTTAAGACTCCAAAGATACTACACGCTGCTATTCATTAGCAGAGGTACAAAAGGCTATCTTTAGACAGTGCAATGCAGCAACCAGAGGTTTGGGGTTGGTTTTTTTTGAAACCCACAGATCATGTCGTACGCATATCAAAAAACTGAGCAACAGTGCTAAAGATTAAGGAAGCAGAGATTAGTTAGACAACACAATAAGCCAATACAACATGCTTCAGAAAGCCATCTTACTTTGCGTGCCAGTCAACATATAAGAAGAGTGAGTGAAAGAGTATTCTGAGAGTTCTGTGGTACTTTTGCAGCGCCTCTTTTTGATGGTGATATCGGAAACCTCAGTCCTGATGTCCACCGAAGTAGCCACACCAGAGGTATTAGGATTTTCTTGCCCACAAAATCGAGACCTTGGCTTTACTGTGATTTCAGCAACTGGCATATTAATGCTAGCACAACTTTTAGAGTTCCTCTTGCCAAGTAAACTCAGAGACCTGTGTATATGCTTTGATCCGTGATTGTCATTTAACAGCTCTTTATCCTGAAGAGTTGAGGCAGACACTCTCTTGATACCATGGGTTTGTTTTTGACATTTGTTATCAAAACCAAGCTCCAATACAGAATTAGCTTTATGCTGATGCGGTAGTGATTGTTTTCCATTTCTTCTGTCCCGGATAGTGTTCGCATCACTTTGCCCAAGGGAATCTGATTTTCTTCTATCACATACACTTGAAGTAACATCTCCAATTCTTTCCAAAGAGTAACATCTCGTCCTAAATGTTCGAGGTGGATCTTGTTCATTCCTGAAACCTGAAAGATTTTGACAACTTCCTCCTATTCGATTCTCAGCACCACCTTGCTTACATGTCAGTTTATATTCCCGCAATTTCTTTGCACATTGTTTTTGAATAGTTAGCTCTTCTGAAGAGGACTTCCTGGAAGATTCACATTCTTTCTTCTTTTTGTCAGGCTCTCTGCAAAGTAGACTTAGAAGAAGACACTCAGTTGACTTGAAGGAGTTCAAGTGAAGAATTTTTGAAGGTTGTGGGTCACATTTCTCATCTTGGACAGAACTTTTTCCACTGCATATATCTGGAATTGTGATGTAGCCACACATAACTATCAGGAAATGAAATAGAAGTTAAGGTGCAAGTGGTACGAAAATGAACAAGTTCAGAAAGAAAGCTGCTAACTGAACAGAGAAGACAATAAATATAAGACACTAATTTTTAGTTGACACTGTTAGTAAAACCTAAGAAAAATTTAGCTCAGTCCAAAAGCAATCTGACAAGATAATTGCAACCAACATGCAAGAATAAAGAAAGTTAACACACTGCAATAGTGAGGAACAGACAGGAATGAGCACATACTTTAAAATCATAGTTATTGCATATTTAGAATGTTAGCTCAGACAGCAATTTGTATAGGATATCATGATGACAGAACTGCATTTCAATTAATATTGTAACACAAAACAATAGCATTGATGATCTTCCTCAGATTCAAGGTGCCATACAGCTTAGGGAGTCAAGGACTGCTTTCAATTACAGATTTGTTCCCCAATTGATAGAAACTTAGAGCTTGCACTGATTATTTCTAAATTTGTACATACCTAAAATATTAACAAAAAGTTCATAGTATTCAAAAGTGAGTAATGGTTCAGGTAGATTGAGGAAGTAATCAGCAACCGTTCTGAATACGTCCCGTTCAAATCCACTGTAAGTTGGTTGGCTCATGTCATTATTTCTAGGCCCTAAAAAGAGGCAAAGAAAGAAAATTCGCAAAAGTATTTACTCTCACTGTTCCATTATTAAAAAAACCAAACATAATTAGAAAAAAAAGTCAACACAAGTTTGTTCTTGTAGGAATGACTGTTTCACAAGACAAGAATCACGTCAGCAATATACAAATATAGTTCAGCACTATTCCACTTGTGAACAAAAGTAGTATAAAATAATCTATACAGCCACTGAAGAGTTGTGCTCAGTTTCAACAAGCTGTTCCACACCAAGAAAATAAATGAAAACTCATTTATGCCCTTTATAGGTAAAATAATCACAAAATTCTGGCATTTTCTTTCATTTCCAAACTACAGTAATCCCAGTTCTCCCACAGGAAGCTCTAGCTTCCAGACCAAGCAGCTCATGCTATGACCAACTTTGAAGAACGTGCTGAGAAGCCGGCCAATGTGTATGTGTTGTTTTACACATAGGCCAAACAGAGCCAGTGTCTTTTCCCTCTGTAGGGAACTCCTCTCTTTTCAACTCTATTCGAGTGGTTCACCAAGAGAAAGTTTTGTTCACTTCCATTCCCATGGTAGATCTTTTCTTCAGAAGTGGACAGATAAACAATCCGATGATCCAAGAGATCTGGTTAATAAACCTTGACCATGTTGCTACAGACAAGAATACAGAAAGGAGTCCTGGTATGAATACAATTTGACATTGTGTAGATCTTCTAACCCTAACGTTACCATACTCCACTGAACTCCTACAAATGAGATAAGCTACCTTACAAAGACAATTCTAATGGATTAGGAGATAGCAGTTTAATTACAGATAGAACCAGGGAAAATTTAACTTTTGATATGATCAGATTTCATAATCATAATCACATTACCACACGCTACACTAAAAATATAGTAGAGCAGTATTCCCCCGTCAGTGTAAGCATTCTGAGTTTTCACGCTGCTAAGTAACTATTGCCTCAATCATTTGGTTACAGTATAGCCAGCAGATGCAGAGATAAAAATCTCCACTTGAACTGATTCAATCAAATTAGAAATTGAGAATTCAAAAAACCAGAAAGCTTGCTTGCAGTTTTCATCTCACAAATGCAAAGACCTACTAATTCTAAGTACAGGACTGATGTGGGAATTAAGGTACGAAACGTTCAGAGATCAGTGCTCAGCTGTATTTTCCACTTTGATTTAAATCCACTCACCAAGCTCTTCCCTGTCCTGCTTTTCCTAATAGTCCTCTTCATGTAAGAGGATCTATGCATTTGGGAACGCAGTTGAAGAAAAAGGCTCACATTGATTGCTCGGTGGAACTGTGGTAGGGGTCTATGCAGGGTTAGTGTGGCTTCAGAAGTTCTGTTTGAGCATATACTCCTGTGAAAATTACTCTATTTTTTTCTTCAGAGATATATGCAGATGTGTAAACACACACCGTCCAAACATGTAATAGCTAGTATAGCGTTGAGGGCAGCTAATGAAGGAGATTGCCAGGAAGAGGGGCAGGAGTTAAACAGCAGGGCAAGCACACATATAACAAGAACTCATCTCAGATGAGTGCCTCCCAAATGAAATCTACCTCTACTGTGCCCTGTTAGCCATTTAAAGAGGCAGTTTTACAAAAAAAGAAAAAAGTCAGTCTAATTGGCAGTCTAGTTGTTCTCTGCTTAGCCTGAATATTTTCAAAGCCTGTTTCACAAGATGCAAAGTTTTCATAATCGTGATCTGTACGTTTGTAGCACAATTTCAAACGCAACTGACAAAGGAAGCCTCAAAGCAGTTAGATTCTGTGAAGTTTCATCAAAATCAATGGCACTGTAAAGGAGAAAGACTATTAGTACCACACAGGTCTGCTACAGCATACGCTGAAGAACAAAACCATTCCTTTATTAGCAAGAGAATCCACATCAGACTGAGCCATTAGAAACTGAACTTCATTAAGTTCACTGTAAAAGTACTTTCTTTTCCCCCGCAATGTGTGAAACCCTGTGTTAATTGTATTACTGCACAGTAAATACTTTCCCAGCAGTTTGAAGGCAGCTGTTCAAGTACCACATTAACACTGATGCCTTAGGTAACCGATTCTTGTTTTCTAAGTTTAACATCATTTTACATTTAAGCACACGCACAAATAAAACTAAACAGAAGCACTAAGTTTTCTGTAAATTGTAACCACTTTCAGTTTTGCTGCTTGACATTTCATATGTTAATACCAAATCATGGGATACGTGTAGACTGACTCTCAGTCTGCAAACAATGAAACTTCAGTTCTGTCACAAAACGCATTTAATGGCTAAAATGTCCGACTTTAAAAATCCATCTCATCTACTACACAGTGATTGTTAAGACCTGTTTTCCACAGCTGACCTGTTGCTATAAGAGGTGTACTTACTGGGTTTTAAGTATAGGCTTTTTCTAAAGACAGTTCGAAGAAAAAGGTGGGGAAGCAGAGAAGGAGGTATCAGAGGAGCTATACTCAAGTTCGTCCAGGATCCAGGAACTTTTCCTTCTGTTGTCATGACAAATTTAGTAGACTATAAAGCTGACTTATACAAGCACTCTTACCTCAAACCCTTTGCAAAGTTTTGTTTGATTTCTTCTAAGATGAATAAAAGACTAACTAGTTTTCTGCGAATTGACCTCCCCAGTTCAATATGAAACATAGGAACTGTTTTAGCCCAGCTCAAAGCCAGTAACTGGAAAAGGAAAGGCCCTTTACTCCTGAAAAACTCCATTAGAAGAAACCACACAAAGGTTTTACCCAACCACCCAAGTTTCCTCCCTGCCTGACTCTTTGTTAATAGGAATTATTTTCATAAAAAACAGTCCTTAGCTTTTTCATGGCCTTAGACAGCCTGCTTCCACTGAAAGCTTATAGAGTTAATTATTTCTCTTGTACGTTTCATGGATTAACAAACACTGAAGCCTCTCTTCTTCCATTAATTTAATCTGTTCACATTGCCAAAAATTCATATGCAGAATCGGACGAGGCAGCCTAAAAGCAGGATAACTAGACTACTAAAGGACTGATATTCTGATTACCTGAAATACATCTTTAACATGTGTCAACTTTTAGGTTATGTTTCTGTGCAATGATTTGATACGGATTGCTGTCATCGCTTCTTGACATGTCAAGGCACTTATGGATTATTTGAATTTCCAAAAGGAAACATCACAACTGATCTTAACATGCAAGTATATTTCACTTTTAACTCTCAAAATAGGTTTCTGGAACTTAAAAGCTGTTCAGTGACTTACAGTATGCGAGGCATTTCATAGCTGACAACACCCAGTGAGGGAGATCATCTAAAATAAACAAGCAAGTACATTATTTATACATAAGCCCAAAAACTTAATAACTAATACAAATAATGGCAAACATGTATTAAATAATACCTCAAACACAGAAGATTAAATTTAACCTAATTTTAAATATTGCTACACATGTAATTGAAAAGTGAATGCAATACACCTACAAAACCCTCTAGACAAATATACTGAACTGAATGTAGTTTGGGTAAAAAGCATCAAATACTCTGAAACATATTACTTTAACTATTGTTTGTTTGTTGTAATGACACCATACAGAATCTTTAATCAAAACAGGGAAAAAAAATCCCAAACAAAAAACCTTACCTGATTTGTTCTGCAAAATAACAACACCATGTTTGCTCGTGTTAGTCATGTTGTATATGACATACTCAGGAACTATCTGTGTTGGCTGCAAAACTTCGTCCAGAGATGGGAGGCCTAAAATGGTTTGTAAACTGTAGGGAGTAACAGAGCAGATCTAAAATGTTTGCTAGCAATGAATGAAAACAAATTCTTTCTATATCTATTAAAACAACAGTTACTGGATAAGCTAGTTTGCTGGTTAATAAATGCTCACTTCCAGAACGACAATGTGAGGACACATTGTTTCCTGGGACAAACACCAAAAATCAATATGAAAGAGCATCTATGATACTTAAAATATACTTCAACACCAGCAACAATAAATTTCAATAAATTTCTTAAATGCAACAATCCAATGTTAACAAATACACTAGAAAGCATACATAAACAATAGTTAGGAAAAATATTCAACTTAAAACATAATTTTAAAAATTAAAAAAAAATGTGCAAGCCAAAAGCTTGATCAAGCCATTACATACATTATAAAAAACATTTTCTCCTTATGTGCTTTGTGTATTACTTACTGTATTAAAATGATATTTCTCCAAGTTTCTTGCACATATTCCTGGCTTATTTCCTTCCTATGCAGTGTGTCTTCCTCATTTTCTTCTATATCAGGTTTTGTTTTTTCTAAATTTTCCTGGAAATGAGTGGTTTATGCCGTAAGATAAACAAGCTTCTTAAGATAATTCACAATTAAGTAAAAATTGTTCTCAGGAGTCTAGGGCATTCTGCGAACCATGATCCCAGGAGTAGCCTTAACAGTGTCAGCACTGAAATGTAAGCATACCCAACTAAAAAGCAGAAGAGGACACTGTGAAAAAGACCTGATCAACTCAGAAGGCAGCAATTTAAAAGGCAGAAACACATCAAATCCAAATGTATTAGTAAGCAAAGTATCCTCTTTTAGGATTGCAATCTCAATTCAGGATGTATGCACAGACACACACAAATCTCAAAAGAACAAAGGGCCAAACACTCACATTCAATCTTTTTTTCAGAAAGTAAGCAGAACAGTAAATAATTTGTGCCTTTTATTTTTCCTAAACAAAAAAGATACTAAGTTTCAACAAGGACATGTTGTGGAACATTTCTAGAACTCCATCTTTCAGCCCTCCCAATATTTAAAATATTGGAGCAGGGATAATTCTGCACTGAAGGAGACAAAACAAACAAAAAGAAAACAAACCCCCTCCCATACCAGTGACCGAAGCTGCTCAATTGCCTACACATACATACACAATTAAAACTCCATGCCATCTCAGATCACATTGATGCAAAATTAGCCCGATACTACAATGGGGTGTGTGTGCGCACGTGTCAAGTGACCTTTCTTCTAAGTAACGCAGCTGCATTAATAACACACTACCCTCCATTTCTCTTCCCAAGAAACTATTGCCAATAAGTTTGGAAGAAATAGCTTTATAGTTTCAAAAGCATACTTAATTTCTCCTGTCAAATGCACAATCACTTTCACTTGCTGCCAGCATTTCAAAAACGCCATATTAGTTACAGCTATGATTTTAGATATATAAATTATCTTTGAGTATTTACAGGTCATTTAATACAATTTCTTTTTGTACATTGAAGAAGAGGAACTGCACACATCACCAAGACACTTCATTATAATATAGCTGTATTTTTCTATTGTGCTATATATGAACGTTTTATTTCACTGTCTAGAACCACCTACCAATTTATTTCTTAAGCTACAAGGGAAGATGACACAACAGAACAGTGTCACTAAAAGATGATTGCTTCTATTTTTTTTTTTTTAAGAATAAAGAAAATACATGGCAACTGTAATTATGTAAGAAACGTAAGGTATTACCAGAGACTGTAGTAACTCATGCTTTTTAAAAGTTCTTCTGGATAAATGTGGCAGTTTAAAAAGTCTTTCTTTGTCCCTAGAGTTTTCCAAGTTCTCTTTTGGTGGATATGAGCTTGGCAGAGGTTTAACTGGGGATGTTGAAGGAAATCTGTAACGAACAGGAAAGATATTACATACATTTATAGTAGATTAAAAATCTAAGAAGTCACTTAACCAAAACCATAGCCTACCAGTATGATTCCATAAGACTCTGAAAAGACAGAGGAGAAAGAAAAGTGCTGAAATGGCCTCTTTAGAAGGCTGTTTAACATTATCATACTATAAATTAGCTTTGGGCTACTTTTTGTGATTCCAAAGTCAAGTGGATGATACTCAGATATTTATACAGCACTGAGAGCAGAATTTGAGAAGTGAGGACCATCAATACTTTTAATTTAAGAACTTCAGAAAGACTGCTTCCCACTTAGACTGTCCATAAAATGCACAAGAGAAGTAAACACAGGACTGGCAGCACAGCATGCAGCTACTACAGTAAATTCTCCTTGGCTCCCCTCCAAAGCACTTGAGCATACGTAGCATGCATGCCAGGGAAAAACTTGGATAAACAAAAGCATGGGAACAGCCCTCAGCATACAGGATGTATGGTCTAAACTGCAAGTCAGAGGACAGTAAAACAGTGAACGGAGTAAAATGGCACTAGTAATTGATTTTCGGCCCAACTGCTCAACCCAAAGCAAGATATTTTTGTGAATCTGAGCATTAAGATTTTAAAATAAAGTTCTTAACCTGAAGAGCTCTGTTAACCGGTCTTCATTTCAATACCTGTATAGCACACCATTGTCTTCTAAATTTTCAGATCCCCATCTCCCTTTTATATCTTCGATTACATGATTCTTGAGAAACTTTCTTAATAACTGAACCGTCTGCTGCCTAGTAACTTCAGGACCAAAGTTACTGTTATTCCTCAATACTTCATGGAGCCAGTCTACAGCTTCCGATGCAGTAAAACAGCTTCCATGTTTTTTGAAGTGTTGCCTGTGTTTCCTTAACGGCATGCCTGCTCTGAAATATTTCGTAATTTCATTCCACTGTGTGGGAAACAAAACAGCAAAGAATTTAAGATTAAAGCCTGAAGCTGACCATTGTAAGTGCCAACTAAACCAACACTACATTAACAAGCATATAGATGAAACCACAACGTTAACACTAACAAATACGGATAACAATACTAAATCACGTAGCAGTATTAAAGTAGAAACATTAAAGTTCAGAGTTAAGAAGATAAAAACCTACGTGCAATCTTTACATCTCATTCTTCAACTGCAAGTGAGGTTAGTGTTTCACAGACGAGTTTTACTGACCCTGTCTGCACAAGCCCAGCATTCTCGTCACCTCAGGCGCTGTCAGACCGCCGCCTTCCAGCCCGGGGCAGTTCTCACTTTTAGAGCATTTCCTTCCTTTCCTGTTCCCTCGCCCCAAATCACATCACACGCTATAATCAGCGGACTCCTCTCCCCGAGCTCTCGCCCCATTTCCACGGCCGCACAGACCGTTCCCGGGGAGGGCCGTGGGGCGCCTGGCGTTGCGTGACAGCGGTCACGGGGGGAGGGGCGGGGGGGGCAGGGCCTCCCCGTCCCACAGCACCCGGCCTCCCACGCCTTGCACTCGGACAGCGGCGACCGCCGTTACCTCGAAGGCCTCCAACGGCCGCACGCTGCCCCGGGCACCCCTGACCGCGGAAGGGTTCGCGTTCATTTGCGCTTTACCCGCGAGCAGAGGCCCGGGCGCCGCGGAGACAGCCGAGCCCCCCCAGCCCCCCCACACCGAGCCAGCCCGACAGGCAGAGCCCGCCGCCAGGCTGCCCCGGCCGGCCCCGCACCCCCAGCCCGCCGTCCTCACCAGCTTGGTGGCGCGGTAGGGCCCCGGGGCGGCCGGCCGACCCTCCATACCGCTGGGGCTGGGCCCTCCGGCCACCGGGGCGGGCACCCGCCACGCCCCTACTCGCGCAGCCCAACGGCCGCGCCGCAGTTTGAATTCGCTGCGCGAGCCGCCCGCGGAAGCGGATTGGGCGAGCCGGGCAGGCACGTGCCGCCTGACGTGAGGCGGGCGGCGGCCTGAGGAGAAGGGGGCGGGGCCTCAGGGCCTCCCCGCGCCAAGGTGAGCGTCTGCCGGGGCAGCCCCGGGGCTGGGGTGGTTTACGTCAGGCCGTCACGGATGGACGTTTTAAGCCGTTTTGCCCCTATGACGTCGACTGAGCTAAGCCGTCCCTCAGAGCCGCCTCACGCCGCTCGGTTTGGCCTCGCCCCACGGCAGCGGTGGCACAGCCTGAGGGCCGAGGTAGCCGCCCGCCCTGTGCGCACGGAGCGGCAGAATGTGGTACAAGCCACGTACGGCAGCCTCAGGTCAGTCCTGAGCAGTGGTTTAAAAGCTTGTGTCGTCTCAGAAACTCACCTTGGTTATTTATTAAGATGGGAGGGAAAAAAAAGCCAACTTGTGTTACATGACAGCTCATTTTTCAAGAGCACCTTCACAGGCAACGCTTCAGGTGTGGCCAACAGTCGTAGGTCCTGTGAGACTAGCACCTAGCTTACACACAGCTGCCTGAAACTCACTGGCTGCTTGCAGAGGAGAGCACATTCTTTCAGCCATCCTACCTCACCCTGTGGATTTCCTACAGACACCGGTATACTAGAGACCCCTTCCCCAAAAACACCACCCAACCTCAAGAAAAACCCCTAGCAAACATCACAATAGCATAACTTTCACAGTATTTTGTTTTTTTTCAAGAAGTGTTCTCTTTCTCAAGGCCTGTAGACCAAGTATAACTGTAACCTGGGAGCTGTAAACACCCCATGAGTGTTTTATCTCATCTTTATATAGCCATCCATTGTTCAGACATTTTAGGCTCATCACTTAAACTTCTTTTATAGTCAATAAAAACACACAAATACCTCAGACACTTTTACAAGAAACAATAAAGACATTACTGCTGTGAGAAAACACCAGCAGAACAAGTGGATTTAAGCAGTAAGACCCAAAGCTGCAGCCCAGAAAAAGAAAGCCAAAGAAAGAAAACACACAGCAACCCAGTGCCCCCCAGAACAGTACTGAGGAAACCAGTACCTCGACTACACACCCTGGTAAGGGAGAGGCAGCTGTTGTGCTTTTATTGTGCTTAAGAAATCAGTTGCAGGAGTCAGTCAAAGCTGGCTGCTAATCACTTTATCAGATCTTGTGAGCTGTAGCACCTGCTGGAAAGCCAGCAGATGTTGACTTACGACTCAGTATACCAAACAAGTCCAAATTCAGTGAAGCTGTGTTATTTCACTTACATTTTGCATCTGATTAGAAGACGAAATATGTGGATTCTCTCACTAGATTCAAGAACTGTAGAGATGCTCTTCATCACTTCTGTATTTCAATAACTCACCTCCTGTTTTCCTTTCTAACAATACTGTCTGATGAGTGGTGGCCAATATAGAAAGTGGTATTGATTTTTCCAGTGACCCAGGCTCTAAACCTGCTCAAGAGTATATATCAATTTGCTGATTAGCTTAGGGAAATCTCCACAAGTAACACCTGCAGAAAGTGATGACTACAACTGTTTTGCCATGGATTACTTCCCATACTCCCTCTCTCAGATCATTAAAAAAAAATATATATTTGATGTATTTGCATTCAACATACTGCCTATAGATGTTCTAACACATTTTGTAAAACTTCATGTCTTAGATCAAGTAAAGATGTTTTAGGGACATGTCTGGCAAATACAGTAAAATTGATAAGTGGAATAGTCTAGGAAACATTACAGTCCATCTTCCTATCGGTGTAAGCAGTGTTACACTGTTGTAGCCTAGAGTGTTTTAATTAATTTCCTAGGGACAAAAACTAGAGTTCTTTCTGCTTTTACAATTCCATTTCAAGGCTGCTCTTGCTTGTAGATTTCCCTGCTTAAAGAAAAATGACTACGCAAGGGCAGGTGTTCTGTATTTTTATCACTACACAGTCATGGATTAGATGCAATCAACTGGAAAGAGAAGCAGTCTTTTAAAATGACTGGGGAGTACCTTCAGGTCACTAAAAATATTCTTAGAGCCAGTTTTATGGCTTTACAATGAGATTTCCTTATCTTTCAGTGTTTTTCTTTCCTTTATTCTCATTAAAGCATACCAAATACCTAGTGCGTATCTGTACAAATACCAACCCAGCTTAGCTACGGCAGCTAAGCATTAGTGTAACTCTGCATACTAAGTTCTGCAAAACACATGAAGAAGAGTAATGGAAAAAGTAAAGCGTTGTTTTCTGCTTCCACTTTATAATTGTTTGATGTTGGTGTCTGCTACTAGTAACAGTAGAAGGTAAAATAAATAGAGATTAATAGAGTTCTTTTAAAAAAATCAAGGTTACAGCTGTCCCTCTGGATTGTTTTTCACTGTGTGAGTTGCTAAACAGAGGTGTGCACTGTATATGCTGTAGGTCTTTGTTTTACTGGTTTTAGACATAGGAAGAAAGCTAATTGGAAGTACTTAGTATTGATCTCCTGATGTTCAGTGGAGCTGAATTAACATTCTTGCACTTAAGTTCAAATAGAAAGTAATTTCAAAACATAGGGGAATAGATTGTGGAGACTGCTTGTGCTAACATAAGCTTTCCTTATTTGTCATTAAGGAATACAAATAGATATATGTTTAAAAATACATATTCCACTTGCTTTGTGAGGATGATGCAGTAAATAGTGTGTTCTTCCCCTTGGAAGCGTTGCAGTGACTGGAGATCTGGAGCCTCATCAGGACTTGGCACGCTAGCCCTTCACGGAGTGCACTCGAGCTTCCAGTGAAAGAAAATCCAGCAGCCTGTATCCAAAGCAGCAGGGATACCAGGCCCACATCCCAAAACAGACACAACAGTTGACCCCACAGGACTTTTCTCTCGCCCCTATCTTTATGACTTTCTCTTTACCACAGCTAAGCGTTGTTTTTCATCTCTGGTAAGGTAAAGCATATAAGGTTGTAATAGCTGTGACAATACTGCTACTGAGACAATCAGGAGCAGTGATGATGAACTGAAGTCTCTGAATTTGCTGGTGTAAGCACAGTCAGTAGGAAAGCAAAGACAGGGGCCCAGTGCAATGTTTGTAAAGTGCTATGGAGATTTCAGGAGCATGCTTTGTTAATGTGCTGCTGCTATTCTTTCATGCACGTCTGTTTAAATTTTGATTTTATGGGGATAGCTTCTATACTTACAGTAGGCAAAACAAATTGCCTGCTATTTAGTGAAATGAAACAAAAAGCATAAAAACGCGTAACAGTTGAAAGATGCTTGAGTTCTTAATGCAAAGTTCTCGTTGTGTCATTGAGATTACAAGATAAGAACTCAGGTGGTTACATTTCCGGATGAAACATTTCAGCAATTTTTTTTTCTTTTTTCCCCAAGAACATTATGCATCATTCTTTGAGGATATTAAACAGTGAGGGATGGATATTTTTTTTTATTTTAATGGGTAGTACAGACTTTATAAAAGCAACATTTTGTAGACCAAGTATCTGATCCAGGCAGGATGTGCCTCGAGAAAAATCCACATTGAAGACAAACTGCAGCTATTACCAAAATTTCATTATTATTATTATTTTTTTTTTCTTAGAAAAGCAATTCTGTGGAATTTACCACAGATAACAACATCGCAGCTGATTTGCTGCTTTCTGGAGATGGAGTGACTGGACTTTTATAGTGTCAGTGCAGACACTTTTTGGAAGGATTGGTGCGGGAAGAAGAATAGAGGACAATACCTGTGAAGGTTATGAAAATGTGCATGTGAGAATTTGAGACAAGAGAAGAATCTCAGTTTGGAACCATATCTTTTTCTACTCTTGCTGAACTGTACCTCATGTGCAGTCAGTAACTTGGACAAAAAGGCCACTTAGAGCTGATGTTTTATGCAGTTGTGTGGAAAACCCAAACCAAACAAGTAGGATAAATCCTGCTGTTGTAGCCTTGAAGGATTACTTGAGATCCCCTACTGTACCCCTCAGTAACTCAGGATCCCCAAGCACTTTCCTCTCTGCCATAAACGTTGAGGAATTCTGTGCACCATCACTCCCTAAATTCAAGCAACCTGGGCGCTGTGTCATTTTCTCTCCTCTAAATGACAACAGCTTGCACCTCACAGATACTGAGAAATACCCTGCACCTTTTCTCAATGAATTTTCCCGCATCATCTGATGCATTTACTTAGCTCCCTACCTCCTCCCTTCTTAATGAGTTAACAAGAGCCCCGTGAGATGCTCAGGACTCTTCATCCCCATCCTCTGCTAAATACCGTTTGGATCCCACCTGCAGCACATGCTCCCTGCTGAGGGATGTGTTGGTTAACAGAAGGAATGCACAGTCTATAAAGCATACTATCTGCCCACAGCCCTGCTTGAGGTGTTTGCTGAGAGAGTTCTCCTAGCAGCTTGCCTAATAGCAGTCACAGAGATTTCCAGCCTTCATGAGACCAGGTAGGGAAATGTTCCTTAACTTCCCTTGCTGTTCTTACTTCTCTTTCTCCAGCACAGTTCTAAGTAGCTCTTCTGTGGTGGATTACACAAATGTGAAAATGTGCTGATGTTTTGTAGAAGTCATAAAGAAAAGCCTTGAAGTCTTTAATAATATTAGTTTTTATGGATATATAATATCTTAACCTTGTGGGAGTTTAATTTGTGTTTATATTATTATTTCAATAATGTATATAGCTCTTAGAATGTAAATAGTTCTTAATTTTGAGCTCAAAAATGTAAAGGCAGCATATTTGGAATACTGTTAGTGTAGAAATAACAGTGAATTAACATCTATCTATTTGTTATTATTAATTGTTATAAGAGAAAGCCAGTTATCAAGTGGATGAGAGGATTATGTGTAACAGAGCTGTAGCAGGAGTAGTTGTAAGATAAGCACTATGCTACTGTAGGGTGATGTGCACAAAGAACCTTTCTGCAAGAAAAAATTCATGTAATGTTAAATATGTGCAAACAATTAAAATGGATATGAAGTTGTGTGATCTTTGAATTTTCAGAAATACTGAGCTTGGAGCTCAATTTATTTGGGTTAGTTTCAAGTACAGTTTCAAAGTCTTGCAGAAATGTTTAATCTATAATTAAGAACTAAGATAGTTGCAAGCACTAGATGAAGGCTGCAGCTTTAATGGAAGCCTATTTTATTTTTAATAGGATTCAAAGATATTGCATACAAAAATGACATAGCAGGATCTATTTCAGCTGCTGTACCTGAGATTGTTAAGTATTGATACTTACTATGTATCTGAAGCTCTAGCTGTAAAAAAAGCCTTTGCATATATAGATGTGAGATGTCCTGGCTTCAAACACACTTAACTAATACAGATAGTATGAGGCTTGATGTATTTTTGAACCAATCCTAAATTAGAGCCCTTTTGCTTTGCCTTTCATATATTATTTATTATCCTGTCAAATGCTTTTTTATATACTGCATCGTGATATGTTAATTAACTTGTGCCTTTTCTCCCCCAGTCGTTTGGCTTGAGTCTTAATTAAATAGTGGATGTTAAGTATAGTTTGGTGAAGGGATTCAGCTGAGTTTGCTTCTTGCTAGCTCAGGGGCACGGGGTGAGCTCCAAAGCTGCTTGCTGACTCCAGTCTGTTGGTAGCACATACCGTACTTCCTCGGTGTGGGATCCAGCCCATCTCACTGCAGCACAGAAGTACCCAGTTCTCAGATGCCTAGTGCAGCCCTAAGTAGCCCATCTGAAGTAAGCAACTATGCCTTCTGTACAGAGGGACCAACGTTGTGGAGAAAACATTCACTGCCTTAAGTGGAAGCCTGAAAGGCATTGGTGTCTCTGACTAACTGGGGAACACCAATCCCCCCTGCAGAGGGTGTCTCCGTGACTGAGGCACCTATATTCATATGCAGGTTAGGTACATATGCTGCATGCCCCGGATATTGCAACTGAGACAAGAATAAAGTCATGGCTAGGTGTTGTCATATAGCTGTCTTTTTCTTTATGTGGAAGAGAGTGCAAGTTCTAACACTGTCAGTTACGGCCCAGACATTTCAAACCAATGTACAGATTCATAAAACTGATTGTTGTGTTTTGCTTTGTCTTTCTTTGCTGTGCAGTGTCCCGTTTTCCCTTGCAACATTTTATCATAAAATGTGTTTCAGTGTTGATGTATCTGTTAGATCATTTGGAGTTGTCAGATCCAAGAACCAAGTTTTTTAAAAGTATTTAGATGCTTTGAGGTACTTTCAAATTCCCAACCATCTTGGTTTAGAGATGTGGGTGTTTACAGGACTCTTTCTTCTTGCTCCGTGTAATGCTGTTAGGCTTGAGATGAAGATCCCCAAAGGCATTTTGGTATCTAACTCCTCTTTAAGTATCTGATCTTTTTTTCAAATCCAAATTGTCAATTTTTCAAGGGATAAAGAGCTGGTCTATATTTATAAAGTTGCATTACAAAATCTGCTTCATGGAACCATATCTTTGCACACATCCTGTTGTTCCTCAGATAATTTATGCTAAGCTGAGTTGTACCACATAGCTCAGGAAAGTGGACTGTGTGTTTCCTGTGGTGGTGACAAACTAGGACCCTGGAGCAGTGCCCGTGCTCTTTGGCATTACAGGACTTGGTCTGGACAGAGTTTTTAATTCTGCTCTATAGGGTGTGACTGTGCTTAGAAATGGAAGCTTTCCCAGCTTACATAATAAATGTACAGTGCACCAGCAAAGATGGATACACTCCAGTAAAACAGTATTGTCAGCAGATGGGTGCGGATAGAAATGAAATCTGTAAAACTTTTGAAACAAAAGGCAGTGGTGTAAAGCACTTACAGCTTGCACAGTTATGTAGATGAATGGCTATCTAAAACTTTGGCTTCCGAATTGTACCATTTTTTAATGAGTTATGCACCTGGCTATTCTCTGTGTTTGACAGTCTGAGTTGGGTGGTTACTCTAAATATATAAATGTATTGGATAGTTTTGTTTTTCCTAAATAATATAATGGTTAAAAATGTTGAGCTGCCTACACTGATGTTCTTGCTACTTGTGAGGGAAAACTATAGGAGATTTTTTAGATAATTGCAGCATAGAAAGACTCAACTAGTGCAAGGCATGCTGATCCTGCCCACTATGTGACTGGACATCTGTCAGAGGCTGTTAGAGCAATGGTTCTTCGGTTTCTCATGGTGAGGTTTGGATGACTTGAGGTTATTGAAAACTCTGCTATTAATGTTGAGAGCTATGGCTTCTGCATCTTGCTGGTGCAGAATGAAGCCTCAGAATGGACAAACAGGCTGAAGGGAGCAGGAGAGATCTTGCCCTGGAAGCAAGCCACCTCTGCTGCAAGACATAATATTGATTGCTTTTCTTGTGTTAAATGATTCCCTTTGATACCATCAGCTGTACTCTGTAGGCTGCTATATTATTTTGTGTATTGCAGCAGGTTATTAGTAAAATAATTTCTTATGTATGTTCTAGGAATAAATTACAGCATTATCTCTGTTCTGTACAGCATTATTGCTGTGCAATGCCTACATATTGTTAGCACAATTACAAAGGTAAACTGGATGTTTCTGGCCGCTATCTGGATGGAGTCTTCCCTCCAAACAGGAGGAAATTCCTCTAGATATTTATCTTCTCTCTGAAAAGCATTTCTGAAATTGTTTTGGTTACAGCTATAATAATAAAAAAAACCCCTGTTATTTGTATGATTTATGGAAATGTCAATGCTTTTTGCTGTTCTTGCTTGTGCTAATCTATTAGCTCTTTGAAAATATATGATGAAATGAAAAACTGGCAATGCCTCAAATTATCCAACAACTTCAGCCAGGAAGGCTGAACATCCTTTAACTTTGAGTAAAAGCAAATAAATAGAGAGAAAACAGCTAAGTTGGTGAGTTTTTTAATCAGATTTTTTTTTTTTCTGGGATGGAGTAAGGATGACAGGAGAATTGTAGCTCCTTATAAAGGGAAGAAAGGAAGGAAACAATGCAGAGTCCTGCTCCTGGAATGGGCTGAGCCCATACATCAGTACAGCATGGGGGCTGTGCGCTGGGCCGCCTCCTTGTGCAGGAGAGATGGCCTCATTCATATGGCAATCCACAGGCCAAGGGTTACGCTATAAAGCAGTGATCGGTGCTGGTTCTTTCTATGGAATTTATCTTTAAGCTCATCATTTCTATTGATCCAACGTTATGTGTGTCTGTATGATTGGTTTTGGCTTTGCTTAGCCTAGACTGATACCTCTAGACTGATGAAACAGTATTATTTCAAATCAGATCTTTTTAAAAGATAGTTTTAATTGTATGCTATTTTACTGATAACTTTGGCATAGTTATGTGTACGTGGCACTGAATCTGTAATAATCCATTGGCATGTGCTTCCCTAACAGCTTTGTGCAGCAACTCATGGCGAGGCATGTAACTAGATGGTCTTTAAAGTACCTTCCAACCCAGAACAGCCTGAAATCTTGACTCCCATATTGTGTAACATCCACTCTTGAGATGATTTTTTTAGAAGGCAAGGTGGGAAGCTGAAAACTGTAGCTTCCTTTTGAGTGTAACAGCAAATGAAAGTTTGCTATGATAATTTAATATCTGTACTTAGTATGCTAAGAATTTTGATCTATGGTTTTCTCTGGAAAAGCACAATATTTGCCCTCAACATGTTTATTTGTTCACATAATTCAATTGATTTCAATAAATACTACTACTGTCATTTAAAAGAAAATTAATTTTCTTACTCTGATATAAACCTTTAAATAGCAGTTACTTCAGATATAGGCATTTTCTCCTTAGTTCCCTTGTCCACCAAACTATTTAATGAAAAAAAACAACCCAAAAAACAAACACCCAACTACATGCAGCTTTAGTGAAGCTGATCTGAAAAACAATCCTTTCATGCAGTTGCTTACAATTTGTTGCTTTTCATTTGTGAGCTCTATCACAGCTGTGCCCAGTTTTCTCACAAATTAGTTCATCAGATCTATTATTCTACAAATATGTAGCAGCAGTTGCTCAAATCCAGGCTGATTGCACATGCCCTCCACAGCTTTACTCAATTGGTTTACTCCAAACATTTTGCTACTAAATCATTCATTTGGTTGTAACCATCTGTACAAAGTATACATTAAAATGCTTCATAGTGTGGCAATTCGGAAGCCAGTTGCTCAAAAGATTGAAGGATGGGATCGCATATGGAGTATGGTCTTCTTACCATACGTATTCACAGCTCCTGGCTGTTAGTAAAAGGCAGATACTTGTATCAAAAGGGGAGAATGCTTAAACTAGAGGTTTAATTGTAATGGTATTTGGAAGCAGTGGGGAAACGTGAATGTTGTACGTGTTTTCAGGCATTCATCTCGATGATTCCCGGTGCTTCGCTCATTCTCCACAAGTCTCTGAAATGCAGATGTTCCTCGAGTGGAAAGTGGCAGCTGCCAGGCATGTTAAACAACAGTCTGGAAAATGGGATGTTGGCAGGAACCAAGGAAGAAACTGTCTTGATCACTAGGAAACATAACTAAATATTTACAAAGACTTTTTTTCAGGATTTCAGGATTTTCATAGATCTTCTGTAGTGTCTAAAGGACTCCAGCACAAAGTGAGTGGCTGTTGCATGCACACAGCCTTCAGGTCATTACTGCTGGTGTTAGCTGTGCCGCTTCCATCATCTGAGGCTGCACTGTTTTAATTTAAAATTTGATATACAGTTATCTCTTCATCTAGTAAAAGGTCTCAGAAGATCCAAACAGTTTGAAAAAAAACAATAGGAGAACATATCAAGAAAACACAATGCACGTATTGTTCTTGGGAACAGTCCATGGTCTCTTCAAATAAGAAAAAATTCTGCAGAGATGTTTGGGAAGCTCATGCATGAGGTAGGAAATCACTAGCAATTACTGCCTGGTTAGTCTCCCGCATACAACCATATCAGGATACATTTCACACTGGGGAATTATCACTCACTGGGTCTGAGATCAGGTAAATGTCCATTCTCCATGTGAGGGCTCAGAGTTGCATGCAGGCAGCTTTACTGTGAGCTCTGGCTGGAGGGAGACATGCTCAGACAGACAAAATTGCACTCCTCAGGCACCCTGGTGTAGCTGGAGCTCCTTGGGAGCTGACCCAGAGCATGCCTTCTGCTTGGGACTGCTGCAGCTAGGAAAGCTCATTTTCTAATTATGTAGCTTATTACCTGGGGGTGAGCTGTTGTTTCCATTCTGTTCAGAAGGCTTTATTGTAATTTGAATCCATGACGCTGAGTTTAAAGTACGATGTCCTGTACCGCACAGGGAGAAAATAGCAGAAGTCCATATTATACCCATATGAAACCTTGCTTTCTTCAAGTGAATTCAGGAACTCGCTGTAGGATGTCTGACTACTTAAAAAGACAATGGAGCAAGCCTCTGCTTTTCTGGATTCAAGTCCTGTCCTGCTGTTGCACTTTCTTGTGATGTGATTGATTTCTGCCACACGGTGGTGGTGTTGCTTTGTTCTAGTCCTGCAAAGCTGCTCCTGAGACCAGCTGGAGCAATGAAAACTGCTTTATCCGTGAAATGCAACTTAATGATTCCATGTTGATTTCAATAAATGTTCATGCAATTTTCGTGTTACCTTTGCAGCCATGGCGTAATAGTACTATCTCATCAGGGTGCAACAGATCTGTTGTACAGTAGCAAGGCTATTATTGCCAGCTTCCCAGTCCTTTGCATCTACTATTTTCCCTGCATTTGATGGTCCATTGCTACTTTGTCCCCATAAGGAAAAAGAGATGAGCCCTTTTTCTTCCAAAGAGAACTTAAGAATGCTTTGAGTCATTAGGCATAATTTTGTAAAATTAAAGCTTTTGTTTGTAAAAAGGTGGTTTAGGCATCACGTTATAAGGAATGTATTAGTTCAAATTCATGTTGGCACAGGCTGAAATCTGGAAAGATATCTTGCTTGGCAGCCTGGTAACAGTCTTGCTCAGGGAAAATGATTGATGCAGTGATGCTCAGTAGCAGACAGAGGTAGTAGTAGCTGCTGCGTGTGGTCCCTGAGCTCCTGGAATAGGCTGATATGGTCCAGATCTCCTTGGCCAGATATCTTGCAGGCCCTGTAAGGATATGCAAGCCTTCCTGAAAGTCTGGGAAGGAGCCAGAGAAGAATATGAGAAAAAGAGGTAATTGAAAAGTCCTTGAAATCAGCAGTCTTTAGCTGTCTGTTTATAACCTGGAATTTAGAGCAGGAGCTCATGTAGGAGTTCAAATTTAAAACCCCACTTGATTCTAGTCAATGGAAAAAACTGTAAAAGTGACATGGTGTGTGGTCCTCCATCTGTTGTTAGTCTTGCTCTGAAAGCTTCTTGTGCTGTGGCCTAGTGTAAGGGCAGGTGCCACTTCTGTTTGGGGTTCTCAGGAACACTTTAAAACTGTTGACCTTGAAATTGTCCTCTGATTTTTGTCCTGCTTGAAAACAGAGGACCTCCTTGGGCAAAAGGAGAAAGCAAGAGACGCAGTATCCACAGTGAGAGCCGTTGCATCACTCCTGTCCCCTCCCTTGGCAAGGAGAAGGAGTGGCTGGGCAGGTCGAGGCCATGTGGAGGGAGTCCCAGAGCATCTGTGCAAGTAGCTGTCTGGGCTGGCAGAAGATAAGGGACAACACAAAGGGTTTCTGTTCTGTAGCAGCCAGCTCTGTCCATCTCCTTCCTCTGTGAGTATGGTACTACTATTACTATATTTCTTCCTGATCCATAGGTGATGCATATGCAGGAAGTTTCTAGAAGGTAGACCTTATTTATGCAAGTATTTTTCTTGAAGGGCTAATGCGGTAAAAATGAGGTCTTCTAAATAGAAAAGAAACCACTTGAAAATCACCATGATTTGATTAGAAACAACAGACTAAGAAATCCTGGAGGGAAGACAGAAGGAACAAATTGGCCATGTGGAACAAGGACAAGATTAATATACTGAGGAAGCGAGAGGCTTGATAAACATTCACACAGTTAACATGGCAGCACCCCTGCTTCCGACAAGAGAGGGGGCTGCCTCTCCCTTGCCCCGTTGCTCCAAGGAAGCCATCCACTTGCACTTTAATTACATTGCCTAATGATTCTGATCTTCATAGCATATGTGCTAGTCCTTGTAAAGCTAAAATAAAGCATTGTGCAGTTGATGATACTGCTTGTCATCTGTACTCTGTTGCATTAATGTGAAAGCTCATTTCAATATACATTGAGAAAAAAAAGACATTTCTGTAAATGTTCACTGTTTTGGGTCAGGGACAGCGTTATCCTCACTGTGCAGGCTCTAGCACCGATGGTACTTTTCCATGAGCATTCTATCGATGCAACTCTTGCATACTTGCCACAGACTCATAGCAATGCTACAGTGTAATTTACTATGAGTAGGGTTTGAATTAATTGTATGGAGTTAAACTTTCCCAAATTTTTTACTTTATTTGCTTGTAAGCTATAGACAAAAATGTCAGTCTTAAATTTTTTTCTAGGTCACTATACACTATTATCAGCTGGTATCCTTTATATCAGATTACAACTATTCTGTTTCTAGCCAACAGTTTTTTAAAATAAATATTCACTGACTCAAAAAGAAGAGATGCTATTCTAATTCTGTTAGAGATTGTTGTTAAAAATGACCTTCATGCAATAGTAGGTTATTTTGTTTAAATAGAAGGCTAAATATAAGTTCTCCATTTCAGCAGAGCAGATTTTGATAGACTGAAAGAATTGCTCGACCATTAAGTGAGCCAATGAGCTTGAGAACATGAAGAAATTGTAGGACTGCTCCAGGTTTAGTGCCAGCTGTTAGGGCACTGAGAAGAGGAGGTGAAGGGCCTGGCCCAGTCTGTGGGAATAACTGGGTTAGGAAGAATCTTGCGGATAACCAGAGAGCCTAGGAAGGCTGGAAGGAGGGTAGATCAGCAAAGGGACCAACATGATGGAGCTGGGAACTGCTCCAGACAACAGCGGGCAACTTAGTAGTTTCACATTGGACCCCATATGATGATATATGTCAATAAATACGAACCTTTGTGACCATCTTTGAAGTCTGGCTCCTCTCATCTTAGGCATATGCCTCAAGTGCATTTTTCCTTCAAAATTTTGTTGTTCCAGTCTCTTGGTCTAGCCAGTCTGAGATATTCATGCCCTGGCTCCTCTTCAGCTTCTGTTTCTGACCTGGTGAATATTTATGAGCAGTAAAATAGTCTAACAGGAGTGACTTAGAGACATCCTGTCCAGAATAGTTAGTAGCATAGAGATTATGGTAGATGGAGGTCATGTCCTTGGTCCACCTAGGAGCTCTCATCCATCTCCTATGACTGCCTGAACTCCAGGTTAAATGCTGCTTCAGGAAAGTGAGAGTTTTCCCTCTGGGTTTGTATTTTAAAACAGGCCATTTCCTTTCTACCTGAAGTAGAATGGGAACAGTAATGAAATACCAAATGTTTTCTGATGAGACCTCTTGTTTAAAAAGACCCAGTCTTCAGTGTTGAGCAATCTCAATAACAGGAAATACAACCAGCCCCGACCATAACTAGTGTGGTATCCATTCTTTTCAGCCAATTTTTTTCCCCCGATAACATACTTCCAACAACTCTAATTTTAGACTAGATATATGGACGCAGATTCAGCAATGCCAGAAGTGGTGTAGTAATATCCAGAAATTCTATTTGATTTACACTTGAATGATGCTGATGGAAATGTGCCAGACTACCCACATTTATATAGTCAAAGAGCAATCTGAAGGAGTCATGCTTTTGCGTTGCCAGTTACGTATATTTTCAGCTTCGTGTGCGCAGAACAAATGTCTGCTTACCGGAGTATTTGTCATAGATGTCCATAGGCTAGTCACCGCACTGAGCACTGTTTTTCACCCAAAGGGGTCTGTTTCTCCATTTGGGCAGTGATTTATTTTGTTAATGTTAATATTATTCGTAGGGCGTTAATGTTGCTGTTAATGACGGTTGTGCATAGGAGCTGACAAATGTAATCTGAAATTTGTAATCTGAATTCAGGCTGGATAGAAGCTACGCAGAGTGTTAAATGCTTTTCTACTTGAGATCAGACAAAGCCATGCAGTATTTACAGTAATCCTGTACTTTCAAAGCATGTGCAACGTTTTAGCTTCGCAGTTGCTCTTGATTTCAATGCAAGTTAAACACTGTGCAACTCTTTGAACATTTCTTCTTAGGCGTGTCAGATTTGGGCAGTTCAGCTTCTGAAGCCTTTAGATCAGGACACTTCTGTCCTCATGTAGATGAAATTTTAAGAAAATAGGAAGCTATTATTCTGGGGAGGCTTCCCCCACAGGAGAGTGACAATTCCGAAGTATGTCTTTACCTACAATCCTGTAAACACAGGAGAAATGGCTGTAGTTTAACTAATGATAGAACTTGCTTGTTTGGCTCATAAAAAGCTTTTTTCTATTAGGGACATAACTCTGGAAAATCAAACTCTTCCCTCAGCACATGACTATTTTAAAGGTAGTTTACTGTGTTTTAAAATATAGATAATGGTGTCATTTTCTTACACAACTGCAGAGAATAAACAGATGTATTATGAATGATCATGGCCATGTTTAGCTCTTGTTTTACTGAATTTAGATGTCTGTCAAACGTAATTGTTGTCTTGTTGTTTCCAAAGGAAAGCAGGCAGGAGCCAGATGCAGGAGGGAGTGATCTCCCAGCAGCAGGAGCACACCGACCTCTCGCAGGGGGCTGCGGAGCATTGGTCAGGAGGCAGCTGGGCTCCATTGTGGTGACTTGTGTCTTCCCAGAGCAAGAGAGCCAATGCTGGTTGTATGGTTCCATGTAGACCTAGCTGGAGAGAACGTGTGTGCATTTGTGTACGGAGCACCTGTGCTAGAGAATTCAGACCTGTTGTCTTTGGCTCCCTAAAAGCAAGACTATGAGGATTCAGTAGCACAGCGTTCCTGTCGGACCACGTTTTTACTAATAGGTTTGTGCTGTTGCATCACATCACAGCATGAAAGGTGGAGTTTTATGAAAGCAGGTAATCAGGACTACGTCCTGCTGTTGCTGGGGTCAGCAGCATCTGTAGGACAGTGTCCTGCCTCCTCCAAATGGAGAGAGGTGTGGATACTGTTCCTGCTCTTGTCTGTAAGGAGCCACCTGGTGATGTGGGAGGAATGGATGTACAAGTCTCTTTTTTCCTGAAGCTTTTCTTTAGATACAGTCCCTCGCTGGTAGTGAGGTGAGTTCAGAGTGTATAGCTCAAATCTGGATTTTGAACACTAGAAATCTGAGATACTGAGTGGATCCAGGCTATAGCACTGCATATTTAAAAAAGGGCACAGAGACAAAATTGGGTCTAAACCCAAGTACAGAACTGGAATTGTGCAGGTTTTCAGAAATGCCTCATCTAAAGTCTGGCATTTGGCTCAAATCTATCTCATTTTAAAAAAACAAAACTGAAAGAGTTTTACTGGAAGTTTCTAATGGCCTATTATATTAATGACATAATAATGATAAATTGCATTAATGTATTTTGGTTTCTTATATATGGACTCCTTGAGAGTTCTGGCTGAGCCTGTGAAGCAAGTGGGTACAATGACCAAATGATCTCCCAGCTCTCACACCCGGGTGAATGGGTGTTCTATTTCCCTGCTCTTATATGGGCAGGGTGAATAAAAATCTGTCGATCCCTTCCAGACTATCTGTCTGTCACCTATAGACAGAGTTTAGTTTCTCCATATGTGCTCTGATTAAAATCAGGAAAGTATTTTGACAATACGTTAGAGCTTGCTATGTTTAAAGTGCCAAGAAAACTTTTGAGGAGCAGTGGATCGTTGAAACAGTATATGGGTACGGATTAGATCCAGAATATGGATTTAGACTGGTATTTAATTTGGGGCTAACACTCAGCCACACCTTTGGTGATATAACACTTAATGCTCTGCTCTTATAAAATGGCGGAAACTTTATGCAATTTAGTGAAATTATTACATGATTTCTGATGTCTGAAGGAATATAACAGTTGTTCCTTCTTGTTCCAATTCTGATAGACACCAGTCCAACTGACCCCAAGAGCAGGCTGAACTCTCTAGTTTCAAACCCAGCAGTGAGACACAGAAGCGTGCGCACACTGCTGTGTTTGTGAGTGGAAGGTGCTTTGGGGAACTCGCTGTCCCCCTGTCATCAGCCTTCCAGCGCACTGTAATGCTCATCTGTTCCACAGCAAACACTAGCAGGAGATACTTGTGGCATCCGAAAGGGATTGTTGCTGTGCTTAGTTTTGGTACTATATGTCTTGTCTCATTTGCAGAATGCAGTTGCCTTTTTGTATTGTTAGGGGTAATTACTACAATTTGTTATCCATCCAACAGTCCCAGGATGTTGAGCAAATGTACATGGGATACTTCAGCAATGCCCTGTAATGCAGAGAAGGTGTGTCACAAACTTACATAGGCAGATGAAATATTTTTGCAAAGAAATAATATGCATCCTGAACAGTTACAGGAGGGTGAATCATGCAGCACAAACTATGCTTAAAAAAGGCAAAACTGCTTCCTTATATAATAATGCTAAGTGATTTATAGGGCTCTGTCCTACAAGATATTGAACGATTCTGACTTGAGAAATACAAAAAGTTGATTTATGAGCTACCTGTATTTGCTGACAATAGTTTTGAATAATAGTGCTTAAACACTATTTTCTTGACAATTCTAAAACCAAGGGGTTATTATTTAGAGAATTAGCCTTGCCATAAAAATACAAATCAAAAGGAAAAGAAACATTTCATTAGAGTTTTTGATCATTCAAGAGACTTTTATTCTTTTCTTAACTGAAATTCTCTCTGAAATTTAAAGGATTCACCCCTCTGTGAGTTGTACTTGTGGTAATTATATACTACCTGTCATACAGATACATTACCTACTGACATTAAAGCTTTCAGAAATTGTAATGGACAAGGACAGATGTTGCCAGGTTTAAAAATAAAATTAAAGCAACAGAAACAGCGTAGCGGCTCATCAGAATTCATCAGCAATCGGGGCTTAATTCCATGGTACTGTACTGTTATCTGTCAACCATTCATGCAATTAAGAGAAAATATCTCCCAACGTTTCCATGGTGCTAAAGCACTCCAGGAGAACAGCCAGCCCACACAGCACCCAGGAGCGATAAAATATTAATTCAGTACAAGCACATGTTCGATAATCTCAACATTTAATACAGGCTATAGTAATTCAGTCCTAGCAAATTATTCAGTTAAACAGAGCAGAGCCAGATAGTATACTACTTGGCAATGACTTTATTTGCAAAAAATGCCTATTTACTGTGGGATTAGGACTGTAGATATGAAAGCAGTGCTTTTATGTTCACAGTGGAGATATTGTGGATGAGGAGTGCAGGCCCAGGCTGAATGGCTTCTGCTGAGGTCAGCATGGAGAAGTCAGTTTTCAAGGTGTGTACTCATTTGCCAGATGAAGCCCAAAAGAAAGGAGTGTTTGAAATGCTGCATCAAGCAGAGAATAATTCATCTACTGCATGGCTCAGATGACAAATTAAACTGGTCTTGATGTCTGTTGCAAGGAACTGCATGTTGCAGAGAGGACTTTGGGGGGAAGTCGTGCCTCTTCCATCAGCACCGGTGCTCATCCTGTACAGCATAATCCTCTCCAGCTGGCTGTGTCCACCTTTGGAGTGTGCTGAACCTGTGCTTAAAACTAGAAAAAACGTTTCCTAATGCTGGAAATACCCAACAGACTTCTCTAAGGGCACTGGGGGAAGTTGTGTTTGGTAGTAGCATCTTGTAAGTATGGGCTTAATGCTCATGTAGGGTTTTGGTGAGCTGTCGGCTGTTCCTGCGTGGACAGAAACTTGTGGTGAAATCAGGTTTTCTAATTCCAGTGTGGAATGAGCCGCCTGTGTGATGCAGCCAAGGACGAGCCCTGCAGAACCAGGTCTGGGAGCCAGGGGCATGGGGAAGGATCCAGCCAGGCTTCTGCCTCTCCCTATTGCTGGCTACTTCCCTGCCTGCCCAGTTGTTTTCTGCAGGCAGCGTGAGGTGCGGGCGTAGCTGGGGTAAATTTGGATTAGCTGGAATTAGTTATGCCAGAGTTACCATCTTCTCTCTTGAAAAGAAATCCTCTCCTGACTTAAACTTTTCAGAAGAAAACTTTTCCTAAAAAGCTTCAAGCAGGATGCAACATCTTCCAAACTCCAGCCCAAGGTACTACCGGGTCGCTGCTGCTGCTGCTCTTGTTTACAGCCCAGAGCTGCTGCTGGGGCTGACATTGCTTCAGGAGGAATCAGAAGTGTTTGCCCTACAGATATTTCTTGAAGACCTACAGATGAAAGGGCTGTTGCAGCACCTTGGTTTTCCTTTCATCTCTTCTTTAGAACGTGATGCTTTTTTTTTTTTGTTCACATTGTTCCTGGAAAGGGGGAGCAAGCTGGAAGTTGTTAAGGGGAAGTCCCACGATGAGTTTTTAGAATACAATCATATATTTAGCTGCATAACCTTACATGTTATCAATTGCCTTGTACGAAAAAGGACAGGCTCACAGCTTGTCTGGAAATACTGTCAGTCAAGGTTATTTTCCCAGAATTGATGATGATCTTCTCAACATGAGCTAAGGGCCATGAGAATGGATGTTTATAATAACAAATCATGGGAAAATTGAGAATTATATTCTCTTGCTTATTTAATTTCTAAATACCTAGAAAATAGGGTTCTGTTGGCTTCATTAGTAAGCTGGACTATGTAATGAATTAGATATTGTTAGCTGGATAAGGCTTTAAGGGGCTGAAGGGTACTTATTTTAAACTTCTGAGGTGTCTGGTCTACAAAAACCTGAGAAAATATGTGAAGATAAAGTTTCAAGAAGAAAGGAAGTGAAAACCCTGTGCTTAAAAGGGAAAGGTTGACAGGGAAATATTATGAATTTCTGCTTTTTGCTTTTTTCCTAATTTTTCCACTTCAGTGGCTAATTAACATTTCAGAGAAAGGAAGGCTTTACTAAAAATCCAACATGTCTCCTTCAGGCTTCACTTAAAAATACATCCTTGGGATCTTCGAGAATTGTGTCGAAAAACAGGCTAATATTGGCATTCCTAGTATTTTGAGGATAAAACAAAGAACAAATCCAGCAAAGCCATTCTAGAGAGTCTTTCAAATCTACATAAGGAAACAAATTCAGGCAAAAGAAGAGTGTTTTAAAATACTTGGCAGCTCATCTTTAATTCCAGTACTTGTCCCTTACTTTTCTGAACAGTGCATCCTGGCTATTTAATCCCTTCAGATATTTTAAGACTGACTTCCCCATTAGGCTTCAGCCAAGTTAACATACAGAATGGTGGCAGCTAAAATGAGTTAATTTTTTTTTTAATACACCAACTCCATCCATCTCTTAAATAATTTCAGTTTATTCCCTCTGAACTGCAGAGTTTGTCCCTCTGGCAGTGAGCTGGTGGAGCAGAGCACAGTGGGCAGTAACCAGGAGGAAGGTGGGTACAGGTCTGGAGGCAGAAGAGGCAATTAAACAGGTCAGGCTTAGAGCAGAATTTGGGGCTTGGGTCTGGAAATGTCTTGAGATAATATCCCATTTCAAAAGCTGAATTGGAAAAAAGAAACTGGCTTTCTGCTGCTTGGATCCAACATAACATAGTCTGATAGGACAGAGCAGTGGATGGACAAACCCATCTGGAACTGGGACTAGAACACATTCGAAATTTGAATTCAGTTTAACAGCCACAGTTCCCACTTTGTCCAACATGGATCAATAATCCTGCTGCTTTTCCAGCGATCCCCTGTGGCATTAGTCATCGCATAACAAACAGGTTCTGCCTGGTGCTGGCTGTTCAGCATGGGTTGTTTCACTGCCCGTTTCTGCCAGTTGTATTTGATCCTGGCAACCCATACCTCTCTATGGGAGAAGGAGATGGATGCAATCAGGTAAATGCCTTTCAGTAGAAAAATCAGCTCCTCTTTTGTTGTCTAGATTATCTTTTGTTTGATTTATTAATGAGCAAAACCTTATTAGACAATTTATCAATCTTTGTTTATATCCCTCTAGTATGACACAGGAATAGAAGTAATTCTCAACATAATAACTAAAGGCATTGTCTCAAACAGGACTAACTATACAATATTCCCATTTTTGCTACTTCAGTGGGAATTCTTACTTTTTGTTAGGATGGGAAACCTAATCCTGTAAAGAGTTATTTTTTCCATCATGTCTCACTGCTAGAACAAAACAAATCTCAAATGAAAAAGCCTCCAAAAGACAAATACAATTTTCATTGACATACTCTGGTGTGAGACTGACAGCACTGCTGAAAAATTGCAACTTTTTGAAACATTTTTCAACAAATTGAAACTTTTCAGAAACCATTCATCAGCAGTTATCTGCAGAATATTTTTTCTTGTGTTGCTAATAAGGTATTTCACCCTTAACACCTTTTAAGCCTTCAGTCATACATTAATATGGCAGCTGGTTGTAAACTTCTAACATGACACCAAATTAATTTTGCTTGTGACAGCAGAGAGATCCACAACGGTGTTCTGGATTTCTATCTTTGGGACTCAATTTCCTCTACAACACTTGAAAATTTCTGCTCTTGCTTCATCCTCCCCATGGAAAATGACTGCCAGAGCCCTGAATTGCCAGCTGTGGGCACTGGTCTGGCCCACGGTGTGTGACTGCACAGGCTGGGGAGGAGGCAGCCGGTTTCTGCTGTGGCACTGAATTGCTTTGTGGATCGTTGTTTGTACAGGGAGCTCTGCACCAGCTAAGGAGTGGTCCAGAACATCGGTATTGAGTTGGATCACAGTTGGAGGTGACAGCAGTGACAGCTGCTTGTCTCCGCACACACTGACTCTGCAGCGACCCTGAATTTCAGGGGTTAGAGCCTGCAGGGTGGCGAGTACGATTACTCTGCTTCCCCCTCTGAGCAGCATTTCCTTGTTCTAGCAGTGCCACGGTGCCAATGGCATGGGGGCAGGATTATCGCATTATCAGCGGCTCTCACCAGAACACATTGTGTGAGATTCTTAATTATGTCATTTCCAGAATTCTACGGTCATAGTTTTGCCTTTTATTTGATTTCCTGATTTTTGGTTCACATAGGAGCTAAAATACATTTTGCTGATGAAACAAAATGGGGTTTCCTACCTATTGGGGCGGGGGGGGAATCATCCTTCTGGGAGGTGATAGTGATCTGAACAGTTAGCAACTTGTGCTGGGATTTTGCACGTTGTTGTCTTTCTCTTGGCATGCTGTGCAGTTTTCTAGCTACTCCAAGTCAAAGCATGAAGTCTACTGATTTTTTGGTCCTCTATTTCTGGCTTCCAGCTTTCTTTCTGGAGACTTTAATTTTGCCATCTCTTTCTGCTAAGGGCAACTGTCTTTTTTGGCTCTTGCTGTAGCTCAGTGCTGTTTGGCCACGGCTTCAGAGTGCGCTGAGGAAAACTTGGCTTTCTGAAGAGACAGCTGGCTTTGCCAAGTTCATGGAGGCCACGGCAGAGCTGGAAGACCATACAGATGAGGATTACTGTGAATACGGTTACTGTGCTAACATCAGTGATTCATAAAATACTTTAAATATAAAACTGTATGCTGGCTTAGCCATAAGAACTCATCTGTAGTTTTTTTGTTTTGTTTTTTCCCAACTAATCTACACTGAAAATCAGGCATCTGTTGGCTCTTTGTAGGGTTTGACTGAACTGTTTTTGACTGAAGGCAGTGCTGAATCCAGGGGATCGCTCCTGATATGCTAACCTCGTTTAACCCAAATACTCCCTGGATTTCAGTCATTCAGCCCCTTTTGTGCTATTTTTCTGCTTTGCTTTTGTTCCCTTGCTCCATCCATCTCTGTTTTCTGCCTCATCAGGGAGAAACTATGGGTCACAACCGAAAGCCTCCTGCCTACTGAAGCTCTCTGTTTGGTGGGCTCTCTTTTTGCCTTCAGCTTCTACAAAGGTTTCAGTTCAGGGGCTCTGAGAGTTGACCTGCATTTCCTTGCTAGAGTTGCCATGATCTCGGGTGAGCTTTCCAAGCCATTAATATCAAAGCGGCATCACTTGTCTTACAGTGCGGTCTAAAGAGAAAAGAAGCCTTGGAGCTGCTTTGGATGTCTGTACTTGCTGTTCTTTCAGTCACTGCACATATCTGGGACTGGTGTTGACTTCAGCAGGGAATATCAGTATTACTGGACTTCAGCTGAGATAATCTAATTTTTTAGGTTCCTGGCCAAGCCAGCTATTTCCAGTGCTCATTGCAACAGAGTGAAGTCACCAAGTATGTGATGCAATATATGAGATTTCCATTATTTAGCTTTACCTCTTGTCCTGTGTGCTGTGAAAAAGGGTGAAGGGGGTATGTGTAGTCAGGGGGCAATGTTGTCTTCATCATTGCCTTCCTCTTGGGAAGCAAGAAGCTGTGTGAGGCTCCCACCAAGCAGAGGAACTGGCAGGGATGAATGTGTGCGGGTACCCAACGCTTGCATTTTGTGCCTGCTGGGTGCTGCTCAGCAGTGGGTGAGTCCTGCAGCCCTGCTTAGTTACTGTGTGGCAGAAACAGTGGCAGCCGTTCTGTCAGCCTAACTACAGGCTGGGGCCACGTACCCTCCCTGGCTGGAAAAACAAAACTCTTCAGGTGTAGTTTGAGTGAAGGCTGTAAGTACCCTGAGGCTCCCTCTCCAAGTGGCTTTGCAGTGTGTGGCAAGAAGATCGTGGGTGTAGGTAGCACTTGGTGACACCCCACTATCTGCTAAGAAGGCTATTGTGAAAGCCTTGGCTTGCGCAGGTGTCTGCTCCCTTCCATGCAGCTTTCTTGTCTTCTCACGCTGTGTGCATCTTTCTGGACCTTCCTGCTGAGTACTCAATACTATCGTAACCATTAAATGCCCTCAGTGACTCTCTGTTAACAGGGTTGGAACAAGGAAGCCTTTGTTTAATATGTATAACCTCTTGTTATCTCTGCAGCATCTTCTGTTCAGTGTAGTGAAGTGTGAGTGTACTTTGCCTTCATAGATTGTGTGGTTGGGAGTGTATTGCCTCTTTGTGTGTTTATACGGGACAGAATGTTTTAGCCTGTCTACTGGCCTTCCCAGCAGTTTGTAGCATTGACTTGCCTCTGGCTTCTTTTCTGTAAATAAATAATTCTGATGGATCGTGCTGATGCTCCCTGTGATGGGGTTTCGGTATGGAGCACCCCAACGGTGCAGGGCCTGTGCTGGAGAGAGGTTCCCACGGAGCAGCTGGGCTCTGCGGGCCAGAGGCTGGCTGAGCTCGTGAGCCCTGGAAGGGGCTGTTGCTCTCTGGGATATTTGCATGGGTGGCAGCAGTTTTCCTTCCCTTTGTGCTCCTTGTAAGGCATGGTGTGGGGCTCTACCTGTTAGGTTTTGAAGGCTTCCGGCTCTTAATTCATCATTTGACTTTTGGGATAGTTTTAAAAACAATCTTGGAGTAAGCTGATGCATCTTTAAAGATGTTTGCAATACATTGAAGCAAGTGATATAAAATCTCTCTCATGCTTGTTAATGCTGCTTACTGACAATTGTGACCTGTGAGAGTCTTTCCAGCCCATGGGTTCCTTTGCTGGGTTTCTGCGGTGGTGGGAGTGACCAGCCAGACCCCGTGTCCTTTTGCAGCCTCCCCCAACCTTTTGTATCATGTATTTCTCTGGTTTTATCTTCTCTGCTTCCATTGTGCCTCATCCATAAACATACCATCCTGGCTCTTAATTAGGTGTATTAATTCTATATTTATAGGTCATTTGAGTCTTACTTGGATATTTAAGATCACTTCATAATACTTAACAGATTTTGAATAAAGAAAATTTATTTAAAGACCATGCATTTCTTTTTCCTGCTGGTCTACAATTTATTTTTGCTTGCATATGCAGGCCACTCTTTCTGTGACCTCTCATGTTCTATTCAGTATTGTGTTGCGATCTGAAATGTCATATATTAGAGCCATATGTTATGGTGTAAATATGACATAGGTGATATTTTACAGATTAAATGGAGAAGAGACTGGCCACATGAGGACCTGCTGGCTTAGGAGCCTAGCCCACCTCATTGATTTAACTGAGGAAAATGGATTATCAAGACTTCTTAAACTGCACTTTCAATGGAAATTCTCTGACGTATCTTTCTACCTTCCTTTCTCTTCTCTTCTCTTCCCGTACCTCCCAATTTGGATCTGAATTTGTTGTGCCTTTTGTCCCTCTGGGTTTAGACCTCCATTCTCTGTGAGTGCTTCTTAGGGTTGCTCCTGCCGTGAATCCCTGCATCTGAACCTCCAGCCTCAAAGTCTGTGCCTGTCTCCAGCCCCACAAAGAATAAACTCTTTAATCATATGCTTTAGCAAAACCCAACCCTTCCAGCCTGCTTGACCTTACCTCTGGTGACTTCCAGCAGGGACTTGGCACAATGGCTCAGCCAGGTGCTCTCCCATGGGCAGAGCCCCACTGCAGCCTCACCGCTCTCTGCCCACCTTTGTCCTGCAGCCGGCCAGAGCTTTCCTCTTCTGTACCTCATGTATGTGTTGAAGGAAAGATCACTCCTCCTGCTGCAGTCCTGGTTTCTTATCATGCATGTACAGAGGAAACTTACTGGGACCAAATTATATTTCTCCTAAATTTGAACTCCTTGGGCTTTAGATTCTAAACTGTAACCCTGAGACAGGATCAAAACTCACACAAGCTCTGTTCTGATCATGACTCTTGCATCCCCTGAATAAGAAGGGATGGGTTTGTGGCATGGTGGTTTCAATGAGAATCACCCCTACCTAATCTGCTGCTTTAAATTCTTGTTTGAAAAGCCCAGGAACTGCGTGAGAGAAAAAAACCTTGATGCCAGAGTTCCCATTTTTACTGGCAGAATATCAACATTGTATTTTATGCAGTGTACGTGCTGCTAAGGTACTGAGATAAGCAAAAACTCTGTGATTTCCCTGGCTAGCAGCTCTCTGATGCTCTTGATTTTGTAAATCTCTTTATTCTCCAATATGTGATTGGAAAAGGCCACCTCGCTGATGAGAAGCGGCAGCAGCAAACAACACTAATGTGTGCTTGCTGTCCAGCTTTGTATCTAAAGCTCCTTTGTGCTTGGATTTTAAAAAAAGCTCCTTTTATTATTTTTGTGAGTTTTGTCTCTTCAGCTGGTCTGGAGACAGTGTATTAGTCAGATGTGTGGGTAGTGAATTACCTGTGATGTCAAACTCTGTTGTTAATTAAAAATACATGCTTTTGACATATTAAGCATCCATTAAAAGCACCATCCTTTGTCTGGAGAGGCAATGTGCATTGCACTTTAGAAATGGGGCGAAATGACACAACATGAGAGCTAGCTAGCAGAGAGCAAGACTGGGCAGATTAAATGTAAAGGATGGAACTGTTGCTTTGGATTATGCGTTTACTTTTGCTTATCTCCCAAGGAAAAGATCTCGAGGGCTTGGCTGGCTGGGTGAGAACTGGCAGGTGAAGTACTGCCATTTTTTCACTGACTGGTAAAATTGTTTTTCTGACTTCATCAGCATAGTGCAGCATGGTGTCTGCTGGTTAGCGTATCCTTATAGCTGGTGGGTTTTCAGGGAGATGAGAAACTGTGTTTTTTAAACTTCGTGTGACATACTGCTAAAACAAGCAATATTTATTTTCCCACAGGCTATATTTTCAGAGATGCATTTGAATGGAGACTTGCAGTGCTGTACTGTTTCCTTAGACCGGCAAGTTAGGTTTCATTTATATTTACTCAAGAGGCAGGTATTAAGCATACCCTATTCATGCAAAATATATCAAGCTGTTATTCCTTAACAGCAAAAGAGAAGTAATAACAATGTCCTTGGCCTTGGTTCAGGACTGTAGCGTGCACCTGAAAGCATCGGTTGTGATGGGTGGTTGGTGCCTGAACCAGAGGGATCCACGTCCTGGGCAGGGTATCCCTCTGCTTTCCACGCGGGTTTCAAAATGTTTAGTTTCCTTCCTTGCTGGAAGTGCCACAGTTGTGGTTCAGGGCCCCCAGCAGCAGGGTTTAGTGCTGGGCCCCTGCTCCCTGCCCCTTCCCTAGTAGGGGGCACGTCCCCAGGGTGTGCTCTTGGGGGCTGGATTGACCGGGGCATCTGGGCTGGGCACAGCCTATAGTGGAGGTGTGCTTTTATCTACTTACTTTTCAGAGAAAAATCATGAAGTACAAAGAAGTGGTTTTTTAAAAAAAAAAAAGACTGAATTGTAATTACCCAGGAAAAGGGTTGTCTTGTTCCCCATCAGTCAAATGCGAGCACAAATGAAAGGGGCTTCTCTGTTCCAAGCAGTTATACCAAGGAAAATGGTAAAACTGTGACAGCAAGTGTGCTACTAGCAGGCTGTTGCTCTGCTAGATACAGCTGCCTTTTCCTGGGATTATTATGGGAAACCATAGATTTCTTTGATTTTTGAAACAGAAGATAGACAAAAAATGTTATTAATATGGGTAGATTTGAGTGACCTGTGACATTCCTTTAAAACTGATACTGGTTTGAATGGGGAGTTGCTGAGTCCTGGGTCTTTTTTTCAGCCCGTGAGGTAGTGCACATAGAGCTTTACATTGGTATGCAGGAAGGAGCTGCCGGTCTGCCTTCGTGACAGTCTATTTAAAACCCGCAAGAGGAGCCTCCTGAAACAAGGTTATGCTCTTTGTTTGCCATTCAAGTATTGAGAAATTGTATCTGCCGCTTCCAAAAAGGAAGCAGAAACCCCACCACATTTTCAGTTTGCTCATAATGATTTTGAAAAAAAATTTGTGGTTTAATTTTGATACTGCATTTAAATTGATGTGTTAATGAAACATGAAGACTTAATGTGTAACTGATTTAATTCAAAATGGATTATGATTATCCAGTAAAACTAAGCAATGCTGTATAGATATGGCCATTGTGTTTTATAGTTCATACTTAATGTACTCAGAGTGAATTTTGGGAAGAAATACTTTTTGAATTGCAGAACTTTGTATTACTTGAATGGGCATACTTGTATGTGGGGAGCTCTGAAAATTGAGTTACATCCCTCATTACATATGTTAGAATTAAATGGAAGATATTTCTGTAGTTTTAAAGATAATACTAGCACTGTTCAGGGTCAGTGATATTGGCAGTGGTAGGTTGAATGTGGTGGCGTGCTGGATGTGGGGATGCCTGATGTATCATGTCATAGTCCCAGATTTTAGAGAGAGTTCTCAAAAATAGCTTTAAAGTAGGGCAGCTTGTTGCCATCTCCTTCCCTGCCCGTCCTTCCCTTCCCAGCTTTGCTTTCCTCTTGTACAGGTGGACGCTACTGTAGACCTGGTCCTGCTGTGATGTGAGAAGCAGCTTTGTACCTGAGCAGGCTTTGCAAGAGATTTCGGGCAGTTTGTGCGTGCAGGGGGTGGGCACAGCGATCCTTGCTTTGGAGAGCAAGGGCAGCCCTGGGCTCCTTGGAGAGATGCTCTAACAGCCTGGGAGGCCAAGAGCAGGTATAGCTACATCCTGCTGTCTCCTCACTGCCTGTAGCCAGATTAAGAAATCTTTGGGTTTTTTTATAGACCTTTCTGTAACTTTCAGTAATATCCACTGCATTCACTGATGCCTCTTGCCTGATGAATCCCTAGAGAAACCATCTTTGGTAAAATGTCCTGTGCGGGGAATGTTTCCTTGTTTGTTGTGGAGGAACACAAAACCTTTATAGTACTTGTGATTTCTCTGCATCTTTAAAGACACAGGTTCCTTGCTACTCTGAATCATTTACTTAATCTCCCTAGAAAGATTTGGGTAGTTGGAGCTGGAAGACTTGGTTCTAAGTGGTCTGCAGTGTCTCAAGGCTCACTGCAAAGGTTGAAGCTGGGGATGCTGTCCCCTTTCCTGTGCTGCAGTGAAATATTTCCTGTAGCGCTTGTGCAGAAAGGCTGCACAGGGACATCCTACGTGGTCGCCTGTCCCATGCTTCACCCTGTGTTTTGTGTGAACAATCCACTACCGTGTGGTTGTAAATGCATAAACCTCTGCATGGTGTGAACTGAAATGGTCTCTGATGTCTGTGTAGAAGGGCCAGGTATGAAAGCCTGGTTGTACAAATACCGCAACTCCTGAAGGAAACAGGTACTGGGTGCCGGAATGATGTGACACTTTTATTAGACAGAATTTAAGAAAGGAAGTGAGAACAATATTAAACTTATCAATGCACTGGAGGAATAAGAGCCCAAGCAAAAAAAAGATGACACTTGGCTGTGGCGTTGGACAACAGTGAGAGTGAGCAATGCCTGATAAGGCGGACAGCTCTGAAGTGCAATTCCGGTCTGAAAAATTGCCTTGTGATAGCGATGGAGTGAGGTTTGAGGTGGCGTGTATCAGAGATTTTCAGCATAAATGTATTTCTAACTGCTGCCTCTGGCAAAGCAGCCTGAACTCTCAGAGCAAGCTCCAGCTCAAGCCTATAAAACATGTGACACCTCTTAATGTCAGCAACGGTGGCTTAGTGGTGACCTCTGGGGTAGAGCAGACCTCCTTTCGGTCTGGGCTATGTGAAAACCACAGAGTTTGTGGAAATAGAACTCAGTAAAAACATATTTTTGTCACTGATGTCAGCAGATAGTGCTTTTGAATGTGTGCAGGGAGCAGACCTGCCAAGTGAAGTAGAGCCTTTTTACAAAATTGCTTTTCAGAGCAAAAAAGTATCTTTTGAGGAGATGTAGGAATTCTGTGAAGATCCAGATTTCAGTGTGTGATTCAACTAGAAGAAAATATGCAGTAAAAAGATAGATATATTAAATGTAATGGGGCTTCCAGCATGACTAGAAGCAAAACAAGAGCAAGAATCATCTTGGAAGCTTGTTTCTGCACTCAGGGGAGAGGTGCTGCCATGCAAACTATACATTCATTGGGGAAAATCCCCTTTTGTATGTGATGTGAGGAGGCCCGTCCTACTAAAAGTATTAGTGCTACCCATTTTTCTATAGTTGATTTCAGAATGTAATGAATGAGGAGTGAGATGCCGATAAGGGAATGTGACATGTTGGAAGCCGCAGCCGTAAGCCACTTCAGACACTTGTGCCAGCACAGTAAAATGAAGCTGTAAAGCATTTGAGTGAGCGGACTGCAGGGTCATATGGATTGAAATGGGCAGGTTACGTGTTCAGTAACAGAAGAGAATTTCAGAACGGATTCAGATAAAAGACAACGAAGGGGAATAGCATCAGAGGGCTCCCCAAATCCAGTGGGTTTATAGTACTGCAGTAACATTTAAGCTCTCTGGAAGGAGCACAGAGCAGTTGATGGGGCTGACTGATGTTTGATATGGCAGGTAGCTGCTGTGTCTGGTACTTGAGGATTTGTTGAGCCTTGGGTTGTGTGCTGCAGAGCACTTGGCAGTGCTGGCTTGGGGCTCTCCCAGCCCTTCCCCGCTTGTTCCTGCACTCCCCTGGCCTTGAACCAGCCGGCACAATGGTTTGTGCAGCTGGTCTGTGGGGCACCAGATGGATTCAGCTGGACAAAGCCCAAATACCCTCCTTCCTACCCCCTCAAAGAAACCAAAACCCCCAAATGCCAGGAGGCATGCCGGGAGGTCCCCTGAGAGGAGCTCCCTGGCAAGCTGGTGGGTCAGGAGGTGGTGGTGGGAGAAGCTGTGGAGGTCTGCTGCAGCGAGAAGAAAAACAGAGCTCAAGGTGCAGGGGTGAAACTGCAGCATCCCAGGGAAGCAGCACGGGGAACGGAGAAGGAAAGTAGGTGCCAGCACTTGCAGCGTCAGCGTGGCTGTGCTGTGAGGCAGGGTTGCTTAGCAATGAGACAAGGCCTGCTTAGAGCAGCAGCATAAATAATGTTCTCTTAGTGACAACCTTAAAAACTTCCCTTCTTTCATATGCTTTAGCTTCATCTGAAGCTAGCACGTTGCTCTTGAAATTTGAGGGCCATTCTGAAGGACTCGGTGCTGTTTGCGGCAGAGTTCAGCCGGTGCAGCCCTCTGGCAGAGTGTCCATGGGGGGATCCTGCCCCCAGTGCCTCCCCAAACAGCCCTGTGCTCACCCCCCGACCCCCGGGGCTTGCACCCGTCATGGGGCTGCTTTCTGGAGGGAGCTTCTCTCGAGCTGAGCTTCTCTTGAGGTGCTGGTGGGCACCTGAGCTTCCCTGCAAGTGCCCATTTCTGTCTCTTTCAGGTTTTTGGTCCTTCTGCTTCTCTGGTGGCTGCAGTTTGATTTCTGCTTTTTTTAGTGAATACATCTCAGACATCAGCAGCACCCATTTGAAGTGTCCTTTAAATATTTGTGTGATGAAAAGCCTGTGCCTGAACGCTTGTAGGCTATGGCGTTTCAGTGGAGTTTGGGAGCATCTGAAATTGGGGCAATTTAGGAGTACCAATATCCCTTCTGACTTAACAGCCCATTTATCCAATGTACTGCAACAGAGGCTGTATGAGTTGTGTTTAGGTAAACTGCCATTTTGTAAGCTGCTCCATTTGTATTATTCAGATGTTGTAAGTGTGGAACTGCAAGCTTTGTTTTCTTGCATCGTAGTGGAGATTGTAATGGTCCCCCAGTGTCCTTCAAGCTGTAGAAAATCTAATTAAAGGAAAAATACTTTGCCATGCACATACAAGATTCACAGCAGAACTGCTTAATTTCTTTGGCGTTTGGCTTTTTCTTTCCTGATGCTTGCCACAGCCCGTGCCTTCCCCCCCGGGAAACTGTTCACCCTCCTGTCCTGGGGACAGGGGTGCGGGAAGGGCAGGGCTGCTGCCTGCCCTGCACAGGGCGGTCTGCAAGGCAGAGAGCCTCCGAGCAAAGAGCCGCTGCTCTTTCCATACCTAATCACAATTAACTTCCTTGGGAGTGTTTCTTTGTGTGTGCTGTGGCATAATATTTGGAAAGATGTAATTAAAAAAAAAAATCTCAACTGATAATGTACTTAAATCGAAGTGTATTATCCACAGTGCCGCCCTCTCCCGGAGATGATCAGGGTGATGGGGTGTTATCTGCGGCTGTCCTGGGCTCATGGGGGGGAGGAATCACCCATGTGATGGTTCACTCTCTTGGGCTCAGCCCTCACCCTAATGCTGTCCCACTGCAAAAACAGCTAATGGCAAAATAGCTGCGGCAGGAGGATTTTGCTGGTAATTGTATTGTAAGTCTGTGTAGGTCTGGAAAGGGAGAAAAAAACCAGGAATTCTGTAAATTCCCCCCAAACCCAAGTAAAAAGGAAAGCCCAAAGGCAGTGGAGCAGGGGTTGAGAATGAGCCAGGGGAAGAGCTTTTGGCTGAATGTGGGCTGAGCCTGTGGGCAATGATGTGTTCAGGGAAAAAAGCTGTGAACCAAAAACACTCTCAAAGCTGCTTCTGCCCGGTGGTTCCCCCTGGCCGGAGCAGCACCCCGCTGGCTCCTGGCAAGGAGCAAGTGTGAGACAAATGGGTTTTGGTGTATAAACCTGTCTCAAGTACACTGTTCAGATATAATCACTGTCTCCACAGAATATATTGCATACACATCAGATACACTCGTTGTTTGCTGAGCGTGTTAGCACCTTGGCTGCAGGTTGTGCCACGTTCCCAGAAAGTCTTCCTCCCAGGTTTGCAGTGGAAGCACTGAGCGTTCTGCAGGGCACCTGTGCAGAGCCCGTGGCCTCCCTTTCCCAGTAAAACAGCTAGCCTGTCTTGGGAAGACGTCTGGTAGGAGTAGTGTCCAAGAAACACTGCCTATGCCAGGGGGAAGAGGTGGGTCAGGACAACTCAATGTTCTCCACTCCTGATGAGGAAACCTTAGATGGGGTGGTAGCTGCCAGCTTGCCCCTTTCCAAGGTGTAGTGGTGTCATTGCTTTCACGGCAATCACGTGCCACTGTCAGGGCCTTTCTAGCCCAAATCTACCTCTTCACGTTGGGGTGTGGAGTGTGGCATTCGCTGGCCACTGCTGGGACGTAAGTAATGAAGACCTGCTGCCCATGCAGGTGTTGTTATTGCACTGATGGAGGAAAAGGCTCATCTCTGCAGTTGGGGCTGCTGCTGACTGCCAGCACCCTTCATGGTGTGTGGTTTGTCCAGCCTTGCAATAGGTCTTGCTGGGATTACTTTGTACCAAATAACAGTAACAAAAATCTTTGCTAGCAGGGAAAGTGGCAGTGGAGCAGGATCAGTGCCAGCTTTGTGAGAGGTTTCTGGATGCCCCTTCCGTGTCTCTGCTCGTGAGGTTGCTGTAATCCAGAAACAGCAGCAAACCCTGGGGCTTGTGTGTCTCCTGATGCAAGGCAGGGACTGCATTCCTGACCAGGGTAGAACAGGTAGAGCAATTGCTTTTGTAGTCTATTTTTAATATATTATTATAGATGTAAGTCCTTAAAACATGGAAAATTAATAAGGCAGAAACATGAAGACATATATATGTTTACAGATATAGCATTTTTAAACTATTGTTTATTAGTACATATTGGTCTGAACCTATTGTTGAGGCTAACTTGGATTTGTTTGACATGAGTCCATGCTCAAATAAACCTTTGCTGGGAGAGCAAAGCTGGGAGAGTGCCTCCTGCACTGTCAGAGGTGGCATATCTGCTCTTGGGTGTTTGTAGTTCTGCTGCTTTATTTTGTGCATATATTCTGCCTGGTGGAGATTTCCTGGGGTCAGGCAGTTTTCTGTTCTTGAGTTCTGTAAACAGCTTGCTTGGCAATTTTTGCCCTTTTTTTTTTTTTTTAAAGAATGGTTTGCTATATGTAGATATTTCTTTGTAAGTATTTTCTGATCACTAACATTCATTTGTGTGCAGGGATTCATTTTCTGTGTTTCCTTAACTGACACACCACAAATGAACTTTGTTCTGTATTGCCAAAATCCCGTGAAACCATTTAGGTGAAACAATGGAAAGAATACATTCACGCAGATGCAGAGCACCCAGCAAGTGCAGTGTTTTGGCCGATCTCTCTAGCACATCTGTATCTCTTGGCACTTGGGGAGGAGGTGGAAGGATGGACTCCTAACTGGAAAATTAAATGGCTTCTATAGACTTCATTGTGTAGCCTGATCTGTATTCACTGAAAATGGGATGCTGTTTTGTATTACTAGCTGGATGAGGTGTTAAATCTTCATCTTTTTTGCATGAAAATGTCCATGAAATTTTTGCTTGATTCAGGGTAGTTAAAATAATAAAAAAATTGAATTTATGAAGTTCAAACTTGTGGTTTAAACTGCAAGAGCTGGATGTCCTAGCTAATTAGGATTATTATTATTACTGATAAATGAACAGTGTAGAAGCATAACCATGGATTGAGTAAGAGGAGTGGTATGTTTGTTTGTGTAAATGAGGCTGATACTGCAATGTGATTAATAACTACAGTTCAGCCCAATTTAATAGCTGATCATTAAGGTCCGTGGTGCCACAGAGCAATGCCATGCGACTGCAGTTTTTTCTCATACTGTGACCTGATTCAGCCACAAAATGCTCAGAAGAATTTCAGTTATAGTGAATGCTTGTCTTTAACCTGTGGCTTGTGAGGTGCCTACAGAGAGATCTTGAGATGCCTTTTTGGAAAGCCTGTTGGTACCTACCTGTTGTGATGGCTGTTGTGGATGTGATGGTCATGGCTTGGGACATCTCTTGATCTCTAGAGACATACCTATCTGTATCTATACCAGCAAAACCAGCACTGTATAGATTGAAGAGTTCCTCTCTCGTAGCACGATGCTTTGCTGCACGGTTCCCACCAGGCAGCAGTTTGGGAGAGCCTGCACTCTGCCACCCTGTTCCCTGGGGCTGGGGACACAGCCGTGTTCTCCCTGCATCAGCCCAGGCATCTTGGACTTGCTTTGGGTTTCAGTGCTAGTAAAACATGTGGTGGGTAATTACAGGGAAACAAAGAGCCAGAGTGAGGTTGACTCTGGGAAGAGCTCTGCCACACACAGGGTTTTAAAATGAGCTAAATTTAAGAATGAAGTGTGAAGCTAAACTTCTGCTCATGTGGTGCTTTGAAGATATGTTAAGCCCTGAGTAGTACTATGTCTCCAGAAAATGGATTTGGATATTTCCTTTCTGTAAGCAGAATGCTCTCTGCAATTCGGTCTTCTGCTGTATAGTATATATCTTTCCTAATTCCCTTCCTTACAAGATGGCACTATTTTTAAATGAGGCTTTTATTTTCCCAATTAACCATGTAATCATTGCTTTTCTGTTTCTCAGTTTTGTTGATACATTTGAAGGCATCTCATTCAAGTTTTTTTTTCTGCCCTGGCTTTCTTACAGCTTCCAGAATTACAGCCATTTCACAGCTGATATAAAGTTTCACTGCTGAAGACTTCTTTTTGAAAATAAATCAGTTAAAATTTACCTGTGCAGCATTTGTATGGAAGGTAGTTGGCATGTCTCATAGCTTCAGAGGAGCTCCTGGTTTGGTTGATTGGCAGGAATATTATCCTTGGAGTAAAATGAGTGTTCATAAATTCTCCTCCTCTCTTCCTGCTGGTCTAGAAGCCACCCAGAGACCTTTCCATGTTAGCTATGGGTTTGCTGTAGACAAGCAGCAGCTCATCTCTTGACTTTCTCTTCTCATTTACTCAGGAGTTATCCCAGCTGCATGGTGATCCAGGGAAAATCTTCTCAACACCAATACTGCTTACCCACAAGACCATCCGAACTAGCCCATGCCTTTTTATACTGAACACTACTTACAACAAGTAGCTTGTTTTATAATGGAAAAAGGAGATCTCCAAAGAGAGAAGGCAGAGCAACATCCTTAAAGCCCCAGAAGTGTTGTGTAGGTGCCTGGACTTTGGGTGATTAAAAGCAAGGAGAAGATGCCAGAGCAGAAAGATGCTGTAAAAGTGGAGTTTAGGAACAGCATGAGACAGTTGATTACAAGCTGGTGTGCCTTGTGCCATTGGTGGAGAGATCTGGTATGGGTGTCTGGGGGGTGCTGTGGGGAAAAGGAGATTTTGGCATATTAAGGAGTTCCTACAGGAAAACTGATCTTCCTTTGGGAAAACTTAAGGTGGCTATTAATAGAACTTTTTTTTTTCCTCCCTGTCCTGCAGTTTGGTATTAATTTCTAACAACTGTAGAATGCTTTGCAAAAATTGTTTCGAAAAATTTGGCTGCATTCTTAACCTATCCTTTCTGCTGCTTTATTGTGCTGCTATTTGTGAATAATGTATGTGACAAAGGCTGCTAAAATAAGAATGAAGTTTATTCATAAACTTCATAACTTTGCTGTGAGCAATATTTTTCTTCCTAACTGAAATTATCACTTGTCTGAGCATCCCTGTTTTCATGTTTGTAATAATATCACTATCTGCTGAGTGATTTAGGGCAGTGCTAAGAGCGCTTAGCCCAGAGCTGTGGCTTGGGTGCTGCCGAGCTGGGCGGTGAGCGCTGGCTTTGGGAAGGCTGCCAACAGAGATGCACCTTGCTGAGAAATGTCTCGAGAATCAATCAAACCATGAAAGAATCTCCTCTTTAACAAAAAGGAGTACAAAGGCATGAAATGGGCTGGTTTTCCCTCCCTGCTTTTAATGGTGTTTTCCTGTCTACTGTACCCATCTCCCTTGCCTTCAGGAAGACTGTTTCCCCCAGCCCACCCAGTTCATCAGCGATGAACCTCCCTTTCTCTGAGCACTCAGTAGCCGTTAAGATGTCTCACTCCAGGCGTGCTGGGGCAAGCAGGCTCCTGTCTGTCTGGGTACGGTTTGTTTCAGTCTCCTTTCATGCCCTGGGGAGCAGGGCTCTCTCCTGTCCTCCATCAGCCTGGCCACCACCATCGCCTTGAGAAAAAGCCAACTGGTTTTTGGAAAGGCCAGTTAGGTAGCAATTGTTAAGAGATGCTTACTCTACCTATACTTGCAAGATAACTAGTTGTCTTCACGAATCATATGTGTGTTCTACTCAGAAATGACTGGAAGTGCCTGGTGCCTTCTGAGGAGAAGGTGTGTTTTGAAACAGAACTCAAAATCATGAGACGCGGGAACTGCTGCAGATCGTGCACAGCACCCCCCAGAGGATACAGAATGCAATCTGTTTCTTCAGATTTTTTTAGACTTTTTTTTATATATATAAAAATAAATTTATCTCACCAAGTATAGTGGCTGTTTCTGCTCTTGACATTCAGAGGGAGCTGGGCTGACACTACAGACAGGATAACCTGCGGCTGTTTGGGGAAGGTTTTCCTTGCCCAGTTAGTGCATTGGGTGGAGTCCCAGGAGTGACAGTGAATGTGTTGTATTATAATGTACGTGTACCTTGGAGAGACAGAGAAAATGCTCTAAAAAGTAGGTATTCTGAGAAGTTTCTCTTGGCTTATGTTAATAAAGGCATTAGCCTAACAGATAACATTTCAATAAAAAACAGACTTGGGATAGCATTTTAAGGTCAGATGTTGGAAAAACAGAGTTTGGGAAGGGCGGTGGTGAGTGTTCTTGCTGGTGGTACCAGGTGGCATTAACTGTGAGCAGCTTTGGCCCACCTTTGCTTGCTGGGGTGGGGTGGGCACTCAGTGCCATCCTCCCCTCTGGACCTGGGCCGGTCAGAAGGACATCCCAGCAGCAGGCAGCAGAGTGACGCAATGCTGCCCTGTTACGTCTGCATATGGGGGGCTGGTCTGCATACGGTGAGAAGGGACTGTTTTCTGTTTCCTTGCTGATGGATCCTTGGCATTTTATTTGAGAAGAAATTGGATTTTTGTTCTCCCTTAGGCAGGAACGGATGTATATCTGGAGGACAAGTCTATGAAAGTTTCTGTATTTTAAATTTCAAATACAAAACCCAACAAACAGCTTGCAGACGCTGTGATGCTCTTGTTCAGATGCGGTGAAATCAGCCCCCACACAACGACTGGCATAGATGCTGGGTGGAGCAAAATAGTGCAAAACGTCATCTGCGGGACGGCATTGCTTCTTAGGTTCTGGGGAAATGCTCATGGACAGCACGGGCAGGTGAGAGCTGCTCTGTGACAACGTGGAAACAAAAACCAGTAACACTTGTTGAACAAGGTGTTCACCAGCATCCGGTCCTCAGCAGAGTTTGTCACCACTGCTTGGCAGTGTATTGGGGAGGAGCTTGGAGGACCAAAAATAGTGTGAATTCAGAAAGATGTGTTTTAAAATTACAGAGCAGCTAGGCAACAAAAAGTACACAGTCCATACTAGGCTTCAGCTGTTTGTTTGATGCTTCAGCCAAAACCAGCTTCGTTAGTCAAAATGAAATACTGTAGGCGGTTAATCCTAAACCCACCAGGGATCCTGAGCAAAATGGCAGCACGAGGCAGACACAGCAGTGTGGGAGCATCTGTTGCCATGCCAACCTCTTAATTTAAATCTATCGCAGAGCAGATGCTATCGCATCATAAATATAGGTTTACCTTGTAGTAACGATGCTGTTCTAGACATGAAGCTTGCTCATGTGTAGGAAAGCTTGGGACCTGAAGTATGCAGAATAAATCCAAATACTGTGATTAGCTGTATTTGTCTTTCATGAAATGAGAATAAGGCTTCCTTGGACTTATTGCTTTGCATGAAAAATAGTGAATTTAAGGTTTTTTTTGTAGAACACCCTTTTGCACATTGCTCACCTGGGTGTGCCCCATCCCCACAGCAGCGTGGTCTGTGCCACCCATCTCTGCTGCCTGTTGCTCTGGCACTCAGCTCCTTGGTAGCATCACTTGCATTTTTTTTTTTTTGTTTGAAAGATTTTTCTGTAAGTCAAGCTGACAGCCTGTGTATGATGGATATGTGCGAGTTAGAGCTGCAAATAGAAAACCTGACGGTGTGAGAGGTAGAGCGTGGGAAAGGCTCAGAGCTCCTGCCAGCAGGGGTTTAGTTAGCTCCAGACACGTTCTGGGAAACCGGTGTTTATCATTCTGCCTTCAGTTTTATTGTTTCTCATTGTGAGATGGTATTTTGGATGTGAAAAGACATAGGGACACACTTCACTTTTAAATTAATAATAAAAAAAAAATTCTTGAAAGGAATGGTGGTGACTGGAAGGTCTGTGAAGACCGAGTGCTAATTAAAGGTTGAACCTGCGGTTGAAGCTCTGACGTGTGGCTGGTCCCACCGAGGAGCTGCTCAGAGGAGAGCCTGGTACCTGCCCAGCCTGGGGGTTACAGAATGCAGCTGTAACTTGCTAGATGGATTAATTGAGCTCTACAGGTTTCCCTTCCTCCTTCCTTATCCCTGGTAGCACTAGACTGGTCACAGTGTCCTCCAGGGTCACGAAATGGTCAGCTGAGCATCTCCTCCATTTAATCACAGCTGCCCTGAATCTCTCTGCTGTGCCTCTTCTGATGGGGTTGTGAAAAGGCATCCGTCGCACCAGCAGCTCCATTGCCAAACCCCTGCCTTTGCTGAAAGAGTTTTTCAGCTCCTTCTAGGAAGTGTATGGGGGTATGGATTTATACCATGTCCTTGCTACTGCAGTTCCATGTATGTAGTTCACAGAAACTGGTTATTACCTGAGAATACCGATGTAAAACTGGTAAATGTAATGTGGGGTTTTTCCTGTTGTATGTGCAAAAACTTACTGTTGTGTGGGTACTTGTGGCACTCCGTGCCTTACCTTTTCTGCTAATGTGCATTTTCCTTCTTGTAGTGAAGCGAGCAGCTTGCACCTCGCAGGCAGAGGGCTTTCCACTGCAGGGCTGCGTTCATCAGGAACAGAGCTGCTGTAGTTCTTACCAGGTGATGTGGTATTATCTTTGTAGAAGCTGTATTAAACTTAGCGAGAAGAGTTTAACTGCTTTGTCCTCTTCAGAAAAATAAATGCAACAGAGATGCACAGAAAGTTCATGCCCCAGAGGCAAACTGGTGCTTCTGATTTCTGCAGTGTGACCAGTGGGTAGAGGATCACAGAGTGCATCAGGTTAACTGGTATGAGTCGGAACTGGAACTGGTGTAGAAAATTGTGGTAGATGTGTATTTTGACAGTCTATGTACAGAAGGCACTCTGTAGTGAATAATTATGCTTGCTGTGCTTGAAACAATCTGAAGGATGGATATAGCTTGCTTGAAGCACTGTTTTCACGTGTATCCCAAATATAACTAGGAAAACATTTTTTGAGTTGCTGTGTGCTTGTGGTAGAACAAGTTCTCAAGCAGTAAGTTGTCTGAAGTGAGAAATGAATAGAGGCTTCACCCTAAAATTGAGGCTGTATCACAAATGCTGGCATCTATCCCACATTTCTTCTCCAGCAGTGGTCCCACGGCCGCTGAGAGCAAATCCTGCTGCGTTTGCCTCCGTACCATGGTGCTAGTGGGGCATTGTCAGGGTTTAAGATAATGATATATCTGCTTTGCGCAGGGCATATGAAAAGCGTTGAAGACACTAATTGCAGGACCGTAAATAACTTCCTAAATGTGATTCTCATAGGGATACTGGGTGGGGAGAAGGCCAAATCCTGTTGCAGGAATAATGCAATAAACCCTATTTTTGTGAATTTTTCTGCCAGTGAATTCAAGGGCAAGAACTGTCCATGGAAAGTGAACAAGTTGAGCTGAATTAGTGAATATCGTAAAGAATTTTCATTTTTTTTCCTCTTTATTTCCCTTTTGGGCTTGTGTGAGAAGTATGAGTATCAATGACTCCAGTTAGCTGAAAATTAGTTCCTAAATTCCCTTTTCTGATTTTAGTTTGAGTTGATACCCGCATGTTCTCCTTTATACCAGTCTGGTTGGTCTTTATGCGTGTTAACAAGCTGTTGTTATGCCCCCATATAAATATGGTACTCTTTGAGTTGCTTTTGCAGTCCACAGATGGAGTCATGCATAAAAATATTGTGGAAGAATGGTGCCCAACTGCAACAATGATACTTGGATAAGGTCTAAAAGGTCTTATTTAGGAAAAGCTAATGAAAGTGTCAATTTTTACCATACGTGGTACATGAGAAGCAGTACGGCTGTGCAGAATGGTTCTGGTCTGGGAATGCTCTGTCACAATCCAGTATTTCTTCAGAAGTTCTCTAGTAGTAATTATATAATTTGCAGATTATTAATAAATTATTATATTCTGGAAGCCCAGAGCCCTTCCCACAGATCCCATCTCACTGGCAGGTATTGGAAAACAACCATTTTAGCCAGAAATGTGCTGTTTTGTCAGGAAGTTTGTCACTGTGACATGTTCCAGATTTTTGGGGTTGCTGGTATTTAAAAGCTGTATTTTTGAAAATTGTATTGATTGTTAAAGCACCAAAAGGTATTCTTCAAGAAACAACAAGTTTGCTTTTTAAAAATGCTAGGTTGGATATGGAGAGCTGCTCCTCTCCCAGCCGTAGCCACTCATTCATTTGATGAATCATTATGGTTTGCCCTGAATTAGCCACTTAGCAGAAAATTGCTGCTGTCTTTACAAGCATCAGAGCCTGGTGTATGTGTTTAAAGAGAGGGACAAAAGGCATTCATTTTTTAAAAACCACCTTGCTCAGAAGTGTGTGAGCCCATGTGCCAAAGCAGTACTTTTGGCAGCTGAAATGGGGAGAAACACAAATCAACAGGACTCAAAGTGAAAAAATCTGTGCATGTACAAAAAGGTAAAGGGGAGGATGCAATGGAATGAGCACTCCTTGTTTTGGCAAGTCCCAGCTCTGGGCTACCTATCTTGGCTTGCTTGTAGGACCAGATACCTGTAACTGTGTTTTACTTGCTTTTTTATCTACATCTGGTTTATGCCTATCTGTACTATAGCCACGAGGTTATCCTCATACTCCGTGGCAGGACTTCATACTCTCTTTATTGGGAAGGCACATTACACTATATTTGAATTTTGTCATCATTTACATTCCTGCCATGCCGAGGAGGTGCAGCGTGGGCACAGAGGCAGCACATTAAAAGCAGAGCTAGGAGGGGCCACCTGCATCTCTGTTCCAAATGCCTGCTTGCAAATTTATCGTGCTCCACTGTGGATGTGTTTGTGCTCTTTTGCCTTGATACTCTTTCCAGGGGCTGCCCTGGAGTTTCCCCTTGGGCAGCTGGGAAGCAGGGAGAAAGCAGGGTGTGGGTGTTTGGGAGTCCAGCTTGTGGTAGGCTACCGGCTAGGAGGAGACACTAAGCAAAAGTAGCTTGCCTTGGGATGTGTAATTTCCAGTCTTTTACCTAAACACTAAATGCTTTGTCTAATATTTATTTATTTTTTTACTACAAAACTGATTTGGTGTAGGGGAAAGAGGGAGAGCATGGTTTTGTCAGCCCTATGGATACTTGTGCTGTTGTCTCTGGGTTGTGCATGTGGACACCATGGTGGACACCTCCATGGGCCGTACCCAGCCTGTGCAAAGGATGCAAATGCTTCTGGCCAGTCTGGGGAGGGTAGGCATGGGGCTGGCCGCGGGTCATGGCACACAGCCTCAGCAGGCTGGCGTGCTGAGCTGCGTGGGTGCCTCTCTCCGGGCTTCCCAGCCCTTTGAGCGGGGACGTCTTCTGCATTATCCACAAGGAAGAGGTGACCTCTTCAGGGTCCTGTGTCTCCTCGGGATGCTGCAGCAGCGTGTGGGCTCTCGGGCCAGTGTCGGCAGCGTGGCCGGGTGAGCCCAGCTCCCCCACGCTTGGCTGTGTGCTGCCCCGCAGAGTTGGGGCGTTTGCTGGGGCATTTGTCTGTCGAAGGGAGCTCCCAGTCTGCAGAGCTGTTCCCTGGGCCGCCCCGGACCTGCCTGCTTGCACTCGGTCTGCTGCCTTCCCCTGTCCATCACTGCGTGGCAAGGCTTTCCTTCAGCAAAGGCATCGGGAGCCTTTGGTACTGCCTGTTAAAGGGACGTTGTGCCACAGCTATCATGCAGCACTTGGGCGACAGCATCTTCTGAGAGCAGCTGTGGGAGGAAGCACAGAGGCAAGTGGGGAGGAATGGGATCTGCCCATTTGCTGTCCTGGCAGAAAAAGCAGCACTAAAGCAGTTTGGTATTTCCCTCATCATGTCTATGTTTGCCCTGTAGCAAGGTTGACCTGTAACATATATACTTAAGTGATTTTTTTCTTTTTAAGTCTGTTTCCCAAATTTAAAGCAGCATCCCTTCCAAGGGCTCTAAGGCGCTGCACAGTGTTTTGCCAGAGCACTATGGTCCCTTTTCTGAACCTTTACTTTCACCTTCCTTTATCTTCGGCCTGGCTGACATCTCTGTTTTCACAGCTGCTTCCTCAATTTCATCTCCTCACAATTTCCATTTACTACATTGTTTCAGCCATTTAAAGCATTTTGTCTACGAAGACCCTTCTAAGTAGGAGGAAAGAATTCATTTGCAAATGAATTATAGACTGTATCAAGGCAAGCCCCCTGTGATCTATCTGTTTGACTCAATGGACATCCACATGGAGCAATACCTGCTGACAGACACTCTTAAGATGAAAGGTAATGCTAGAATAGGAAGGAAAAGAGGAGGAAGAACACAGTAACCCCTTATGAGATGGATTTTTTCCTTTTCCTTTCATGGATAGGGTAGGGTTTGCCCAAGGGATATTTTTTCCCTTTGAGGGGATCACTGTGCTAACCTTTTAATAGCTGACCCCTTTGCTATTATCTGCTGGAGCACGTTTCCTCAGAGGCTGACAGTCTCCATATGGGGGGGTGAGGCTACTGGAGGAGTTCTGGAAGGCAGCAGCTCCTCACGCTGCCCCGGGGAATTTTCTGCCAGCTGAATTTTAATGGAGGCCCCGGTGGGGCAAGGCCGCAGAGCGAGCGATGTGCAGTGGCTCAGCAGGCACCAGGCAGGACCTCACTGCTTGAGCTGCTTCCAAAAGACCGTGTCTTTTTTTTCCAGCGCTTCCATCGCTGTGTTCCCCACAAACTCCATGTGCAGAAGAGTTGGGAACTTGGTGGGAGTTTGACTGTGGCTGGGCTCATCAAGAGCATCTTTTTATTTCTCTTTTTACTTGTGCAGGCCTGGGTATTTCTGCATTGAGGAGCAAAGCAGAGCACCACTTGCCACTCGTGCAATACACCCACATGGGGCCATCCAGACCTGCCCAGGGAAGGGGACACTGTCACTGCTTGCCCGGTGGATGGGCTGGGAGCTGTGCCTGTCCCACCGAAAGTCCTGGTGGGACTCTCCCCCGCTGGGCTGCAGCCCCTATTACAGCCTCTGCTGAATTAACATCTGCCTCTGCTGTATTGCTATACACTCTACTTCCCTGTCACGTTGAGGTTCCAGCTTGTTTCAAGGAGCTGATACAACCACTCCTATTCACCCAGAAACATACTGAATGTGTTTTGTTTCTGATACTACTGCAAATGTATATATTTATCATGCTGTCATATTTCATTTTGCCAGTGGTTTTAAAAAAATGCATGATTTAAAATTCCTCACAGCCAGCATAGGTAGGGGAGGGAGTGAGTGTTTAAAAATTCAGCTCATCTAGAGTAATTTTTAATCTCTCTCCCTAATTATTTAATCACTGAAATAGTGCTGAAGATGTGTCATAAATAATGCTATGTTTCTCTGTTTCCCCCAGCTAGCTGCTTTCTTCTCAGCCAAGGCACAATATAGCAAGGCAGAGCTCCTTCATCTTTTATTCTGATTGATCTCAATTCATATTACCCAGTAACACTAAAGCAATCTGGAAAAAAAAACCAAAGGTAACTTTGTATTTTCATTTGCTTTAACAAACAATATTTTATTAAGAGTCATGTACACATGGGCTTTTACCTTGTGTGTGTACACACATGCTCATACAGGCAGTCTCGGTGCCTCTGGTGGTGGCACTGCTCACCTCAATACAGGCTGTTCGCTGCAGCACTCCTGTTATAAATTAAGAAAAGAATCTGTCAATAGAACAAAATGAAGCAGTATTACACTGGGGTGTAATGTATGAGACGGAAATTTGCTGTTTGTTTAGCAGACACGCGGGTGCCTGCATGCAAGATGCTGGCATCCTACAGCACTTTCTGTCTGCCAAGGGGTGTCAATGCCTTGTTCATTCCTCCCAGTGCCCTCAGAAGAAGGATGAGTCCTTGTGTCTGCCCCTTCCCTGTTTTGCAAATTGTGGTTAGAAAGGGAATGGAAAATATGGTCAGCTCTGGAAAATGAGCCGAAGTCAGTCACTTTCCAACCCTGATTTGGATCACCACTCACGATGCAGAACAACATCCCTGGTGAGATAGTGGAAATGCTCCTGAACTGGTCCCCAGGTGAGCTGGTGGGATGTGGCAGGATTCTCCATCCTTGCATCCATCCCATGCTCCCCTTTGCATCTCAGGTAGATTTTGTGTGTGGCAGCGCTCCTCATGGGCNTATGCCCTTGAAAGTGCTGAGGGATAATAATTATCTGTTCTTAAGATTTGCTTCTGATTTGCTTTCTGGAAATGGGGGTTTCCCATTCTCTCCTTGCCTACATGTGGCTGCACACTTGTGCTTTGCTGCTCCCACCCAGCACCTCCCAGGATCCCGGCTGCAGGGAAGGGCTGCGGCATGGCTGGCTGCCCTTCATCTCACAGGACATGGGCAGGGATTACAGCTCCAAACACCTAGGGAGCACCGGGAAAAACAAACCATGGCACGTGGAAGCTGTCTGGACCTTCTCGCAGGTGTTGTGGCAGGACTCAAACCTGTGTGTGGGAGCTGGGCTGGCTGTGGTCCCCCTCCACTACGGCTGGACTCTTGCCTCCCATGGCTCTTACCCTGCAGCCACTTCTGCTGCTGACTGATCACTGGGGCAGAAGAGTTTGGATCTCTGCGTTGAATCCAGAGGGACATGATGAGGAAAACCTCAAGTTATGCCCCAGATGCTTTGGATGCAGAAAAGCTCAATTCTTTCACTTTTAAACTTTCTGCCATGCATGTTTGTGATGCTTGGCACAAGACAGGCACAGTTACAGCTGGGAGCTCTGGGCAAAGATGAAGCAATAGCATGTGCAATTACACTGACATGAATTAATTTTTCTCAGAACTTTTCATGAATGCTTTAAATTTTGCATGAACTGCTCAGGCATCAATGCACTCTTCATCAAAATTTTTCTCTGCGTTTCCATGTGAGAGGTGTGGGAACTGGATGCTGAAATACAGATAAAGCATCATAACCTGGAGTAACAAAAAAAGCTGCTGCACAAACAACTGGGGGCATGAGGAGTGATGTGCAACATCTGAGTGCAGGGCCAAGGGAAAGAGCTACAAAACATTGGGATTTTGAAATATTTCCTTATTATGTGTAAGAGAGGTGGCTGGAGAGGGCAGCTGCTGAGATGCTGCATGCAGGTGCCCCCAGGCCGCCTCCCAGTGCAGGCAAGGCCAGGTGGTGTTGCACACTCACGCACATGTGCACACACATGTACACACACAAATAACCATCAGGTGAAGAAAATGCCAGAAGAGGTGCAGCATGGATCCAACAGCAGGGCTGCTGCACATGGGAGGTGCTACGCAAATGGCCTGTGGTGGAAAAGCGAGGACAGGATGAAGGTGTAGCTATCCCTCTACCCTGGCTGCCTGTCTCCAAACGCCCAGCAAGGAACCAGAGAGCAATCGTTTTCTCTCTCTTGGCGCTCTCAAGGGTGCTTTGACACCCAGGTACCTGCTTTCCAGGAATGCAATTTAATCCGCAGAAAGGCGAGTGTGCCAGACTAATGGGAAGAGTGCGTGGCACAGATCCAATCTTTTCTTATGAGCCATAATTCCCTCATAAAATGCAGTGGCCATCCTGAGTTAAGGACGCACATCCATTTTGTCACTGCAGGCTGTTGTGTACTTCAGTCTGTACGTGGGGGGATTTATGCTGTATCTCAGATCTGTCTCTGGAGACCAGGCTCTCCCAGAGGAAAAGGAGAAGGCTGCTGTGAGGAACTGCCCTCCCAAAGAGGGAGACTCTGTTTTTCTTTAATCATTTCTTTCTGAAAATCAATTAGCTGGCAGAGGCAACCCAGCAAGTCTCTCGGTAGCTATGGTGACGGACCGAGGAGCTGAGGGAGAAAAGTACAGTTTATTCATGAAAAGTCCAAATTTTGTGTTCTAGTATTTTTAACCTTTTAGAGACAATTATAAACTCTTTTAACTAGAAATGTTTATCACCTGCTGTAAAATGGTGCTGGCTGCTGTCTGGACAGGAGGGGCTGTACATGCCTTTGCCTGGCTCCCCCAGACCTGTACTCATCCTCCTGCTTTGGTGCTGCTTTTGGTGCAGAACGGGCTGGGATTTATGTATGAAATGTGCTGAGTACTTTCCGTTCCTATTAAACCAACAATTTAGCACTGGAAGTCAAATGAGAAAAGCTGATGATTTAAGCATGGAATATGGTAATTAGTGCCAGGCTCGAGCTGTGTTGCATGAGGACCCCTTGCAGCCCTTGAGTCTCGCTCCATCGCCTGGGCGTTTGCTGCCTGTAACCCCCTGCAGTGCTGGGGCCCGTGAGCAGGTTTTGCAGGCAGCACTGCCTTTACTGCAGGTTAACGGATTCTTCCCATTTCCAGCTGTTGGGCTGGGACGTGAAGGGCTGTGCTGTGCTGATGCCTCGGCCCCAGGGCTAGCTGGAGGTGGCTTATTCACGTTGTCTTTAAGAAAACCAGATGTAGCGTTCCCTGGTGGGGTGCTGTGCTGTTTTTGGAATAGAGAAGTGGCACAAAGACACAATTATACCCCACATGTGCCCCTGCTGCGGGCACCCACTTTGCCCTATCGCAAGGTGGCCTGAATCTGCTTCTCGAGGTGCGGCGTTGAGGGGTTCCTCAGGGAAAAAGTGTTTTCTTTTCTGCAGCAGCGCTGCAGCCCCAGCTCTGAAGGGTCTGTGTGCTTGGCAGCTGTTCTGTAGGCATCCTGGCCAGAAGAGATCACGCTTCCTTTGGCCAGGGGCTGCGGTTTGAGCATCTCAATTTTTTTTTTTTCCAAAAGGAAATTGATCTCATATCTGAGACAATGTTTTGTTTTGAATGTGGCAAAAATCTTTACAAAATCTTCCCTGCGAAAGAAATTTGAAAGAAAGCTGCTTCACTTTGAAAACTACCCTGTAGAGAACTTCAAAATGTTGCTTTTAAAGGCCTGTATTTTATTCTCTGTGATACATTGATCATAATGCATTGCATGGCGATAGGGTTTTGGTCCTTTGAGTGGTCTGTCTGTGGCACAGCT
>VXBL01001096.1:0-22268 GCA_013400195.1 Aramus guarauna
GGAATGCGAGGCTGCTCCTATCTATAGAAGGCCTCACCCGCTCAGTCTTCCTGGTGTGGTGGCCTGTAGCAGACCCCCACTCTAGTATCACCTGTCCCTGTTTCCCTTCTAGTTTCTGCCTGGCAGACATTTACAGCCTTGTATGCTTCTAGCAACTGTGTTATGTGATGGACTCTGGTATACTGTCACAGTGTGAAAAGATTCTAACTGGAAAAAGCCAGAAGCATGGCAGAAGCAGGAAGACTGCTGCCAGGGCAAACAATAGGGTGATAGAGCAGATCTATGTTTAATGGTGCCCAACAAAACTGTATGCCAGTGTATGTTCCTATAGCTGTTACAAGTACACATAAGGTTAGGTTATTCAAAAACAGAACTACAAAATGGGGTGTAATCCAGCGTATGGAGCAAAGCTGAAATGAGTCTGTTATCATGTAGTTTATGTGGACTATTCAAAACATCATGATGCCCAAATGATAATCAACTCGGAGCAAGTCTGTTAATAATTTCACACTTAACCAGTAGTGTCACTGCATTCCTGGTTGGATTGCTGGCGTACATTGGAATGCATTAGCAGTAATGGCCTCTATTCAAATGCTGAATATTCTCATTATGTTTGACTCACTACCTCAAGAGTGTGATTTTTACAGTTACATTTCATTAGACACATGCCTACAAGTAAGGATCATGACTATAGTCAACTAAACCTGCAATTTTATGTTGTTATTTTAGGTTTCTAACAAACTACTTATGAGTGAGTTTCTGGCTGGCAAATATTCAGCACTGACAGAACAACCTTGAACATTAAAATACTAAACATGTTAAAAGCCATTTCTGCTCACCATATGCCCACTGTTCATGAGTGGAAGCCTTCTGCCTGAATTTCTCAGCCAAGTGTTCAAGTCTTTCCAGTCTTCGTATTTCATTCAGGAGCCACTCTTCATAGCCTTTCTCAGCTTGTTCAAGTCTCTGCCAAGCACCGGCAATATCCTGTGAAGAGAATACAGGGAAGAGAGGGGGTGAAACTCTAATCTCTTTTTATCCAAATTTGCAGATTTCTGATTCATTCACAATTCTGCTCCAAAAAGAGAAGTTTTTATGCCCAGTTTTTGTAAAATCACAGAATCATAGAAAATGTTGTCAGGCAGCTCAGGAAGTCTTGTAGTCCAGACATCTGCTCCTAATAGCGTGCCCCATTCAGGTGGGTTCATGAAAGGAACCCCTATACAAATTGCTTCCAAGTATAGCTATAAATTCACTGTCTACATGATATATTGTTTTTACCTCCCATTTTACAATGTGCATGCATGTTCTGTTATGACATACCTATGACATACCTCTTTTATCAAAATAAAAGTGCTTTGGTCTTAGAAGTTGACAACAGTAAAATTATTATTGTTAAGAGGATTTGGTGTTTATTTTATCTGGAATACAAACTCATTTCACTTTCTGTGGCGCACAAAGTTTGGAAACTCAAAAGCGTGAGTAGGAAACTGAAGTGACAGGCCCCTTATTTTCTGCGTATGGAGAGTGGACAACGACCCTTTTCACATAATGCAATCATCTGTTTATCAAATCTGAGCAACCAAAACACAATGATAGAACAGAGTACAGAAACAGATTTGCTATATTACACAGGAAACATTTTGACCCACGGTCAACCCATAATACTTATCAGCAGATAAGAATTCTTGGTATTGACTATTTTTATCTTCACAGGCACAATGAAAAACAAAATTTAATTTTAAAAAGTAGAAAAAAGCAGAAACATATATTGAGCAATGTCTGTTTCTGTAAGTCTGATGACCAAAATGTCAGTGAAATCACTGTGAGTTTTGCTTAAATAAACAATACTTGGCCTCACTAACAGAGAAGTATTGATAACACTCCCAAGGGAAGCTCTGTATCGTCTTGTGTCTCAAGACAATTTGCTTTTGGGGAAAGCCTTCAAAGAGGCAGGAGCATACTTAAGAGAAAGCAAGATTCTAGTGTGAAAGGGATCATGTAAAAAGAGTGGTTTGATATTTGTACAGTGCAACAAACTGAAGTGTCTGAGGATGACTTAACATGGCATTTTAATCGTTCACATTGAAATTTTTGTGAGAACATTGATAAAAAGGAGAACAGATTATTCATGCCTCCTTTACTTACTGAAACCATTTTTCCCTCTGATGGCATGAAAGCTGGCCGATTGCTGATTCTCAGTTTTGTCTGCAGGGTGTTGAAATTGATCTCCAGTTGACATTTCTCTTGGACTTTGGGAGGTTTGTGTTTGCGGCGGTAGTCCCGGAAATCCTCTAATTTCTTCTGCATTGCCTGCATTGTTTTTTCTGGAGTCCTGTTTTCCAGCCAAGGAATTGTCCGGCGAATCCATTCTAAAAGCTTTCAAACCAACACAAATAATTGAAATGAAGGCAATGGGAAAGCAGAAAAAAAATTATATTGAATGCACAAATCCTAATCAAGTTTGCTCCATTTTAATATTATTAACTTCAGTTGGTATCAGTGCCTTAATTGCAAGTAAGCACAAGATTTTCAAAGCTGAACAATACTTTTTTACTAATTTACCCAGATATTCTAGGTATTTCTAGAAATACCCTGATGTTCAGAAAGGTGAACATACATCTCTAACTAATTACTCAAAACCTGAGTTACCCAAAATCACTTGCCACTTTCAAAAAGTATTGGTCTTGATGTTTCAAGTAGGCATAGTTGACACCAGCCAAGTAACTCAGATAATATAAAAAATCTTCACTCAGAAGTCCATCAGTGCAGCACTACTGGTTTTGTGTCTCTGATCTCAGTACGTTTTTGCAGGTTATGCACTAAAGACAAGGGAGCTCTCACTTGTGCACTACACATCTGTAGTCCTGACTCAACAAATTTGCCATTTACCAAGAAAGCACAGGAGGAGCACAATGTGCCCTCTTCTTCATTCACTTGCTGGCTGTGTTCACAGGTGCATTGTGAACACCCTGAGAAAGCCTGTCCAGGTGTGCTTTGTAGTACACAAAGCCAATGGGCTTGCTCAGAGTGATGGATCCTGTAAATTCCACATATGGTCAAGGATGGCGATCTTTGGAGATTACAGAGACAGTACGCCTGGCCTTGGGGCAGACCGATGACAATCCTCAGAACACCCTTTCTGGCATGTTAATAAGACTGAGTGACTTGCTGGAGGTCACACAGGAAGTCTGTGGCAAAGGAGTCACCTGAATCTTGTTGTCTCGGGAAACTGAGCTTTGTACCCTACCACAGTGAGATTTACCCTCATAGTGTCCTCACTTTGCTGTCTTGCAGACCAGGCATGAATCTTTCAACTGTCAGTACTTCATGAACATAATTGTCACCATGCTACAAATACAGCTGTCTTTACCTCACTTGCTAGTCTCTCATACTCTTCCATCAACCTCTCATTTTCCTGATTCACAGCAAGCACCTTACAGATCCGGTTAGCTGCAGTCTCAGCCTGTAAAACACAGCAAATAAACAAGACATTCATAAACACATTCTGAGAAAGGTACGGCCTTGGACAAAGAGAGAATGTGGCTGCTGCAAATAAAAATCACATTGTTTTATAGTTGTTGATTTGTGCTCCTAGGTTACTTAGATATATATTTACCCTCCTTCCGCAGTCACAGATTGCAATGGCCTCAGTAAGACACAGATCAGCACAGAAGTCACCTTGTTGTATAATGAAGCCTTATTATACAAGGGGGAATTTCACACTGCCATCATAGTTGTCTAATAAATCTTTTATTTTCAAAGACAACTCAGGTCATTGTTAAAGTTATTCTATTAGGTTAATTTTTTTAAAACACACCAAAAAAGTACTACATTTGTTAGCCACACTGGAAAGACACCCCATGTGATTCAGGAGTCCCAGATCACTCTATATCTGCACATCATATGTACGTATAACTTTGACAATATATGGAGCTCAACCACTGACAGCAAATCTTTTCATGCCTCCTGCCAAATATATTTGTGAAGGCACTGTGTAGCTCTGCCATATTTAAAATTTACATTAATAGTTTGACATAACAGAGCTATACTTTCATACAAATGTGAGTCTGGAGTATATATAATCAAATAAATATCTGTGTAGACAGATACAGAGTATGTGGAATGCTCCTTTTGCATGAATAGCAAAGTCTTCATACCCAGAAGCAAGAGGGTGCAACAGCAACAGATATGCTCTGATAAGGAGTAGGGGGCCTACCAGACAGGAAGGGAAATTAAATCCTGAGGATGAGGGACAAATATCAACTACTTTAAGGGTTCTTTATTATTTTTTTTCATATAGGCTAGAAATGTATGAAGCAGAACAGTGGGAAATGCCACATTTGTAAGTGAGAATCCCATCCTGTACGACAGATTTGCTGCTGATGTTCTTGCCTCTCATACTAGAACTTTGATCCACAACTAATTCCGTTGGCTTCAGTGGGAAACAGGCACAAATACTGTGTCGGATGTCTTCTGTGCCTTTCTGCATCTTTAGGCATCTTTGAAAATCTAGCCCTAAATTACTAGTCAGTATGAGTAAGTCTAGAATAGTCTCAATCTCAGTGTCAAACATTCTTTTATGTAGCAAATGCATAAGATGTTGATGCAGCAACAAACAACAACTCCATTTCACAGTATCTTCAAATACAGTTTTTCTGAAATAGTCTTTATAATCACCAAATAAAGACGCAAACTTAGAAACAGGAATGTCCATTGGAATTAAAGAAGTTCAACTTGCTACACAACATTTAACTAAAACAGATTCAAGTGTTGGTTAAAAACAAGTATTAGTGCTCAAGTAATACTTGCAATTGTTAATTAAAACCACAAAGTACTAAATTAGTTGTTTTTTTTAACAAACTAGTGGAAATGTGAAACAACCAATCAAAAACACAGCAACCTGAAGGGACAGTTGATTAATACCTGCTCTGCTCCAGCAAAAGCATGGTAGAAGCAGGACACATATGTCATGATAGCTCTCTCATCGGGTTTGGGAGTGTTCACAATATCTACAAGAAGGGGGGGAGAAATGAAAACAAAACAACAAAAAAAAAATCAAGGAGTAGAAAACAGGATGAATAAATAAAAGCACAACATAGTGTCATTCTGATTGTTTTCTTGTCCATAGCTCTGTACTCTAGAAACTCTATAAAGCTGTAATAAATTTAGTGTTAGATTGATGGGTGCTGAGAGAATAAAACTTGCACTAAAAATTCAACATAAGCTCTTACAAAGAGGTGGAATTTGGGGGAATATGACTAAGACACAGGAAAGACAGACTACACTTGATTTGGGGAGATATTCTCTGGAAGTTGCATATGGATTAATTAGAACCTTAGCATTATATATCAGTATTCTTTATATTACTAATACCTGAAGTATGTCCAACTCTGAACTGCCTTGCTTTTTAAAATTTTCCTTCTTTTCATTAGGTCATGATTCCAGAGCTCTTCTGAGATGTCTGTGTATGTTTCTGTGTATATTTTGCAAAGTAGCAACGTCTTATGTTGCTGTTTGTACTTACCATTAAGCATTTAACATTTTTAAAACAATCCTGAAAGCATAAGAGAAGGGTTTATTTTTTGAGCATCTGTTGTGATGATTTGGACATCTGTAGCAGGAATAATATCCAGCAGGGAGAAAAATTATGACATTCTGCTATTGAAATTGTTTTTTCACTATGAGCTTATTTTCATCTTGCATTTTTGAAGGTGCTTCAAATGAATGCGCACAAGTTCAATTAAAGAGAATAATGTCCTCTATCCCATTCAGTAATCAGCTGTCAAAAACCTACTGGATATTATTAGTAAATGTACAGAAAGATGAGACAGGAAGGTTTGTTTCTATGGAACAAATGGATAGACTACTACAGGCACTACTGAGACAGTGGTTCACAGAGCATATCAGGCAACAGGAAATGAGCTCAGCTCTAAGATGCTGTCCTAGTAACTAGTGAGGAAAAGATCAGAAGAGGAAAAACTGCTGAAAAAAACAAGACAGAAGGTGAAGGATGAGATCTGATCCATCTTCTACAATCTCACCTTCTGAGCACCAGCAAATGCATGGTAGTAACAGGAAACATAAGTCATAATGGCTCTTTCATCAGGTCTGGCAGTGTTTACTACATCTGTGTAGAGAGAAGAGGGTTAACTGCTCAGAAATTCTCACAAGGTATTTCCATCAGATTGTGCTGATGATGTCACCTCAGTGCTGTAAGGATTCAAAATAAATAATACCATTATTCAGATTGCATCTGTTTACTGATACCAGTGCAAAGCTACCTAAGCTTTAGGAATCAGTAAATGGAAAAAATACAACTCTCCCTGAAACGGCAAAACATCTGAAGGCTGAGACTGTACAGAAGGGTATTGCTACCTTCTGGTTTGTGGAAACCTCCAAGCAGATGGCACGGCTGGCAGATCTACCAGGTTCAGCTTCACTGTTGCTCCAAAGCAACTTCATATAAATCACTAGAACTATTACAGAGTTAAACACAGCCACCGACAGTCATAAAAGAGGAGTGTGTACAGTGTATATTAGCACAGGGTCTCCGTGACTGACAGAGTATTGACACATACTGGAAACCGGTAGAACTCCTGCAGGCCAGAAATACATTTTGTGCTAAGAAAAGCTTGGATAGTAACAGTTTTGCAGTCCCTGTGCCAGTCTGTCTCTTTAGTTAACAGCATAAATCACAGAAGAGTTTGGCATGGCTGGCTGATAGAATCATAGAATCATCTAGGTTGGAAAAGACCTTTAAGATCACCAAGTCCAACCGCTAACCTAACCTTGCCATCCCACCACTAAACCATGTCCTTAAGTACCTCATCTATCCTTCTTTTAAATACCTCCAGGGATGGGGACTCAACCACCTCCCTGGGCAGCCCATTCCAGTGCCTGACAACCCTTTCTGTGAAGAAGAATAGGCTTTGTGCCTATTACAGCAGGAAAGAGTAAAAGTATAGAAAGGGTGCAATCAAGGTATGGGTACATTGGTAAAAATGGACCTTTCCAATACTTAACAGAGAAAGGCAGAAGAAGGTGGGTTTACACTGTTATGGCTGAGTGATGAATGATGCTAGTGCAAGCTGCAAGGATTCCTGCCAGTGCAAGGCGTGGGAAGATACTGGTATGAAAAGACCCAAGAATGAGGTGACGATTTCTAATATTAACAGTGAGATTTCTAAGTTCAGAGCCAATGTATTTACTGATTTTGCATCTACATCACATAGTTGTGAACCAAACTTTGCTAAGTTTCCACTGAGAACACAGTGGAAGTAGAGAGTAAAAAGTGATGGTGAATACTTAGAGGGTGATAGAAGCAGCATGATTTCATTTCCCCCTCCCCTGCCAAGAAGGACAATAGCAAGAAAAAGGCTAGAATGTGCAGAAAATCTGGGGAGGAAAAAAAAAAAAGGTTTCTTAGATTGTAGGTAAAGAGAAAAAAATGAGGAAAGGAGAACGATAGTAGAATCTGTTCAATGGTAAGGACGTAGCACTTCCGTTTATTCCTTGCACAATATTTCAGAGTAAAATAATTAAATGGTACTTGAAAGGGGAATTGCAATTCAAAAATGAAAACAATTAGTTTTGAAGCATGAAGGTGAAACCAAGAAACCTCTTCAATGAAGAGGTTACAACCTGAATTTTCCAAATCATCTTGTATTGGCCTAACTTTTCTACCAAAGACTTCAGGGGAGCAGACACAGGGAGTTTGAGTGCTCTGGATAATTCCCATGTTATCACTGTTCTACTGACAAGCCACCAGAGTAGAGTCTGCATACTGGAGAAGAATGCTTTGAACTAGTGTAGGCAAATTCCAGTATTTTGGCACCATTTTTTGCCTGGAGTAGAAAAGTTTGATTATCTTGATGAAAATCAGGAAACTTTAATAAATATTTCCTTGTTATTTGTCAACAAACTCTAAAGATTATTGGAGAAACCATACATGAAACTGTTCATTAAAACTATCACTGCAAAAAGGTTTACAACTAAAATAAACAAAAAAATTGCTTCCCTCAACTTAGCGTTCTTTCACAGGAGGCATGTTGTTAGTATATTTTGAAAATTCTGTATTTCTATTTCTGGCCCTTTCACTTAAACATTGAAAAAAAAATAATATGCTTTAAGCTGCTAACAGTTGTATTTCCCTTTATTAGCCTTAGATTTCAATTTCTTAAAGGCAAGGATTATCTTTTGATCCTGCATTTTATCTCAATTATCACACTGGGGCCATGTGCTGAGGTTAGGGTCCAAAGTACTGTAATAAATACAAAAAATAGTAAACAATGAGGACTAAAGCAAAAAGTGAGTGAAATTATTCAATACATGTAGAATAAGAAGGAAAACATTGTTGAAAAATAAACCAGGTTGCTCCATTATGGTTTATGTGGAAGGAATGTTGAAAATTTGCTAGGTACAAAACAAAAGAAGTTTCACGGTCTCCTGCTTGTAACACAAACTTCAGTAAGCTATAATTCTCACCTTCTGCATCCAACATCTTAGGGATATCCAAATGCTTTTCAGCAATTTCCATGGCAAGGTTGATATTTCCTATGGGGTCATCCTGCATTAAAGAAAACAATACAACTAGTCAAAAATAGAAGTTTTTCCTTGAAGACTACAGTGGGTACACTAAAACTTATTCTATTTTTCCAAACTGTAAACTATTGTTCTTCAAAAAGCAGAGTATAAGTATATGAACTCTTGGTCTATCTACTGCTATACTTTCAAAAGAAAACATTAATAAGCTGTTAGGTACAACTAGGACTGTACTGCAAATATGTTCTGGAGGGGAACATAGATAATGTATGCAGTGTATGCTCATAATTCTGAGCTAATTCTGAATGAAGCAGCAGTAATATATACAGTCAAGGCCACTGGTCCAGTAGGCTATACTAGACAGTTCATCACAAAGTTAGTCCTGCACGTTTTATACCTACTATACATTATATTTCAGTGATAAGAATTCTACTGAGTTCTCTGTTGGTCAGGTACATGCTTGAGAAGAAGCAAGCACAGACAGAACAGTTCTCTAGAAGGAGCAAAACTTCCCAGTTCTGGCTTGACAGAGTAATCTGTAACGCCTCTATAAACTGAATTTTAGAGCTGCAGAAATTCAAGAATTTCCTCTGGTTTTGAGATTTTGATTTTGGTTTTTGAAGGAAAGACAAAGGAAGCAGTGAGCACAGCTCAGATAAACAGCACACATTTCACTTCTTACACTACAGACATCTATGGCTGACAACAGCAGAGTGTGTCAGATTAGGGCTCCTCTTAAGGCAGTCTTCCTGTATCAGCTTGGAGTGAAAACACTGTATGTGAAATAGCAGTTCATGTCATTAATGCTATTTATTATTTGCACATATTCACAAACTGCTAAATGATCATACCCACTGTGAACTCTGCCACTGTCTACAGAGAGAGGTTGGAAAAATAGGACACAAAAGAGGAAAGTTAGGGATGCTGGAGGGCACTTAAAAATGTTAACAGGTTTTCTGTAGGGAATTTCCAGGGCTTCCATTTGAATAGAAACACTTCCTATAAAGGGATCTAGTCTGAAGCATGCTTCCTATTACTTTGAAATGAACTTAGTAAGATTACTTACTATGGAATCACAGCAATTAGTTAAGTTTCACAGAAGTCTGTTCCTCATCCACATACATATGCCAGGTATAATAAGTAGTAACGGCCACAACACATCTTTCTATAAACATCTCATACTAGATAGTCCTTCCTTTAAAAACTGCATGTTCAATAATATGTGTTATGAAGAAGACTTTACATTTTGAAACCTAACAATTTGGGTATAACACAATACAAAGTCTCATGTTCTCACTCTATCATCATTTAGCAGTTTTGTGCAGCATTGACATTAAGAGGAACTTAAAATGTGGACACTATTTAAAACACATGAACTTCTTTTTGCTATTACACAAAACACCATGTGTAATACAACATTTGCTAGACGTGTATACAAAAACTCTTACCAAAATTAAACAGGACAAAAATACACTATATCTAAGTGAGACCTATTGATTGGGTTAAAACATTTTACTTATGGATGAGTGATGAGCATCTCCTATTTATGTGCTTGGTACTAAGTCCACGAGTAAATAGTGCTCCACTGGTAAAGGATTAGTTTGAAATCACAGCAACTTCTGAATAATTGGAGGAGATCTCCATCACCCATCCTTTTAAACAAATCTACAAGCCGCAGTAACTAAAAATCTGTGCTATAGCTAAAGAAATACCTCATCTAAGTTGTTATAGTCAAGAAGATCAGGCCTGTGTCTATGGATAAGAGCGTTGAAAGCAAGGCCATCTTTCCAGCTACATGTTCACACAAAACACATTGGTGAGAAAAAGAAAGGACAGCATGCAGGAGATAAGAAACCAAGAAACAAGACACCAAGACAGCTGTTAATGTAACCAAAATGAGCAGTCAATCAAGCAGCCAGGTCAGAAAAGCAAGATCTATTTTAGGATTTTTCTGCATGTGCTTTACGTGCCACAGCTCAGCCTCAGTTTGAAACCTGACCTGTTCTTATTTTGGAAACCTCTAAGAGGGAAATAGTAATGCTGAAGCAGATCTGCTTATCTTCTATTCCCTTTTCTCAGCACTTATATATAGGATGGTTATACCGTGAAGTTTTTTAGTACTGTGTACCAGTTTTCAAACTCACTTCTGTTTGTGCCATGCTTAAGCTCACATACACAGAGACAGGTAGCTTAGTCATTCCATGAATCTGTTTATCCATAGGAAAGACTGTATATAGAATTAGAGAACAAACTGGTGTTGATGGCTAATATTTTGCCCTTTGGTTCAGATCTGCAGTTGTCTTAACAACTGCCTAAATTAAAATCTTATGTGTTTAGGAATAAGTCAATTTAATTTTCATTACTGCACACCTTTGGGATCCCAGCATGAATTTAGCGTATATATAAAGTAGACTAAGTTTTCAAGTAATTTCATTTCATTCATTCATCTTTTCCCTCATCAAAGGCTTTCTGATAACAGTTGATTCCACCAGTAAAATCAATTTGTAATGGAAGGGCATGGAATGGAAAATTAGTCTATGATTTACTAGTCTCTCTCATCAATGTAAAAATCACATTCAACAAATTAAAACCATGACTAAGTTTTCTGTTTTACTGGTGTTTACATGAGACCTCAAGATGCATTCATTCCAGAGAGCAAAAAATCGTACATATGTATTGAGAGCTAATGTGAAACAACAACATCCCACTTTCTTTCTAGGGTTTTGTTCTTCAGTAATGGTACCCAGAAATTCTGACATTATTACTTGCTCCTTATTCCTCCCTCTTAAATCAAAGTGGCTCCTATCTTTTAGAAAATGTGCATTTTGCCATAAGTAGCAGACTGTAATAAAATAGCTTTGTAATCTCCATGAGGTACTACCTAAGGAACTCGTAATACCGGTTTTGTTTCCACTTGTCTGGAAGTGTGGGTAGAAGTATAATCTAAGAATTGGTGAATACTTTCTATGTTAGACTAGTAACTTATTGTGCACTCCTGATTACCAAGGGTAGTGCTTATTCTAAGGAATCTTAGGATTAATCATCATCTCATTGTTTACTGCTCTGCAACCTACAGTAATTTACACCAGATACAAAACAGGATGGACTGAACAATGCTATCATTGGTGAATGGAGAATTCCAATGTATTTAACATCCATATTGGGCAGCGTAAAAGACTTCATCAACTGCCTAGCAGTTGAGGACCAGATTATTTGCAATTAAATGCTGAAGTCATTGTAATGGGAAGGAAAGAAGGACACAGGACAGTCATGGAGTCCTCTCTTCTGTGTCACTGTTTTTTTCTGGAGGGAGCTTAGAAAGCCAGTCAGAATTAGTATGCACTCCTCAGCTTGTGTTTTAGAAAACATGCTAAGCAAACCAGAAGTGAGCCAAATCACTGCAGGACAGCATGCCGTATCACCCAGACTGATGACCTTATTTAGCTTGGAGTAGTCAATAAGATCAGGTCGGTGTCTGTGGATAAGTGCACATAATCCAAGGCCATCTTTCCAGCTTTACAACAAAAAATAGAATGGAAAAAAAATAGTTAATAAAGTCATGTCATTTTACAGTTCGATCCTTGATCAACGCTTAAAATCAAGCAGGAACCCTCCTGTCAAATCCTGACACTTAAGTTCTGGCAGCTCTCCTCCCTCTGAGCTTTTCTGTTACTGCACTCTTTTTCCTATAGTACATATCTTCTTCTACAGTCTGTACACACTTAAGGACTCTATAACATTTTCTGGGCAGTGTACATTATGTGCAACGGTCCCTGATTTCAATTGCTTAATTTGTGCAGTGTTCCAAGATAGCTCAGAGTACACATTCATCAATGAAAGTGCATAATCTCCTATTACACTCAGAGCATGTTTGCAAAAAAATAAAAGGAGACCAAACCTGCAATTACTTGAATTTGCTGAAGCAACTGGCTTTTTCTGTGTCAGTTATTTCAGACAATTTTAATAGCACAACCATGTTGTGCTCATAGAAGTATGAGGTCATAAATCAGTTTATTTAAAACACTTTACACATATGACAGCTTTGATCTGAGCTCTGACACTTCAGTGTGACATCAGGCCCACTACCTTTCGAGGGAAAAATAGACAATGAACGGAGCTACAAATAACATTTATTTGGAAAGATTATGAGAGGTTCCCTTTCAGCCAGAAGCAATTATAAGACTGTTAGAATCCCTGTCACTGAGATGTCTGGGTAGATCCTTCAAATAACAGAACCATCTCCAATAAAGGTGTCATACAATTAAGCAGACTATACACACATTGTATAATACAAAATCAACAAGAAGGTAAAACTGAACCAAAATGAGCACCAAAAGAACAAAAAGCTTTTTTCCAAAAGGTAAAGCGGTTTTGCAAGAGCTGCTCAACCCAAACATTAATCAAGGAACTTCCATTTGAGATGTTTTCCCCATACCATAAATCAGACTAGCATATATATTTATAAACCCTAAGATTCTGATAATGTAATTTACAGTATACCCTGCATCCGTATAAAGCTCTACTGATATATAACTCTATTTTCAAGGAAAGTGACACATAACAGATTTCAGATCTCTTAAAGGCAATACAGGGACTGTAAATTAAACAAATTTTTATCTGTGGATGCATGCATGAACTGTATCTTTTCCATCACTACCTGTGCTGTAAGTACTGCACATTAAGAATGAATTTGAAACACCAAAACACTGTAATACAGAGCTCTCATTGTAAGTACTATAAAGGGTTTCATGGAAGGCAAGATCACATAGTTAAGCAGTGCAAATGGCAAGTCATGTAGTTTAATGAGGTGGGTCACCAGCAGAGCTACAGGAACTAGCCCAGTGAGATCCCAAAACCAGGCAGCTGCATACAGCCTGGAACTCCCTTTCTAGCCCTTAATGAAAAGACAGAACCACAAGGCTGGAACTTCACTAAATTTTCCAACTTAGGTAATGATCCTGATTCTGAAAACAAACATGTTTAAAGTGCTGGCTTTGCGTACTGAGTGCATTTTTAGTTCCTTATTTATAGTTACATTACAAAATAATAAAGACTGATTCATCATAACGAGATATCTGCATGCTCAACACATTGGCAGTTTTGCCAAGAACAGTCTATACCTACAGTGGCTCTCATATGAAAGCAGTCATTTCCCAAGTCACTATGCTGCAGTACTCAGATTCCCATATACCAAGGATCTCTAATAATGTAATATGTAGTATTATTCTACATAATTTTGTATATAGTAGGGATTTTTTTCTTTTAAATAGTAATGATGGAAGCCATGGTAAATAACGCCAAATGCCAACCAAAATAAGATTCTGAAGATAAAGCATAAGAATTTGAAAAAAGTCTAACAGCAAAGAGTGAAATTCTCCTGTCAAATACACACCTACATAACTGTGGGAAAAAATCGACCTAAAATATTTTATACTGCTTCTATCCTTTGAAATAATGGAAGTTTACCTAAGATGGAAGTTCTGAATGTTCACATTTCTGTAAGGAGCAGTTTTTCTTTGACACCACAGCAGCAGCCCTTCTTTGGCAGAGGTCTCTGTAAAAGACACCAGGGAGTAAAAAACCAGAAAAATGTAAAAAGTGCTCAAGTAATTCATTTCTTATGATAAATGTGGTTAGCCACCTGAAACTGGTTGGCATAAGCCAATATTTAATCCTAAAAGATACTCATACAAATGGACTAACAGGGTTCCTCTGGACACAGAGGTCAGCTCAACTGGAACAACTCAGGCTAGAGTCTCAGTCTGCACAATAATTCTGCACAATAATATTAGAAGCTTAAGAAATTGGTTGTACAGCAGAATGTATGTTTGGAGAACAATACCCAATACAAATATAATAGAACTAGACATAAAAGACTGTGTTGGTGTCTACACAAAATATGCTTGTACTCTTAGTCCATTTGCTTATGGGGAGGTATGAATGCTGAAGAAATAACTTCATTATCTGAACCCTATGGACATCTGAATGCACAAGTAAAGGACAGAAAAGATTGAGTAGACCGTTAGGTTGACATTTAATGGCCCACAAATTATAGGCAGGACAGCATACAGAGCTTGAATTGACTCTACTTTTGTTGGAAATTGACATTTGTTTCTAGAATTCTAGACTTTTCACAGCATAGACTTGATTTAAAGAGTATTGTAACTACAACACACTTTTTGAAGCCAGTTACCAAGTGAAAGTTAAGGAAAAAAGCCCTGAAGCAATGTGGGGAAGAAAGTGACAGAAAGAAGAGGGATATAACCAGATAACATTTGCAAAGAATGTGAGAAATGGTGAAGACTGAAAAAGTATGTTGGAAATAGGACCACCATACAGGGTACAGCACAGTTTCAGGCCACTGAAGCTCAGAAACACAGGCATGTTTCTATCTCATAGACACACACAACCAGAACTTCTGCATTTAAAAAGCTGGCTCAAGGTCCCTCTCAGGATAAGGAGAGTAATTACTTTTTCCCTCCAGAAATCAATTTTGTCACCAGGTAGGGAACTTGCAGTATCATTTTCTGTGAAAAAATAATGCATTTTTAAAACACTCATCTCACTTGTGCACAAATCATATAAAAATGTCTTTAAACAAATTTCCTAGTTATTTAATATAGTTGTATTACTATTACCTTCCACTGAAATATCCTGAATAGCAAAACGAAGGATGATAGTCCAGATCATACCCAGCGTCATTTTCACATTCCCGTCAACAATTTCTAAGGTGAAAAAAAGAGATGGTAGTAGTATTTAGAATGTATTTGCCTTTTTCTCTTATTTTAATCATTTATTTCTATAAATGCTATATTGTATTTAATTTTTTTTTATTATTTCTACCATAATTCTTTATCTACACAGAGTTCATCTGGGTTCATTTTTCAACAAACTCATGCTTGTGCTACCCTGGCAGTAGGACTGAAGATTACTGAGTTTAAGGTCGCTTCAGCCCTTCCATTCTAAAAGACTTCTCTCCAGGTAGTTGTAACTGTCTCAAACCTTTACCTTCTAGGCTGACTTTTTTAGAGAGAGCCTAAGAGGAAATACTTATTTAAAGTTTGAACAATATCAGCCCTACTGTTTTCAAATACAAAGGAACAGAAAAAAATATGGTCTTACCCCAAATTTTAAGAAACTACAAGACATTGTAGAAACTACAAGTATTGTTTTTTAATAAAGTGGTACTCAGAAATCCCCCTATACTATTTAGACCTTTTTGAGAATTTTACCTGTCCTGCCAACACAGACTAGATATGAAGAACCTCCTGAGACTAAGCTACATAGCTCCCTGTCAAACAGTTCAGAAACATGGACACAAGGTTGTAATGTCTTACAGGTCTGATGCCTATGCACATTTATGTATCTTTAATATAAAACAGGATTTTTTTTACCTCTGGGGTTTCAATTTGTTTCAAGACTGCTTGAGTCTACCTACAACACATGGCACTAGGAAGATGCTTTCTCCAATCTTTCTCACACATACATGGCAGGCCCTTCCCCAAACCAAGTCAGAATCCAGTGCTCCTACGTTGTAATATGAACAGTGATGCCACTTGAATTTCTCAAGACCAAAAATGTACTGCCAGATCACTTAAGTGTGGTGATAATGTTAAATCAATCTGAAAGCTATGGTGAAAGACTCAGAAGAACATAGGGAGACTATAAGGAGGGTCTAGCACTGGAAGGGGAGGAGGTGAGACAATGAGAGAGGGGGATGTGAGCTGCCTTTCCAGTCACCTCACACCAACAGAGCAGTGAAGCGGGGAAGGCACCAGCTGCTCCCCTGCTTGAAAGTCACCTCCAGCCTTCCTCAAAAAGTGGAGCAGCCATGGCTGCCTGGGGGCCCACTGGTGTTCTGGGGAATAAGCAGGAGGAATTTGCAGCTGGAGAAATTTCCTCAATTTAACCTCAAATGCCAATAGAGGTGCCAGCAGAAAATGCAGTCGCTCTGCTACTTAGAAGTTGCCTGAATCCAGGGGCAACTTTTACAGAACAAAGCAGCTGCTAGCTCCAAGACTTGAGATACATGTTAAATTGCAGTAGCATGTGACACGAGCTGTCATTTGAACCTATGGAATTAACAAATGTGGTAGGAGATATGTCCCCCATCACTAGTCTATACTTACTTTTCTACTATGATAAACCAAGTTTATATATGAATGGCTATTTTTTCTGCTTTCTCCTTTCTGTTTTACACTAATTCTCCCGAATTATTATCTCACTTTGCCTGCCTTCCACACATTATTACTATCTTATTGGCCCTGAAAGACCTCAAAATTCTTCAAATCTCAAAACTAAACTCAGTCAAAAAAGACCAAATGGCAATTAGGGCATGTAGCTACTTCTTCCTTCTACCCCCCGTACTCAGTCATATATATCATTGTATTTTGATCACATGTCTAATATGTATATACAGTATAGAAGAATTTCTTCAAATGTAAAATAAATGAATTTAAATACTCAGGAGGCATTGCTGATTGTGAAGCAATCAATTCATGGATTTGCATAATCACTACATCATTGTTTTGATTTGCATATCCGTATGTACACACAGACAGAATGAAAGAGCAAGAGAGGGAATTTTCTATGTTGTGCCCCTCAGGAGAATTTTCAAGCAATTTGTCAGCTTTGGTTTCTCATTATCTACTGCTAACATAAACCACAAAAAAAGACAAGTATATAAGACAAGGTAAAATATCTAAGAAAAAGGAAAATAAAGTTGCTAAAAGCTGAAAAGTATCAGTGACAAAAAAAATACTGATTCATTCCTATAATTTTTCTCTACAGGCCAATGTTTGCTCTGGGAAGAATATAGCCCCTACATCTCACATACGCTACAGCTTTCTGGGGAAAAAAGTCTTGCTAACCTATGAGGACAGGAAAGGAGAGAAGGGAAAGGGAAGGGGAAACAACAAAATCTGCCTAGTGAAAAAGCTAAGCAAAGCAGTGTGGCAAGTTCCCAAAGGTGCTTATTCTGCTTTGGCTTTTTTTTTTTTTTTTTTTTTTTTTTTTAAATTCTAACCTTCTTGTAGCAGATTCACAGATCATTTGGTCTCTAATATTTCTCCTGCTCCCCAGAAAAGCAATACAGAAGTGTTTCCTATTAACAGGATACTTATCTTTTGTGGTTCTCCATCTCTCAGTTCATTTCATTCAGGATGCAATTACCTTGCAAGGGGAGTTATTGCACTTTTTTAAAACTTAAGGGAAAACTTCTAACTCTTGGACTGTGAATGGCTCATAAGGACTACTTTCATGGCTTTTGCTTTAGCTTCTTGACTGGTCTCATTTCGTCACCAATGGAGAGCAAGAGTCTTCCGCAAGACAGATCAGAGTAGCTAAACTGGGCTTCTGCTCAGCATCACAGTTAAAGATGATCACCTCTCTCTATCCACTCCACAGACAGCCCAAGGAAGTCAGCCTCAGAACAGTAATGATGGCTTTAAAGAATATCCCTGGCACCTCAAAAACACTAAATTGAACTTTGTATTGATATCCCACAGGAATAACAGTTTAATCTTTGTTTTGAGGCCCCATTACAAATGCCAGTTGGTCCCCTGGGCTTGCATGCTCTTTACCACTCAGCGTATCAGATAATCAAACATGATCCTCAGCAGATTTAGATACAAAACTTTTGTGCTTTGGAAATTAAAAAGTATTCCAAGCATCCATGTAACTCAGAGAATGCCAAAACAGATGGTTGCAGACAAGCCCATATGCCTCATGCTCATACACAGGGGCAGTGAGTTAAGGGGTTAAGGACTTTGATAACAATACAAGCTTAAGGAGCCTGTGCTCTGCCCCCTTGCTGGCATTCACTCCATCTTCATACTAAAATGACTGCCCAGTCAACAATGCTGAAAAATGCAACAAAAGAAAAAAAGAGGCAAAGTGTGTTTTAAAACCGGCTCAGATTGCTGATCCAGTGTCCAGCATAGCTACAGAAACAGTTGTCAGCCCAAGTGATAGGGTAGGGCTGTAAAGTGTGGGAGCAAGTATGCAGGACAAGGGGGCACAGGGACTCTTTAAACACGTACTAATGCCAGAGGTCCCACACTGTGAAACTATACCCAGTGATACATTACTGCATCAGCACGGCACTGTGCCTTAGATAACAAATTTAGTAGAGGGGATGTGGTAAACTTAACAGGGCACTAAGCACGTCTGGACCAGAGCCGGCTTTGTGTTCAGCCTGTTTAGAGTAGGAGTGGAAGGCACACGAATCTATCTGCTCCTGCCCACATGGATGTAATCTAATGTGTGTCAGTAGTCATACTTGACATAGTGCAATGTCTTACAATGACAGGTTTCTCTCTGCATATAAGTTATGACAGCAGCAGTGGATTTTTCTCCTGTGCTTCCATCCAAGAATTTAAAACGTTTTCTTTAATGCTAATGAATTATTTTTTGCTTCTAATCTCCTCATTTTACAGCTCGAGAATTCCAGAAACAGGCAACAAAAGCCTACAGCACAGCAAAAAGCATCACCTTAATCTCCTGGCTTACTAACTATAGCCTGCTGTTACATGCAGGAAGAAATATAGTGTGCATGGACAGACATCATCTTGCAGCAACTGGCTGACAAGCTGGAAGAGGTTACTGCCTCCTGCTCCTGCCTCCCTCCCAGAGGGAACTAGCTGTTATCATAGAGCATCTAAGCTCATGCCAGTTGCTGCCAAAGATAACAGCAAGGTGAGTTTAAATGGTTTTAATGGCTGCTCTGAGCTATCCCAGATGCTTTGCCTTAGTATAGAAAGTACTCAAGCACTGTTCCCTAGTCTGAGCACCCTGACAGTAATGAGCAGCAATAAGCAGGGCAAAATGAGGGAGATGGGAGTGCAGAGGGCTGGCCTGATCCTGGAGCAGATATGAGCTGATGTATCTCAGTTTAAATGCCCCAGCCTTGCTTGAAGAACCTAGGTGTGAAAACCTTTGCACATTGGGCAAACTGTGATCACAAACGGTGATCAGAGAGAAGGACCACTCTGTCCCACAAGATACTCCTTTTGCTACATTCTTGTTTTCTGTCAAGAAGCCTTGGAGTCCCAGCATGACATGACAGAAACTACCAGGCATTTGCTCCATACTCTGTACTCTCAGTATTTCTGCACCAGCTATCAAACAGGCTTCTGTATTCTTAATTTTCATTTCTACACATAAATTGTCTCATCAGTACCCTCTGCTGTCCATTCAATGGCATGTCGCTCTCAGAATAACCTTAACTGCAAAGATTTAGAGTAGTGGCACATTCTTCCATCCCACTTCATTTAATTGAGCAAAGAGCCCAGCTGCCCCTGACTGCCTGTACAACTGACAGGGAGCCAGGCACCTCTGAAATGCAGTATTGCTCTTCTGAGATATGAAGTGCCTTTGGGAATTGCCCATCTCTCCCCACTGATGATGTATTCCCCAAAAGAAGTCTCTGTTATGTGCCTAGAGATAGATGCTATGGATTTGGACTCAGATGGCCCACCCAGTTCAGTCTCGAATGAAGGGGAGTTCAAAAAAATGCTCTGCACAGAGGACACCCATTTCTTGGGATTTTGGAGTTCTAGATTTAGAAACTGAACATATTTGATGAACAATACTTGAGGAACCAAGCAGGCTAGCTCAAACCATTATGGAATCACTGAATGCTGATAGATCTCTCCATTACTTCTACAGATGCCCCTGTCCCACCTAATGAAGCTTCCTGCTCCAGCCACAATTACAGTAGGGTCCCTGAGATCAAGGTTTGGAAGCCAGAATAAGGACATATATAAGCCTTGAGAAATCAGAAGACAGGAAGAGAAGGTTCATAAATCAATCTAAAAAGGCCTAGCAATGTGAATAGAATATAGCTAGTGCTTCTCACTGTGATACTGAGGTTACAGCCAGAGTTTTGCTCTGAGGACATGTTACAGGCTGCCCCCAGAATAGGCAGCACATCATTGAGGCTATGGAATCAAAAGTAGTTGGGTATCACGCTAGCCACATCACTCCTTTGTATGGTAATGGCTATGCAAAGCATTATGCAAATATCTCCATAGAGCAGCTAGTTCTAGACAGACCTTTGTCCTTTTTAAACAATCATTTGAATCTCATAGGAGGCATAGGTTCACTTGCAGTGAAAGCCTGCCTTCTTTTGCTCAGAGTTTACATCTACCAGCATTTAGGAAGCCAACTGCACGTTTTTAACTACCTGAACAACAGAACAATAACAAAGTAATAACTTCAGTAAACAACATCCCACCCCACTTTCTTCCTATATTCAGTCTCTCCCCAGCTACCATAATTTCTTTTGATCACTCCTTTAACGCTGCATCTGAATTTTAGAAACACAGCTGCCATGCACAGTCAGTCTCATAACAAAATGGAACTAGGTCCCAGCCACCTGGTTGTGATGTCAGCCTTTGTCTTGTCTGAATAATATCTCCTAAAGATAAAAAAAAATCCCAGATTGATAAAGGACACCCTAGAATCCAACCTGATCTCTAAAGGAGTTCCTTATTTGTAACAATGTACAGGAAAAATGTAATGCTCCAAAAGAAGAAATCATTATCTGAACACTCACTGAAACACAGGCAATTTAATTTAAGCTTGAAGATGAAATAATCTTAGACCCCATTTATAATCCTATCCCTCTCCAGGTATCCACAAATTTCCACCTCTTGTCCTTGCACAGGTATAGGTCAGCAATCAATATTAAGGGATTTTTGAGGTAGCCATACACAGAGAACAGCCAGTGCAATTTAGCCACAGGTTTCTGTGAGACTTTGCCTAGGATCTAAGTAAAGTGCATTGTCAAACTTTGTCACATACCTTCTGCACCAATTGACACAAGTTTCACTCCTTTGCTGGCAATATAATCCAGAGCTTTGTTGACATTAGCGATTTTATGGAAGCGCATCTTCCCTCTGTCTGGTTTCGGTAGTCTTTCCCCTGAAGAATAACAAATTTAATGCGTTTATTGTTACATACCCCTGGCTACAGACACCCGAGCGATTAGAAGTCAAGCGTGAATGTGCCTTGAACACTGCCTAAAAGTTAGCAGTTATTTTAACAGGCATTTTTCTGAAAGAATGTCAAATGCCTTTGAACAAAACCCTGAAAATTCAAATGTTGGAACGTGTGACTTAGATCCTTCTGATATAGCAGTAAAATGAGAGTAAAAATTTTATGTTTGCCCTAAACATCTGAAAGATATGTGAGTGCTTCCTGCTCACTCAACTTCTGGTTCATTGCTACCATCTGCATTAAGAGTGGCTGAATATTAAGAAGGCGGATGAAGTGGCCAAGCTGTTCTCAGTCATTTTGGAGAAGTCCTGGCAGTCCGGTGAAGTTCCCGCTGACTGGAAAAGGGGAAACATAACCCCCCATGTATCAAGAAGGGGAAAAAGGAGGACCCAGGGAACTACAGGCTGGTCAGTCTCACCTCCGTGCCTGGCAAGATCATGGAGCAGATCCTCCTGGAGACTATGCTCAGGCACATGGAAAATAAGGAGGTGGCTGGAGACAGCCAACATGGCTTCACCAAGGGCAAATCGCACCTGACAAATTTGGTGGCCTTCTATAATGGACTTACAGCACTGGTTGACAAAGGAAGAGCAGCGAACATCATCTACCTGGACTTGTGCAAGGCATTTGATACTGTCCCGCACATGACATCCTGGTCTCTAAATTGGAAAGACATGGATTCGATGGATGGACCACTCGGTGGATAAGGAACTGGCTGGATGGTC
>VXBL01001096.1:22429-80548 GCA_013400195.1 Aramus guarauna
GGCTGGAGCACCTCTCCTATGAGGACAGGCTGAGAGAGTTGGGATTGTTCAGCCTGGAGAAGAGGACACTCCGGGGAGATCTAATTGCGGCCTTCCAGGACCTGAAGGGGGCCTACAGGAAAGATGGAAACCAACTGTTTATCAAGGACTGTAGTGACAGGACAAGGGGTAATGGGTTTAAACTGAAGGAGGGTAGATTTAGATTACATGTTAGAAAGAAATTCTTCACTGTTAGAGTGGTGAGGCACTGGAACAGGTTGTCCAGAGAGGTTGTGGAGGCCCCATCCCTGGAAGTGTCTAAGACCAGGTTGGATGGGGCTTTGAGCAGCCTGGTCTAGTGGAGGGTGTCCCTGCCCATGGCAGGGGGGTTGGATCTAGATGATCTTTGAGGTCCTTTCCAACCCAAACCATTCTATGATTCTAAGGCAGGATGTTCTCAGAGCTCATCACCCTTACCTGCCTGACGGTAAAGAGAGGCTGGGCTCTAACTGGCCATAGCATCCTTCCAAATCTGACCACAAACAATGGCTTTTAACAACTTCATCTAGTGCAGCAGAGCAGCTAATTTCAGAGCACAGACTGATGTGTTTGAATGAATTTATCTTTTCAAATGTTCATGAAGAATTTCTGAAAATATGACTCTACCATTTCATGAAGAATGATCATGCGAAGATCTTCTTTCCTCGCTGAAATCTCCAGCAAAAATGTAAACTGTCTTTTCTATAAAGATGTCTTAAAAAACTTCTTGCCCTTTTTTATCTTTATCATGTGTCTGTAACTCGAGCTATTCCCTTCCCATTCAGAGGCACTCTGAGTATACCTTGGGGACTGCCCCTCTGAATAATAAATAAAATAGGTGACATAGTGAGTTTACATCACTTAGTCAAAAGGAGTGCTCGGATGTTCCACTCTTCCGAAAAATTAGACCTTTTACTTGTGACTAAATATTGATCTAGTTTTACTGTAGGAACTCACTTTTGAAAGCATTGGTCCATCCAATTAACTCACTAACAGCAAAGCAAAACTTCTGTACTGAAAGTGGAATAAGATGAATTTGTAACGTAATTTTAAAGGCTTTTTAATTGTTAGGGGCTAAGACCAGGTCCTCAATGTTTGTGGTTTGTCTAACAATACTGTGATGTCAGTGATACCCTAATACACTGTGATGTCCTGGAACACAAGCACAAACCAGAAGACTTCGGAAATAAGGCAAAAACAGAGCTTTTTTCCCCCTCTTTTGTTTTACAGTGTGTTTCATCTCTCACTTTTCAGCCGCCTTAGAGTTTGTGTTCACTGTTTTGAATTGTTAACTTTATTTTTGTTTTAAGAGTGTTTCCATTAGCATGCTGTACATACAAAGCAAACTTTATTTTGACCAACCTGAGATAACTTCCAAGAGAAGCATCAGTTTGAGGCCATTTCTGAAGTCCTCCTCAATATTCTCAATCTGTGTGCCTGCTTTCCTGAGGTGGGAATTGCACCAGGCTGTAAACGTCTGTAATAGTAATTAAAAAAAAAAAAAAAAACCAAAAACTTATCAACAAGGCATTTTCCAAAACACCTGATAAGCTATCTGAGTAAACACTGCATCTGAGATTTTCACTAAGGCCTTAGAAATTTGGATGTCCAACTCCATTCATTGTATACACATCATATACACATCAATGAATTCAAAATTCTTATCCCAGATGTTCATGAAGATGGAAAGAATTGCTTCATTAGAAGCAATATTGTGCTAGATTCTGCTTGTAAATACTACCCAAAAAAATAATCTACACATAAAGGCAATTTTTTTCTAATAATTATTACTACACGTAATATTTTATGAGCACATAATTTTATGTTGGGACTTATCCGTTACACATTCTTCCTGAAAAAAAAAAGATTGATAGAGTATAAAGGAAGCTGTGTGTAAAAGGTAGGCAACAGCAAGCACAGATATAAAAACTTCTACTACCTGAATCCATGCCATGATAAATAGTACTTATACAGATTATCCATGCCAGGGACAAGTAACATGTATTTCTCACATGCAGAAAGTTGTGAGAATGCTCTTCAGGATCAAGTAACTGAACAGAGACTTCATATAGCAAGGATACCAGCAATATTGCATCTGTTCCTACTTGTAACTACAATAAGAAGCAGAATGTCTTTTGAAAACATGGACAGTTAGAATGGATTTTGAAAGTTTACAATAATTCAAGGGCAGAACTTTCACATGCAGACCCTGCATGTATGGTCAGCCTTGCCAAGGGTTTTATTTTTAAACTGTGTTATATAATTTTCAGGAAAGTACCAAAACTTCATGAAACACAAATGCAGATACTTAAGTTTGCAGGGCAAAAACAGTCATAAAAGCAACCATACGCATTTCTCTCTCCATAGAAAATAACCAAGTCTGCTCTTACTTGCAGAGATGAAAAGCAGAACAAACTCCATTGATCTACAGAGGTCATATACACATTACATAATAAAATCAAAAGCTACTATAAAAATTTAGTAGAGTATTTACTAGGAATTTCACCAGGTATTTTAACTCTAGGTATATAACAAGGGCAAACATTTTGGTAAGTTAGACCAGCTACTTAAAATTGTCAGATATTTGAAATTCCTCTTCTTTTGCTATTTCAAATTACCATAGTTTTAAAAACATTTAATGTAAATAGTTTAAAAAAATCAAATATATCTTAAATCCCCATTGTCAATATGAAATTTCCTTTGGCCTTTTTTTTTTCTTGCCTCTTTTTTTTAGATTATTTAATTTCTGATCTCTCAGAAACAGAATGAGAAAGGCCAGTAGATGAAGGCAAAAACTTTTCCTCCCACTGAATCTTGTAAATTCTGGATAGTTTTTGTACTTTAAGAAGATATGGATTGAATTTTCAGAAATGGTCTATTCTTAAAAATGCAACTTTCTGTTAAAGAATAACATTTTGATTGTTGTTGGGTTTGACTCAATTTTTGTGAAAAATTTATGTGCAGCTTGCTGGGTGCTTTTCTCAGAGCTCCCACAGTGACAAGGAGCAGCTTGCAAAACTTTAATTTTACTAACTTCTTTCCAATTGAAAGGGGGGGTAGGGGGGGCGGAAAGAAGAGCTATGGATATGAGGATGCTGTGCAATGAAATCCCTCATTCTGGATGCCCAGAGAAAGGAGCAGAGAGAAAGACAGTATTGTAAGTGGTTCTGGGCAGGGGTCCTGTTGACCTGCAGAGGACGAGGTGCAGGTAGAGGCATAAGAAAGTTGTTCTGTGTGCAGATGGAGATAAGTATGGCTGCAGCTGAAGCATCTCTGCAAATTTATCTATTTTGATAAAGGGATGTTAGCTTGAAAAGCAGTCATTCAGGAGGTAAAACCTTCCTGATTTTAAGGTAACCAGCTTTACTGAGCTCATGGGAGACCTGGAGTGTGTCAAGCATCACAGCAGAGAGATCAGGCACCTTTACCCTCAGGGCTCAACATGATGGAGTCTTAGTACGGTATGTGGTTTGGATCATTATAGGGTTAGGATCTAGTTTATAAGACTAATTTGTCTGCCTCAAGCAGCCTCTTGTTCTAGTGATATGTATGTAAAAAGGCTTAGCACCACATTAAGTCATTTGCAAATACTAAAAATTGTAGCAAGCATCCTTGGAAGGAACAAAATTATGGTAATATAGAAAAAACAGCTGAAAGCACTCAAAGGTAAACGCACATGAACCTTGCAAGGCAATTTGGCAATAAATATTAGAAAGCTGAATCAGTAAATGAATGAGCTTCTCATTAATTAAGCTTAAATGATGGACATGTGCTTATCTGCAGATGCAACTGCAGTTTGTAGAACTGTTCCAAGCACACCGTTCTAAACTCAAAGAGGAATTTGGAGAAAAACCTCAGACATTTCCACCTCTTCTTTTAGACATTTATTATGAATGTTCTGACCTTGTACCACTCAAGTAAATGAGTTTTTCCCATTTTCCATTTAATTAAGAGTTTAATGGCAATGACCCTACCAGTTGAGCAGTTTTAAAACACAAATCTGATTCCTGTGAAGAAAGCTACTTCTCACTTAGTTACTTAAGAAGAAATGGAACCTGGTACTTCTTAGCTCATACATGCATGCATGCATGCATGCATATATATATATATATATAAGAGCAAATTAGAATCTTGTCCTTCTCTAATCCCACTGTGGTCCTCTACTTCACCTCTACAACAGCTGATTCAACTTACTGGATGCCACACTGATAGACACAGAACATAGACAAGTTTTATCCAAAGATCCCAAAGTTCTCAAGTAATTTAAATAGTTTATCTTGGAAATAGACATTTTGACGGCACTTAATTTGCTGAGACAAACTGAGGCACAGAAGATCACTGAATCTTGGCAGAAAAATTAAAAACATATACTGGATGTTCCAACTCTCAGTGCTGTCCTCTAATCACCAGATAACATTTCTTTCCTCCTGATCTGCACACCTTCACATTGCTTTCTCTCAATCTTGTTCATTTTATGAAGACACTAAGCAGACAATGTTGCTATGATATAAACAAGGAAAAGATGCAACTACTGCTCAGTCAAGCTGTTTTCAGTCCATAATTTGATGACAGTCACTTGCTTTATGGGCTGCCTTTTTATATCTGTAGGTTATAAGATTCTTACCAGCAGTATTGGGGTTTGTCATTGATTTTGTAGCATTCTGAAGGATAAACTTGCAATTACCTACAGAGCCTCCATTCATGAGATAAATTAAGTTATGCAGAAGCACTCTACTGTGCATGGATTCTTTATTTAGACTATCTGTATCTAGATAGTTTAGATTATCCTCTGCATCTAGAATAAAAGATTTAGTTCTTCTACCTAAACTACAGTCTCTCGTAGCTTTCTGTTTTACCAGTGCATCAGGTCATGAAATGGTGCTATCCCCTTATGACAGCTGTCTTGTGCCTCATGGAAAGCATCGCTGCTGTACAGCAGACTCTCGGCACGTGACTTCATAGCTTGGTGCCTTCCAAACTGGTTTATTTTCCTAGGACTAAACACGGTTACAGGAACGCCACTTAAGGAAGTGTTTACTATGTTTCAGTGATGCAATTCATAAGTGACTGTATTAAAGCTACTGCAAAACTTCACTTGCAAATTTTAACAGTTTCCACAATCCACGTTTTATTTAACCCCCATCCTTCTATTCTTATTTTGATACCACTTGTTCTCACTGCTTTGGCTTTAACTAACAGTTCTATTTATAGTTATTAAGAAACAATTCAAAGCACGTTTAAGTACTGAAGATCAAGATACAGCCAGCATATAGTACCCTGCAAATTTGTAATCCACTGGGATTTAAAAGCTATTAAATGACTTAGACAAAGCAAATTCCTTTTTCTGCTGAGCTGTACAACACATTTCAGAGTATCAGATTGCCCAGAGAAACAAGGCAAGACTGAAGGCACCAAGCTGAATACCAGGAGGGATACTAATAAGTGCCTAGAAAGCTAGACATTTCTTTTTAGAATTTATTTACCACAGGTGGCTCTACAAATTTAAAAAAAAAAAAAAAATTCTCCTTCCCAAAGTTATTACTACAAAAGAAACTTTGCTGACATTCTCAGATGAGAGACCACAGAAGAGCAGATGCAGGGCAGGAAGCCAAACAATTTGCAGTCCCACAGGTAACTGGTCTCCTAATGCACTATTAATTGTTGACAGCTGTCACAGGTCTATTTTGGAAAAGCTAACTCTAGAAAAGGGAGGGCAGTTTATGTTCTATGCCCACTTAGCATCACTGTGAAGACTGCCAATAGCATATTCTCCCTAATTTGGATTCATAGATCTGTGATAGCAAAGTCTGTACCTGAGGAAAAAAAACAACCTTACCTGGTAATTTACACAGGTCACTTAATTTTACAAGCCCTTGAAAAGTAGAATTGCAATCAAGGGGCAGAAAAGGATGATATCTCTAATTAACTATCAATCAACTGCAACTAATGCAAAAAAAATAATAGGGTATGCCAGCTCTGCAGTGCAAATAGTTTTACACATGCACAATGAAGGACATGCTTTGATGGAAAAAGTGATACCTCTGAGAGCTGAATTGTCCTACACTCCTGAGAAAGCCCACACGTCCTTTTTATGTGGGTAAAATGATAACTTATTTTTGATAGTGCTTCAAAGCCAGGAAACAAGAAAGATGCTATAATAACACATTTTATATGCGATTGTGATAATAGGGATAAAGAGAATTTAGAAAGCACCAGTTACCACCCTCTCCAATACTGTTACTCTCAGTGGGTCACAAGACAACTTCTTGCACCTGCTGAAGATACAGGGTAAATTTCTAGTTTGGCCCTGACAGTGAGTGCAAAATGTACATCGCCAAAACAGCAGCATAATTTGCATGGGGACATGTACAGGAGATACACTCCACAAATTCAGGAAGATTTATTCACTTGCACTCAGAACTGAAATTGAGAAGTGTATCCAAGCCAATAAAGATTTGGAGAGCTGTGTTCGTTTTAGTTAATGCTGCCCTTCACTCTCTCCAACTCACATCAATTTCTGTCTGCTATAATATTTACAAGTTTAAAAACTAATATTGATTTTAAAAGGCATGTGTCTACTTGTCTATCCCCCCACCAGAAAGGCTACTGGCCCACGAGTCATTTGGTTTTTTTGTGTTTCTAGCCTTCTTTCTATAACATTTACAGAAGACAATACAGACAAAATCCAATTTTAACCTATGAAAATTATGAAAAATATTGCATTAACAGGAAACTTAATATTTCCTGTATCTGTTACGTAAAGCAGAAGTACAATTCAATTTAAGTGGACCTTAAATTCTAATACCTAGAGCAGGACACACCTGAAGAAAATTAACTTCAAATATAAACATCCAACATGTTTGTTTATATACATATGTGTTGTCCTTAATTATCTCAGTCTGATAGGGTTGCTTCTTAAAACTCTGCTTTATAGCCCTTCTAAAGTATTTTTCCTCTCTGCTTGTGCTAGCTGAGGGTCTTCATTACTTGTAGGCTAAATGGGATGCAGTGATTCACTCTGTAGTTATACAGAACATTACTGGGCTCTGAGTGCATGGCAAGGGTGTTACAGAAGGAGCTCTGCCAGAACATTCCCAGTAGGCCAGAATGAGGTTTCCCCTTGAAGAATTGCCCATCTGTCTGTTATCCATGGTTTAAAATATAAGTTGGGAACCTGCAACATGATCTCCTAGCTCCTGTGGCCACAGACTGTTTTAATGACTGCAGGATCAGGGCTTTTCTCTGGGCTTGGGATACAGTGTTGGCCCTTGTTCTCTCAACTGTTTAATTCTGCTTCCAAAAGAAGGGGCATGAAGGTGCAAAACAGCAGAAAATTGCACAGCCATTATAAACTATGTTGATGAGAACCAATGACTACACATGGGATCTTTTAGATGTTTCTACAACATCTAGATCAGTTGTACTTTTAGTATATTAGGTGTATGAGTATATTCTTATTAATTGAAAATAAATAAAATCTTACATCTTACTTGTTGGTTTGAATTATTATTAACTGCCCCCTTGCTCTTATTTCTGCTTGCAGTGGAAGCCTAAATGTATTGGTACATGTTAGTAAAATAACTAGAGTAACTATAAAGGAGAGGAGGTTCACCAGTACAACTTGATCACACTATAACACTTGGTAGGCAAAGTGGGATTTTAACACTAAACACACCAGAGCACAGCAACGACTCAAATGAAGCACAGAGAAAGCATAGTGAAGGATGCCATGAAGGCTAAGGTAGGGGAAACGTTTAGCATGTTCCAAAAGGCCATTAAAGGGAAAGCACCAAATCATAGGCAGTACGTCAAAGCCAAATTCCTGGGAACAACAGAAAGGATAGCATAGTACTGTCTCACTGAGGAGGTTAGCAGAAGCTCCAATACAAGGTCCCCAAATCCAAAACTGGGAAAGCTCTCCCTGCTCCAGCACCTCCATCCATATGGCTGAACAGATGGTGTCAGAGATGATATGCTAGCATACTCTGCACTGTCAGCAGAGCCGCTCTAGTAACTGAGGAACTTCATTCCAGTTCCTTAATTTTATCATTCACAGCAGACATCATCAAAGGGATGCATTCATCACACAGGACATTGCACATGTCTTGCTAGCATTCTGCATTTTGCTTGCATGGAAAAGCCTGGGGAGACCTCAGTCCTTACAAAGCAGGTGGCCTAATCCTATGTGAGTCTAGAGTTTCCTGTAACACATGCAGCCCCCTCCCAGCACTGAATGATTGCACGTCTGTTTTACAGTGCTCACCATTAATAATAATAAAAAAAAAAACCTGAGCATGTAAATATCCCTTCAAGAATAATTTGGCAAGGCTGAACCCTGAGAAATGTCAAGAAGATTACTGAAACTTTTTTTACAAAGTGAGTGACATTAGTTCTTTCTTTCAGAGGAGACAACAAAGAAAGGTTATGTTGTCCCATTGGTCTAAAAATGGAAGAAAACTCAGGAGGCAGCAAAGATGTACGGCAAATTCAGTATGGATCACTGCATGTGCTGTCCTCACCTCAGCCTTTTTTTCTTAAGGGAAGAACAGGAAGGAAAGGAAGGAAGATAAAAGGTTTCACAAGGTCTTTGAAGCAGCTAAAACAGTTAAAATATTGCAAAGTTTATTAGGAACAGGCAGATAATAGCTTCATTGGAAAAGACAGAGAAGTTTTTCATGCACATAAGCCCACCTTTACATGTGCGAGAGAAGCATCAGTCTCAAGCATGAAAATTTAGGTAAGTCTTCAGACAACTCAGGACTTTGACAGACCGTCAGTATAATGCTACAACAGCTCTATTCCCTGATGGAAGCTCCCTCCTTTTTCATTACTGTTGATGACACCCATTTATGAAAGTTTTACAGCAGCAGGCATCTGTATGATCCAAATGTGTGACTTCTCAAAATACATGCAGTGCCATCAGGTTGTCCGCTTGTGTATTTTTATTAGTTTAAATTAATTCTGCCTATTTTGAATGTATTGCCAATCAGAAACATTGATATTTTAGAAGTAGGATCACATGTAATGTTTAAAATCCCATTTGAAACTAAAAAAGTGTTCAGGATCTGTAGGACAATTCTTGTCTAAATCTAGTTTTCATTTTTGGAATTTCAAGAATCACTCAAATAAGAGAACCCTGCTCAGAAAACAAATGCAGAAATAAGAGAGGCAAGAATCCAATGAAAATCCTTAGTGAAAGCACGGACATGGTTTTACTTCCTATTATAAAACCTGCAAGAAATCTTTACCTATTCTTATCTTTACTATATAACTGCAACCTACTCAATTTGTTAAAGTGAAGGAATTAGAAAAACAAAGGAACTGTCAGGAAAAAAAAATACCTGCTGTCTACTTCTGGTGTGTTGTTTTAATTCTGATTTTTTTTTTAACCACATTCCTATCACTAAGCAGACTAGTGCAACCACATGTGGTAAATTCAATAATAAAGGGAGAAACACAGTCTTATAGGTGATAAAAGGTTTGGCATATTTTAGTTATGCAGAAGTGGGAAACTTCTCTAGACAATTAGCATCAACTTCTGCAGAATCCAATCTTACATTTAAAAAATTAAATTTCTAAGGACAAGCAAATAAAAACTTATGTTTCTAACCCTGCATTTAGGTACATGCATGTCCTCCTCTCATGACTTTGCCTATCTAAACTCTAGCCATTCATTCTAGTTCCTCTAGTTAAGTTAGAGTATTTTAAAGGTTCCCCTACCAGGACTCTACAGAAGCAGTTTTCTTTTATGTCATGTACCTAAATTGGCTGTAACAGCAGAGCGCTCTTCATCTAAGAGGAAAACTAAACACAAAAACATGTGAGAAAAAAAGAGCGTTTAGCAAGTCAGAGAGTTTATGCCTACTAATGGTGAGTAATGGCTCACTACAAAGTGGAAGGGCTTATTAAGTATACTTCTGTAGGAGTCTGCCCTGAACCATTTCCTATTATACTACACTTTACTTACTCATTTAGATGACAGAAGAGTATATGCTTATAACATTGAAAATGACAGCAAAATGATGTGTCTGTGAGCATGTTTCATGACAGCTACAATTCAAACTAATCTTGACAAATCAGTGAAATTACTTGAAGAAAGCTGGATGCAGATTGGCAAGAAGTCTGAAGTACTGCCCTCCTCCAGTAATAATAACTGCAGAAACACAGGATGGAGAGCTACCGGCAGGGCTGTAGCACTGAAGAGGATCTGGGAATAACATTTCCCTCTCCTACTTTCATATGAGCCCCTAATTTCCCTTCGCAAAAATAAATACAGTATTGGAGGAGATTTGTCAGGCATATTGGAGAAAAAGAAAGTAGAAGGGGAAGACAGAATAATAAAGAAACAAAGCTTAAGGAATGTAACAGGATAAAGGGAATGAAGATTCAAAGTCAAGAGGCAGAGGAGCATTCACAGAAAGTTAAACATAAACCAAATTAAAATGAAAGTGGGTTCAATGAACTGTTCTATGGTTACATGTATTTCCAAAGGTCTGTATTATAATCCTGGAGAAGAAATCCTGACACTTGTGTTTTCTCCTCAATTTTGCAACAGTCTTTAAGTCATTTAAGATAGGAATTTTGAAAAGGTTTTTATTGTCCTAAATGCTGATCATTTTATAATCCATGATTCCTCATATGGGGACTATAAGCCTTTTAACAACAATGGGAGTAGATGTTAGCCATAGCTGACTACTTTTAAGTGTCCCACTTTTGCATTCGAGGATAATGAGAAAAATAAACCCTCCATATCCCACAGCACTATCATGGGGGGAAATCCATTGTTGCTTTTGAGGTGCTCAAACACTACCCTGAAAAAAAAGCCCAATAAAGAAATAGTAGCAAGAAAGATTAGCAAGTTAACAAAATTATAAATATCTTGTAAATAAAGAACTGTAAAATTAATCAAAACCAGAACCTACTGTGAACAGATGGAAAGCAACACATAACAATTAACATCTTCAGCATCTGTTCTCAATCATCCAAAGTTAATTCTACATTTTAAAAAAAATCTAAGCTAGCTGTTTAGCATAAACCAATTAGCTACTACTGTAAATCTAGTTGCACGCTAGTTATCCTTCCCTCCTTAAACTCTTAGTGAATTACAAAATGTGCCAGCCACTTAGGTATGGAGAAAGATGTCACTCAGGGAACTGTTAAGAATAGCAATGACTGTGAGTAACCCCACAGATGCAATCCGAGAAAACATTTTCACATACAGAAATTGTTTTAGCTTTCACCTCTGGGATAAAAAGTCACTGTCCCAGCCTCTCACTAATAAGGTCAGTTTTGGGCACCTCCAATAAAGCTGCCATTTCTGGTGGTTTAAATGATGGGGACACCTGTCCCCCCAAGAGCTAAACTGGGAGTACAACTCACCTCACAGACATTACCAAACAGCCTGCATGTGTTAGCAACCTTGTCACTTATTCACTTGGCCTGGGTTCAAAACACTGACCTAAAAGTGAAAGCTTCCCCCCAGCCACACATTCCCAACCAATAAATTAAAAGTCCATCTTCAGCACAAGGTTATCTTTCATCATGAGTTGGGGTGGAGGAGCCATTACAGTATTCCACTCGGAAGACTGCAATACTGAGACTTTTAATTAATATTGTCACCACCTTGCTAAGTGGTGACAAAGGTCAGGATTTTGCAAGTCAGCTTTCTCTTGGATGTGAATGACTGTTTTTGCAGTATAGTTTGTTCATTCACATTTTATTCACAAATTCTTGAAAAAGATGGTCACAAACAGTATCCAGGCAATACTCTTTCAGAACTCCTTGTCCAAATGGCAATGTCCAGTCGTCTTACGGCAGTCCTGTATAATTCATTCTAGCTAGATGGAGTAATAGGGAGCAATCCCTTGCTGGTTGCAATGATCTTACCTCTCCATCTCTCCTACTTCAACAACAATATGCATGACATCATTTACAGTTATATACTACCTTTCTGATGACTTACTCTCTTTGCCTTTTATGTAAAGCAACATGTATGTTAAAACCTTGTCATAACAGAATTAATACCTCTGAATTTTTTTGATTACTTACCATTATTCGATACATTGAAATGCTCAAGGTGCAAGATTAGCACTACACAATGGTAAATAAGTGGTATAATCTGTGAAGTAAACATGAAGTTCTCAAATTACTAACTAATTTCTGAGTTATAATAGCCCCCATATTAAATTGCTTTCTCTAATGAGAGTGAAAAGACAGACAGTGAGTAAAGACTCAATGTTTGAGGCCTTACTCTTCCACAGCTTTTTGTACTTTTTTCCAATCGTCAAAACTTTTTACGTATCTTTCCAAAATCTGTAACCCACAGTAGAGGTGAAATGTAAATATGACCTACAGACTAAGAGTTCTAAATGCAGAATTAGGAGGGCTCCGTTCATCCCTAAAATTGAGGGATTGTGCAGTATTTTACTGTCTCATACATTTTGCAAATTTAAAATGCCATAGCAAGTGAAAGAACTTTTACTTCACAAGCCTCAAAAACCAAATATTGGTGAAAAAAGTATCTGTGAATCAAGCATATTTAGAACACAGTTCTTAAAGGGGAGTAAAGCTTTAAAAACAAAACAAAACCAAAAAAGGGACTAATAGAACAAAACAAATGCAAAGTTTTGAATAATCTATTTTTGGTCAATGGCTTTTGTTTTCTTTTATTTTCAGATGTTGATTTTGTATTTCCCTTGAAGGAAAAGTTTATGAACATGCTGATCTCTTTCAATAGGCCATATTGTTTCTAGCATTTAATAATTTAACAATTAACAGATCATAGGAGATTCTGTTTGTTTGTTTGTTACATGCGACACTGCCAAATTTTGTGGTTGAAAATGTCTCCTTTTGAAATCTGCAGACATAGAGAAGCGTCGCTCACAGGGACCTGTGCCTTTTTGATAGAGACACAGTACTCCCACACAGCATGACTGGGAGCACACAGCATCCAGACTGAACCTCTGAGGACCGCCAAGTATTTGCATGGCACAACAGTATTTTCCTCTAATAGGGTAACCTAACATTAGAGCATGCTAACCAAATATTTTCTGTTCCAATACACTGCACTTTGCAGAGCCTGAATTTACACTACAAAAACAAGTAATTCTGACATTGCAACCTTAAGTAGTATGGCTACAGCAACTAATACCTTACACAGCATTCTTCATCACTTTACACCACAAAACTTTACAGCCCATACCTACAAATAAATCAGCTCACGACCAGTTGACAAAGAATTAAAATAGATTTGCCACTACGCTGGGCAAAGTTGAGTGCAGCAAAGAAATGCTGTACACATTTTTATAAAAACTTTAATGGACTCTGTCACCCATGCAATAAGATGCACTGCATCTTTGTATTTATGTAGAAATACATATTCCTATCTCATAAAATGATACCTCTCTCCCACCAATAAGGTAGGACACTAGGGACCTAAACAGAGAGCTTGCAGAGTGTAATGAAGTGTGTAGGTTCTGTTAGAAACTCCAGTGTACTGATGCATGCTTCCAAAATGTCTATCATGCACCTTCTCTCTCTTGCTCTCTACAAGTTTTTAGATATAGATCTTGGTGACCAAAATCAAGACACTGGTACTTTTGAAGGCATACTCAATTAACAAAACAGTGAGATACTTGCATCCTAGTGCCTCCTGATCACTTTTGAGCAAAGTGATATTTGGGATGTCTCACTGTAAGCATTAGTTAGACAAAGAGCTATATGTAAGGTGCACTTTTTGGATCTAATTATTGAAAAACTAAGAAACACAAGGATAGAAAAAAGGTATTTGGTATGCCATGGGACCAAAATACCCAATGAAAAGTTGAACTGTTATAGGGTCAAAAGAAATTCACTCATTTCTACATGGCTCAGAAGAAGTTAATTCTGGAACACCACCTTCCATGCTAGACATTTCTACTTCACAAGAGTATCAACAAACTAGAAGGCATCTTCAGAAAAGGATTCACAGTAAAAATGCCAAGAGGTTTGGGAGGAACTGTTACAGCAATGATAAAAGGTTTGAGATCAGCCATTTTTTCTGTTTCTTCCCTCCCTGTATATGCTTTTCCAACTGACAACTTCTTTGCTACTACAGAACAAAAGCATAATCTCTGCTATATTTGCCTCTCCCTGGGGAGAGTTAAAAACAAACACAGGTAATCCAAAAAGGGTCTTGAATACTGTGGTGGATCTGCAAAGGACAAATCTACAGGTGTGCTTTAAAGGTGAAGTCTGTGCCCTTTATACTGCCTGAGGTTTTCTCTCAAGTATATTAAGCAACAAACATGCATTACCACTACCCTATCAGTGCCAAATGAACCTTCTTACAATGAGATCATATCTCCTCTTCTCCTTTCCAGTCTCAGGTCCTTCTTCCACCAGCTGTGCCCTACAGTGCTCCTCCTGGTTTCCCAAGAGCTCCTGAACTATCACAGATAGTGCTAGCTAACATTTTTGTTTCAGCAGATACATATATAAATGGCCAAATAGTATTTAGGATGAGATGAAAGTAACATTCACACATTATAGTATGGAAGGAACTAAAGGTATGCCCTCTGGAAATAGAAGGATTAATTAAAGTAGGCTAATCCAGGATTTAGTTGACTGGATTTCCAAATGTCTTTCCCTTGCTTTCTCTGTTGATTTTCTTCACCATGCTATCTTTATCCACTAATTATATACCGCATTGCCAGGTGAGTAAGGAAATCCCTTGTGAATTGGTCAACACAGTCAGAGTGGGATAAAAGTATGTTCCCATCCAATGTATCAACATTCTTTAAAACACTTCCATAATCAGAAAAGCATGTTTTCTGACTGATAAAGCTAAAACAGATTTTGAAAGCTTTTTCAATTCCACACACACCCCAACACACCCATTTTTAAGCCCCTGACACTAATAAATGATGGGAAAAGTATGTCAATGGTCAGACCCCAAGATATTTACACAGTAAATGTCATCTTTGCCCTGTTATGTAGTATGTTTGAACATTACCAAATCTACTTGTAATCTAAAGTAAGATTTCAGTTGAGGTTCTTATAGAGAAAGGAAAACCTCATGCATTAATTCCCAATTATGCAACAAAAAGCTCCTCTGTGACATATGCCAGGTTACTCAATCTAGTATTTCCCAGTACACAAAGCATATAATCTGTCCATGTTAATTTCTTTACTATTGTAACTGATGATTAAATAAAAAATTTCAATTGTTTTTTAATACTTATTTTAAGAATCTGTTTTTAAAAGAATTTGGTAACTTCTGCTGTTAAGTATACTAGTTAAACATATTTGGCTGATTTTTTTTTTTAAGCTCTAATGTTTTGTAGAAGGCATTTGCTATAAAGTAACATTTTCTAAAACATTTAAAATATCCTGTAAGCCAGCAGACTTTTAGAAAAATTCCAAAATTCCTAAAGAATTTGTAGTGAGACTCAATTTCCTAAATTATTGAGCTTTCCTTAAAAAACAAAATAAAAAGCAAAACATAATGCAGGATCTTTGGATGGCTTGATTATCTATGAATATAAAATTTAACTAAGTAATCAGGTCTCAAGCACTTAGCTAAGAATAAATGGGTAAATAACAAATGATGGCTGTAACTTCTGAAAGCATAAACATTTGTGTTTTGGACAGTACAGTGTTTGTGATAAGCACACTTCTTTGTCAATTAAACACACAGTTCTTTGTTTATAGCATATCTATTCTTAACAGGATCCATGTTGGGACCTGTCTTCAGTCATGGAGGTGAAGACCATAGACAAAAGGAAAGCAAGCAAACTTCAGTCTCATGTATGGTGTTTCGTTTGTCTTTTAATCTTAATTCCAGATAGATGATAAAGAAACTCCTCTAGGTGAAATAACACCCCAGAGCTACACAATCATTTATGTATTTTTTTAAATTTGTATTTAGTGCAGCTGGGTACCAATTTTCTTCATATTAAAGAACACGATGTCTTAAGTCTTGCAGCAGTGAAAAACTACACTGGTGCCAAGATTAAACATAAAACGGAGTTAAAAAAAAAAATCACTTAATGCTAGATGGTCAAGCCTGTCTGTGAGTGCCAAAATAGCATGCTGATTTTCAGAGGTGCAAAATAGACAGAAGTTCCTGCTGACGTCAGTGGAAATGCCTGGGTGTTCAACACCTATAAAAAATATGAGTGTTTCCTTGGACACTTAAGGAATAATCACAGATGCTAATTTTAATCTAGGGTAGTCACTTTCTGCAGACTCCTGCTACGGTAGTGGGGGTGAGCAAAGCTTTTCTATGGGGCAGTTCAGAATAGATACCCTGTGCTCTAAATTAGGTTCTGCTAATTATCAAAGCAATGGAAGGCTGGACTGATTTTGCTTACAGATTTTTGAAGAAAACTAAGGACAAGCATCGGATTTCAAGTTGAAGAGATTCTGACAGTTAAGAGCAGTTGGGAGGAAGCATTTGAAGTAAATGGAGAAATCTTACTCATACCAAGTACAGTAAACATGTAGCACTTTCATCTGTAAAGTCAGCACATAGGTGTTACAACCACTACTTTGGAGATGAAGACGTGGACAAAATGATGTGTCCTTATAACGCAAAAGCAGGGAAAACTGGTACGAGACACAGGAGCAGCAGTGCCTATTCTTGCACTTAGAACATAAATTCAAGACTAGTTTTCTCACCTGTGTGCACACATGCAAATTTAAGGTCCAAATATAGAAACTAACTAAACATTTGTCAGACAACTGTCAGCTTCTGCCTCCCTCTGGACAGGCAAATGTACTTCTATGAGCTACCATTTCAAGTGGGACACATTCCTAAAAGGAGAACATTGCATTTCAAAGTCTTCTACCTCTATCTCTGCAGATGCTCTGTTCCTGCAGAGTACTAACACCTGCGCTGTAATCCTTTCACGCTGGTAGTTTGAGGATTACTAGGACCATGCTATCTTGATCTGTATTGAAGAGCTACTTGTACTGCCAGAAGGAAGAGCTACTTCAGAATATGTACAGAAACAGTCACAGAGGGTGATCATAACATTGTGTTTGCTGGTTAAATGATGTAGAAGGACATAACTTCTACCTTTAAATACATGACCAATTTTATCAGGTAGAAAAAAAAGCATTGTGTAGTTATGATCAGCTTTACGCATCAAGTCTCTCAACATGAGGCATACTTTAACCCAACAAATCCAGTTTTATTATAAGAACAAATGTCACACACCCTTATCACAGCATTTCATGAAATGATGCTCTTCAAACACTGAAGACTTGAAAATCATCCCAAACTACTAGGAATGAAATTTAATTTAGGAGGAAGTGGAGGGCTTGATGTGAATACATTCTCCTCCTGGTATCAGCTGAGAGTAAAGAATGCATAGCCATAAAAGACATATTCACTCAGAGTCAGCAACTTTTCACTGCTCGCAGTAGAGGAATATCACATCTGTTACACATTGTTTATCCCAACAATTAGGGCTCAGAAGAAATTATGCTTGGCAGTAAAGTCATCCAAAGCAACTCAATTTTGCCAACTGTGTAAGCACTTTTATATTTGTTAGCTTGCAAGGATATAAAATAATATGCAGGAGGGATGTCTTTTGACTTGGGACAAAGCTAAGCAGCACAAATTCCCATGTAATTCTATTTCACTGACATGCTTCTTCCTGCATCATGTCCACCTGCATTCCAGATACAAATCCAATGCATTCTTCTGTAAGTAAGCTCTGTGGTACAATGCCTAAAATACTACCAATATCACCATTCACAACTAAAGAGAATCCTAATGCTCAGTCTCACTGAAATTAATTCAGTAGAACTGTACAGCACAATCCAGAAATTACTACCTAAACATCATTAAATGGATCAGAGTTTATGCAACAGTGATTAAATTTATGTTAGGCATTTGGTATCCAATTTTTCCATCATAACGATGAAACCCCTTCTGTCTTACTTGTAAGAGGATGGAAGGGTTTTGGTGGAAGATTTTGAACCATGTTACCTCATTGCAAAAAGTCAAAATTCAGCTTGCAGAGCTCTCTTAGTCTGATTTGGAAATTGGTGATGTAATCATGATATTTTCATACTGGGATTCATTAGTTTATAGAACATACCTGAGTCCTGCTTTTTCTTGCACAAGACTACAAATTGTATGAGCATGGATTCCCTATTTACTGCAACCTCAGAGATGAAGACCCTCAGTGCTCTTCCAAGCAAACACCTCCCATGCCTCTCTCTGCAGCTCTCCAGTGACCCAAACACAGATCCACAGCAAGATGCAGACCTCCCACCCCCAAGAGATTATAGCAAAGTCCACTGCTTAACACACAGCTTTCCTCTAGCTCTTAAGCACCTTGGTTGCAGCTTATGGAAACCCACTTAGATCCATACTTTCTTCCAATCCTTATTGTCTTACTAATTGGATGAGCATATCTGCAGACATTTTACTATACAAATTTCAAGGGAGGCTGTGGTGTATATCTGTGAGTGCAGGAAGGAGGAGCCTTTGCTTCCCATTAAAAAATGGTTCTTACAATTTCTTTTCATAACCATACAGTTCTGTTGCTGGCAGATATTTGTGAATGGCAATTAATAGCTGAATTGGGACTGTGGGAATTATCAGTTTGACAACACTAATAAAAGCATACAGAGCCTGGAATGGGTCAACATTGAGTTTAAATAGAAAATATAATATTGAGTAATATATTGATTTCTCACACTTAGTATTGATAAATAAAACCTTCCCATTCAAAAAAAACTACCTCCATAAACATTTCTAGTTAAGTGAATTTCATAATAGCTTTCTTTGAATTTTCCTTCATATACCAGCACCACAGTATTCAGGGGCCTCTTTAGCTGCACACCTTACTGACAGCTTCCAAGACAGAATATGAAGCACACCGACAAAATATGATCGTTCCACTATCCTTTCAGCATGCTCCTCTCAAGCACCATTCCATGCAAGTAACATCAGCAAGAGGAATTTAACATGTTACTATTTTAACAAGCACTAATCTCTAAGAGGCCAATCATACAGAACAAGCCATAAACACATCCCATATTTCTATAGAGTCCCTCTACCCTCATGGCAACTCTTCACAGGACTAGAGAAACAGCAACTCAATGTCCTTTTGTGGCATCAGTGTCTAATATTTAGGACAGTTATAGCATATGCTGAAAAATCAAGACATGCTGTGGCAGAAAAAAAAAAAGAAGTCCATCCACTGACAACCAAGTTCTGAGTCAGACCCTATATGGGGCCATCTACCACTGAGAAGGTCACTTAAAGAGCACTCAGGATTTAAAAGGAAACGACAGATGTTTTGTGTGTGTTTGTCCTTAATACTAGAGGTTTTGGCATCCGCTGTTTGAAAAGAAAATTCTCGATGTACCTGGAGGAGAAGCATTTGGCCTTGGAGTTCTGAAACTTCATGTTACCATAAGGCACATTCTGCATCTCTAGTGGCCTATATCATTTGGCAAGACATTGATCTTCTATAGAAGACAGTCACAGTACTGGCTGAATACTAGAAAAAATAAGTCTAAAAAGGTGAAATTGTTTGCTTTTCTAACTATTAGTTACTAGTAGTAGTAGAAATTCCTGCATTTCAACCTACAGAATTCCCAAGACAACTAAGTCATCCTAATTCTGTGCATAAAAGGCAAGGGAGGCAGAGAATTGCAGTGTAGGACTCGGTATAGCACATGATTTTTCCACTACCATTCTGTTTCCAACGCTGGAGGATTTTCCTCCTAACAAATTAAATCCCCTCCTGAAATTAGTCCTAATGCTACACAACCCAGGACTCCCATCTTTATAAGAAATATCCAACTATTAAGAGGTAAGTACTAGGAATAAGTAATGAGAAGGGTGATATTCTCTTAGAAAGGACTGTACCTTTTGCCTCCCTCACCCCTCCTACATTGATTGCTGGTTCTCATCCAGACCCTGTTCTTGTTGCTCACTTGCAGGAGGGAATCTCTGTGCCTTCTCAACAATCCCACTGGTATGGGTAAAAAGTGTCATCTCACTGAAAACTCTCAAGAGATGGGTGGTTTCTCCGTGCTCTATGAGAGCTTAACACCAAGGTTGATTATTCAAGGAAAGAATTTTGCACAGTCTTTAAAAAAAAAAAAAAAAAATTAAAATTAAAAATCAACCAACCTTTCCTCTCCAAAAAGAAACACACCACACTCAAAACCTCAACTTTGATTATCTCCAGATAATCTCAGTAAAAGGGAAAGGTCTTGTCTGGAATGCCCTGTACATGCTGTAGATATTGCTATATTCTCCATGACAATGTTTTCAATCTGGACCCCGTAAGTCCATGAGGAGTGGCTCTACAGTACTGAATTTTGCTGGTGGCACCCAGCCTCTCCTGCCAACGTTTTCTTGCTTTACGTTTCTTTTTCATTCATTCAGGCTTGGTTATTTCTCTCCTTCTCTTCCTGGCTGAAAAATGAAGCTGTTTCCTTCCACTACTTCATCTGTCTTCTCACTCACCAGTAGACTTATTCCAGGAAGAGGTTTCTGATAAGATATCAGTTTAGATTCCATCCATAGAAGACCACACAAACTTCAGAGTGAATTCAGGACACTGACTGTAACTCTATTTATAGACACTGAAGTCAGGCTGAACCCAAGGTCAATTTCTCTTTCAGGCTGCAACGAACCTCTCAAATCTGCTGAACTTACTGAAGTTGCAGCAACACTAGAAAAAGAGGGATGTTGTCCATAATTCATAGTCCTGGTAGTTTCTTCCAAATAATTTGCCATATGTGTGGCTTCCCAATGCATTTTTTTTGTTGTTTGCAATGACAACAGGAGTTGTATTACCAACCAAAAGAGGTAATGCAGACAAATCTTTATAGGTCACACTGAAAATGTAATCAGATATGTTCTGCTGAAGACTGGAAAGACACAGCTTCCTTCCTAAAGAACCTTTTCCAAACTCCTCACTCATGCACAGCATTCAGTGTGAAGACGATTTGCATTCACAAAGAGTGCAATATCAAGGTAAATAAGTATTCCGAGTCTTCCTCTTTATTCTATACCAGTGTAAACAAACATCAAAATGGTCAGAAATTGCATCGACACCTACATTAAAACCCTTCTGTATTAACAAAGCAGTGGCATCAGGGCCATAGAGCAAGCTAGAACAAGATGATTCATCTATAATAATATCAGGCAAGGAGTATGTTTCCAGTTCTTTCCTTACATGTGTTAGTGCAACAGTGTCAGAGACATGTCTGAATGACTGGAAAAGACACATATGAAATATGTGGAGCCAGTTTAATGCTTTACAATACAACTGTCCTGAAGAAGGGATCCCACCTGTTTCACAACCTTCAGATCTTTATCCTGAGGGCTGAAGACTTCCTTGTAAAACTAACAAACCACACATTTCATGTCAAAGTTTAAAAAAAGCACCCTCCTATAATAAAGTATTTATAGCGAAAGTTACAAATAAGAAAGAACACTGTTTAACGCACAGCTTAGTAAGTAGCATTGGCATTTCAAACATGTTGCAAACAATATGTTTGCATTTCGAGCAGCATTGTTGAGCTTGTTTTCCTAAGCTAAGGGACATCACATTTTCCTACATTCCTTTTAGTTATATTGAGAAACAGGCCAGTGTAAGCTAAAACATTTGTGGAGTTTATTTGTGATTTTCCCTTCCACGCTAGTCCAGCAGGGTAAGGACTGAAGAACAGCTAATCACTAGTCTGTCATACCATAGAACCAACCACCTCTGTCAGTTGTTACAAATATCACTGCTGTCCTCTTCAAGAGTGGCAAAACCGAGGTCTGAGGTGAGCTGACCTTGCCTAAGGTTACAAAGCAGAGTGAAGAAGAGAATCCCATCCCCTCTGGCTAGACTATTTGATTTCCAATACTTTTTGATTTCCATGTGGTACTGAAGAAACAAGGGGCCAGTTTCCTAGATCTTTCAACCACTGTTTAAATGCACATGGCCAGTGGAAGCACATTAGGTCAAGCAGCAGATTTCAGAAGATTCCAATCTCATAGTTCCCATCTATATGTTCAAAAGACACCAGGGCTGTAGCTCTATAATTAGTTCCTACTGAAGACAGAACGTCCATCCAAAATACAATGTTTTCTGCTATTTAGTCTTTATTTAAAGTTGCTGCCTTAAATTTCCAGCCATATGATCCTGTTTAAGTTTTTACCAATAGTGTCTAATACAGCAAATGGTCAAATTGTTGTATTTTCTTGATTTCTTCATTTGACACAGGCTAAATGTTACCCTAACCAAAGCATTTAAATTGGTGTTCACATTCAGAGAGAAAGAGGTAAGCTACAACTGAGCCTCCTTGCCCACAGCGTGCTTCATATTTATTCTAATATGTGCAGCCACCAAGGAACCTGGATTACAGCAGACCATAATACTCCATGAACCATGGTTATAATTAGGCGTCACATCCATTGTAATCCTATGGACGTCATCATGTGTTACCAGCATCTGTTGACAGATCTCATACCAGGCATATCACTGAAATGGCAAGTCTGGAGAGGGCAGCCCACAATAGAAACAATGGCATTTATTTTTGGTTTGTTCCAAGACTGTCTAATAGAAAATATATGCTGCCAACTGCCAGGGCTCCACTGAGATCACTTTTCAATATTATATTACCAGTTTGAACAAAGATCTGCACCCAAGTATCTGCAATCTTCTCCTAATAAATACAGAAATAAAGAAAGCACTTTCTGCAACTGACTTAGCACCAATTAGAAAAAGATAGAAGCCTTGAAATTTTATGAAGTTTATCAGGCCCATTATCATGACAGTACTTATTTTTCATGTAATAATAAATTCAGATTCCTTTCCAAGACAAAGAAGGAGGATCCCCTCTCTTAAATTTTATTTAAATGTAGTATCATTTTAATATTAAAAATAAGCCCTGGGAACTGGCAACATAAAGGAGCAAAGCCACAGTCCTTCTACTCTATGGAAGTAAAGCCCAGTCTGCTTTAATTTATCAATGTGAAAACCTGACTTTTTGCTGAAGCACTGTCTGTTTGGAGGAACAGAAACAACAAAATTTCTATTGAGTCTTATACTGACTTATACTGCTCTTCTGTAAATGTCAACAGATTTAATGCAAACATAAGAATGCCTACAGAATCCAAATTCTCTTTATTTATCATTTATCTGCATTGTAGGAAAATTGCATTAGAGTGCTGACTAACTAGTAACCTGTCCATTATTTCTTTATTTTGAACACCGCATTCTCTGAAATGCCGGACAATTGAATCCTAATCAGATGGAACCACAAGCTGTTATGGCTGAGCAGTTTCAAACCACTAAAGCACTTAAGCACTAAGATAATTTACATTCTCATTATAAAACATAAAAGAATAGTTCACCATCTAAAGAGTGTCAAATTAAAACAAATGTCAGTGTTGATGAGTACAGCTTAATAATTGGTTAGGAGTTGCAGCAGCTGGTAGATCAAGAAAAGTGAACTTCAACCTTGCCTAGAACTTCTCCCAATTTACTCGTACAGCAGGATCCGAACAGGTGTGAATATAGGAGAATTAATAAAACCAGCTAAATGTCACAGAAGGAGGAAGGCTACAAGTAAAAACTGAGAGAAAAATATTTGCATTACCAATTTTAATGGAAAAGCAAACCCATTGGCACCAACAATTCTAACGGTTCTTACTTTTATAGCTATACTTTTATAGTATAGCTTTTATAGAATCTGTGATAGTAACTGCGGGCCAGATATAAGTTGGCAACTTCTATTTAAGTTCTTGAAGTGAACTGCTCACCTATAGCAAAAAGCATATTCAACCTTATTGTCTAGGGTGCCGTTTCTCTCTTTCTCTCTCTCCACCCTCCTTTTTTTTTTTTTCATTCCTGTAACCAGCAGATAACCTTTTAATGCCAGATTTGTCAGCTGTGACTTCAACATCACCTTTTACATTAGAAAGTAACAAACCCTTTCCAATATTTCATCTCTCTCTTTTCCATATGCTGCTTAAAACTCAGTGTTCTGAAATTAGATACTGCAAATATTATTAAAGTAACAAACCATTGACAAGACTGCTGATAGGATTATAATCTCTGCCTATGTTCAGAAAAAGAGCATGGACAGTACTTGCTAGCATAACAGTTTTCTTAAAAAGGCAAGAAGCATTTCCTCTATGATGATATATTCCAAGGACTTTATAGACCTGTTTGTTTTTTGTTTGTTTGTTTCCCGGAGAACGAATTGGCATGTAGGAACCTAATTCTTTGTCAGATCATTCAGTCAGAATTAAGAGTAAATTCTAATAAGAGCTGACTTGCAAGATCACAATTTCAAAGTCTGTTCTCAGATATATTGCAAACTTTTTTTTGCACACCAATTTTGAACAATCTCATTCATCTCCCTGTTCATAATTGTAATTTATTGTTTTTGGAAAGCAATCGGGCACAAATATCAATTCAGAGTCTGCTTTCCAAAAGGAAGATCCAGGAATTGAAGCTAAAAATTACTGAAATCTTTATCAACTACTAATATATAAATATAGAGGTACTGACAGAGTATTTCCAGTGCACTACTAAAAAACCCAAACTCCTGACTATCATAAATTAGGTTCATACTATATAGGTTTCACTTAAGAGTCAAAAAGTGAATGCATTCTCCTCAAAATATGGCACAGTTAATATATATTATATATATATGCTTCATATGATGCACAATATATTCTCTTACAAAATAAGACCCCCTTACTGCATAGCCCTGGGAATTCAGATGCAGCACTGCAGAAAGAGGACATCATTCCACACAGAAGCACATATAGAGACACACATTACTTTATTTCCCGACCTTCCTTTGCTGTTTCTCCCATGCTGGGTCCAGGAGCAGGTCCCTGTCCCATTCTTCTTCTTGGGTCATGTACTCGTCTTCTTCATAGTTGTAGGTGTACTGCATGTTTGTTTCTATCTGGTTCATGCTGTTCATGCTACCTGAGGGTCAGCTTCAGCTGCTATGACTTTTAAAATTTTTTTTTTAGGCTTAGTTTACTTGCTGATGTGTTGTAGGTAGCGGTGTCTTGTTTCTTTCTTTTCTCTCTTTTTGCAAGGTGACAGGGAGTGAATATCGACGATTCTTGCCGAGGGCAGAGGCTGAAACTGTCAGGTAGGTGCTGACCTGTGGTAACCTTCCTTCCCTCTCTCTCCTCTGCCCTCCTTCCCTTTCTCTCTCTCTGCTGCTGCTGCTGCAGGTCCCTGCGGCTGACCCTCCGGAGAAGCCCAGGGCGGCTCATTGCTGCGGCTTATTATCCCCGCCGGGCTGTCACGTGGCGCGGCGGCGGCTCCTGCCCCGCTCCCGGCGGCGGCCGCAGGCGGCGAGGCGCCCTCCCTCAGTCGGGCCGGGGCCGCCACCCTCGCGGGCGGGGCAGAGCGGGCGAGGAGCACCGCGCCCGCCGCTGCGCTGCTTCTGTCCAGGGCAGCGAGACTGCCTGCCGATGGGAAGGCTGACCGGGGGAACTCGCCTCCTGTAAGCGCTCTGGCAAAAAATTACTGCCTGCTGCTCCTCTGTCTTGCCTTCCAGTTCGATAACATACCTGTCTTGTTTGGGTTTGTACTAACACGTATTTCTACTTCTCAAGACCTATCTGTGATTTGCTGATGGAATTTGATGTTGTTTATCATTAGTCTGAAATCTGCCGAGAGATGAAACAATTTGCAGTGGAGATCAGGTCTGGAGTTAAATCAGAAAGTAGGGAAGCACAGCCTAGAAAAGCAACATCTATCTTTTTCATCCAGGAAACTTTCTCAGTACATCCCAGAAGCAGGCACCAATAACTTTATAAACGTGTGACAGGAACCATTTGCCTGTGCTTTCCACATGGTAAAATCATAGCACTGAGATCAAGCATCCTGGCAAGCATGTCCTGTATCTCCTGTGTCATATCATTTCTGTTGCCCTGGCAACAATGTTTCTTCTGGGAATTAGCAAGTTTACTATGTTCTTCACATAGCCTGTCATTAATGCCAGCACCTATCATCGTCCAAGGTCATGCTCTCCAGCAGGGTCCACACTAGATACAAGTTGAACTTTACTTACAAAATGTTCAAAGCTGAGCTTTTGGACGCCATAGAAAACAGACATAAGGGAGAACTATGTTCAGTAAAGGCAATCATAGGTCTCCAAGCCAATGCGAATGAATAACCAGAATAATTAACAGCTAGACAGCATATGTCCTCCACTTCATAATGCTAACTAAAGCTATGCTTTCTGCCAAGTCGCCTTCTATCCCGTAAGTCTACACAATTTAGAAAAACATGCATACATGCACAGCTCATGTGCTCAAAAAACCCATCAGCTCAAAAAAACTTCATAAATGCAGCACTAAGGTTGTAAATTGGAATTCAGAAGAGGATAGCAACATGTTTCATGCAATCAAAGCAAGCTGAACTTCCAAAATAAATTCTAAAAATCAAATTCCAAATCTAAGCAGCAGAGTCAGAACCCCATGCTTTTCAATTGCTCAATGCAAATATTCTCAAGGTTGCATCACTGCCATCTATATAATGAAGCAAATGTTAACAAATGTGATGCCCAAACGTTTTTGTTCAAGTGCAGATGAGCATTCTCTTAGGATACTCTCAGACAACATCAAGTAGCATTTATAAACCAAAATATGTCATGTACGTACACATTATGTGTATGCTGGTGTAATTTGTGTGGTTTATTTTTATAGCTGGGTAGTCATCTGTGGTTTGTGATATGTGTTCAATTTCAATCACCTAAATGACTATTTAAGCCTTTGAAGTCAGTAAAACCATTTCTTCTCATTCACTATACACAGCATAGGAGAGATTCTAGAGGAAAAGCAGGAAGAAGTCAGGAAAGTGCCAGAAGTATACATGTCAAGCTGTAAAAGCTCTGAGACAGAGCTGTCTCCTGTGCAAAGGGCTCTCCTGCACCGACAAGACCTTTTACGCACTACCTCACTAGAGGTAAGCCATTGCGACCACCTTCATGCCTTTCCTTGCACTGCCTTGTCCGGGGATCTACATGGATGAAGTCAGATGGTCCCGCACCACTCCCACTGCACAGTATAGGTGAGCCTTACAGGTACTGATGGCTTCACCAAGGGAGGTGCTAGTTAAAGCCACATTTTATTTGTTGGCCCTCATCCCATAACACGTGCCAGAGTGCCTATGTCACGAAATAAAAATTGAGGCATTATGATGACAAAGAGTATCTGATCACACTGTGGATTAAGACTGGTCAGATCCATGCCTAGACTTCTAGAAATCAAAGGGAAATCTACCCAGATTTTCTAGAATTCTGCAAGAAGGTTATTAATTTTTTTCATGAAATAACTGGATTTGCCCAAAACATAGCTAGCCACTGCTGCAAAGGTACTTAGGTACTTAGTACTTTCATAGCAAAACAAATAAAACAAAAATGTCACCATTGTTCCCAGGAACCAACAGCTAGAACCACAGTACCTCTTAGCTAGACTAAGAGACTAAAAAAAATTCAAGTTAGTTCCAAATATGAGTTAACCCACACTTTTGTATAAGGGGTAAGTATTTCAAAATCTACTTTGGGTAGGTTATGTTAGTTCGTTTTGGATGAGAAAAAATATTTCAGAATTAAAAACCTAATTTCTTAATTCTGAAAATGTCAAAATAGGGGGCTTCAACTTTGTCATTGTGCATTTTGAGAGCTGGGCTTTTTACCTATGAAACAGGAGCCATCCTAATTTTAAAAAAACCCTGCCTATCTTGATGGAATCTGACCTGTTTTAGGTTCTCTAAATAACTGCTTACTGCCTCTTAATCAGACAGCATGAGTAGGCAGGGGAGATATTTATAGATGGAGCTTTAGGAGGAGTATCTGGTATTTTGTTTACTACTTTAATTTAATTTTATAAACGAACTGTGCAGATGGTAACAAGAAGCATATGAATGGAGGTCCATAGTGGAAAGAGAGCCAAAATGGAACTCTGATGCCAAACTTGAAGTGGAAAGGGAGCTGCCTCTTCCAGCTCACCTAGAGAAAAAGCAAGCTGTGCCCGGAAGAGTAGTATGAATAAAGCAATGTGCTTCAATCAGCTTATTCCCACATCAGAGATAAGTTAGGACGATCCCCACTAAAGCTGGCAGAGTTGCACAGCTACAAACTATGGGTGCCTAAGGAGAAAGAAAATCAAATCAAAACAGAAATAAGCAAGCTGAGCAGGAAAGAAAGGACAAAAGTCCCAAGTAGAGAAACAGGAAGAAACACAGTGAATCACATAGATAGGGAATAGCAAGATACCTGAGAGCGAGCAGGTATATCTGAGGTAGAAATGACACATATTGCTTATAATGTGATGAGACAAAAAGAACACTCATGATTGCCAAACAGATTAGAAGAAATAAGGTGGCACAAGGAGGTCAGAAATGGAGATGGCAGAGCTGAATTGTCAACTATTTTTATCTTTTGTTTGGCAAAAGGTGTGCAGTTGTAGTACATGCTAACATAAATGCTAGTAGAATACCTTTACCTCAGAGGAACACTGTGGCAACAAGATATCATTTCCCATGTATGAGGAGCATCAAGAAGGTCAGAACTTTCCTAACAGGAGCAGCAGGTCTGTGGGTGAACTCACTCAGTATTTCTTATCTCAGTTCCAACTTACGAAGGATTTTTGAATCTAGTACCACCTATGCAAAAGCCTCCTGGCACAATTTGCATTAAGCTCGTTGAGAATCAAAGGGCTTTTCTAACTAAAGGAAGCACAGTTTTCACCTCCCATGTCAACCTTTATCATTTTTTTATGAAATGGAAATTGTTTCTCACAGTTTACATTTAACATCCATTTGCTCCCCAAAAGCCATCATATCATTCTCTCAAGAACTCACTCCTTCATATTTTCACTGTTCATCAGACTTTCATTCCCTTCAACCTGCTTCTTATTCCCCCCTCACAAAATCTTCGAATGAGAATAAAGCCCCAACTTTTTAATAAAATTTCAAAAATGCTTAACACTGCAACAATGTTTCCCCACATCATTCATCTATTTGAACTTAGTGAGATGTAGAATAAGAAATTAGCCAGATTTCACTAATCAACTGATGTGAAAATTATCACCATTAGTTTTCAGCTGTAACATTTCTCTGTAGGAACACAATAGTTCACATCTGCCAAAACTGTCTCAGAAAGGCCACAGGAAGATCAAGAACCTTACAGGCGCTCAGTAAGTCAGTGAGTCTTTAAGCAATTATCTTTCCATAGGTATAGCCTGCTTCTTTGTGAAAAAGAACAGTAGGATGGTTTCTCAAGAAAGAAGTCAATGAAAGATAAAAGAAAATAAATTCAAAATGATTGTTCTCTTGTGTAAACTGTTAACAGAATCTTAAAAGAGGGATCACAAAGCCCTTTTACTTTCAAAATATGTCACAACTGTCACTTAAAATGTACTTTTGCTTGTAGCAAATATCCACTGGTTTAAAGCTTAACCAACAAAAATTTGAATTATTTAAAGATGACATTGATAATTTAGATTGGACCAAAATGTTGGATTCTGTTAAAAATTATGCATAAATTTCCTGAACAAAGCTAAGCAGAAAGGTAGGGTGTGTTATCACATTTATTTGTTTTCTATTAGAGTTAGGGAGAAATAACCCCTTTTTTTTCCCCAATACAATAAAGACAACCCACCTTCTTCAATGGAAGAAACACACTATTTTCTAAGTTAAGGAAAAACAAGTGATTAAATTCAATATGTAAAGATAATATGAATAAACCTTAATCTTGCTTCACATTCCCAAAATGAACACATACAGAAGGAAGGCAGAAAGAGAGCAGAGAAGAGAACTATACATCTGGGAACCAAAATTCTGACTTTGTCTGAGCTAAGGAAAAGCACCATGGACACTGAGCGTATTAGCCCTCCCACACCTAGCACCAAGAGGCACAAACTTTGACACTGAAAAATCCCCATCCTATTCATGCGTGGTGATATTAACTACACAGAAACTAAGTATACATTATAATATTTTTTTTTTTTAAAAGTACACTATTTCAAATGATAGGTTTGGAAATCAAAATGGAGAAAGAGCTGCAAAAATGCATTGCTGGCTTCATAGTAACAACTGACATTGTCAGAAGATCCTAAAGTGTTTCATCAGCTATATATAGAGACAGCTTACTCTGTCCCTGAAATTCAGCCATGGATGAAGCGTAGCAAGGAACATTTATAGGACAGGCAAATACTACCAAAGCATAGCTTGGGCTTCAGGAGTATGGAGAAAATGCTGACTGCACTGAGATCACTGGCTTTTGCCGACCCTTTGTGTGGAAAGAAAATCACGGGGCTGAAACACCAACTTAAGATGCCCTGTGTGACCTTGACCTAGTCAATTCAGATAAAATTTTCCAAAAAAGCTAAGTGTTGGCCCATTAGACTATTCTCACTGAAAGAAACAAGCCTGTTGTGCTGCACTCTCCCATCTCTAAAATAGCGTCAGCAATGCTTCCTTTGATCCTTAATTTCCACCTAGAACACAAATTCTCTGGAGCAAAGGCCTTTTCCGTCTAAAAGTCCTGATGAGCCTACAGAACAATTATGATTACAGTGTGCTTTACCTACCGTACACCCTTCACCTCCATGTTTGTCTCTCAGGTCTGTGTATAGCCTGCACCCAAAAATGCCTAGCATTATTCTAGTACGTCAGACTTGCTCAGGCATTCAGGGTCCCTTATACTCTGGAGAGGATGTCTCTACTGTTTGTAGGGCCACACTTGCAGCCTTGTAGCCTGCACAGCAGATGGTCCTGGTTCTCAGAGATGCTTCAAGGCAGATATTGGTAGGAAACATTCAACATCTGGTCTCTGCCACAGTATCACTAGGCAGTACTGTAATACATAATAACAATCACAAACCGCAATGTGAGTGCTGAAAGATGTAATGTAGCAGAGGGCAAACCCACAAGTGATGGCGACTGCCAGCCAGCACTACACAAGCTCATAAATTTCATGAATGAGAAGCGCTCTCAGACCTCACATTCTATTAAATATTTCAGAAGAAACCACAATACCTGAACTCTTTTATCCCTTGAGCTAGCCTCTTGAGGGTACCTTTTTTATTTAATGGTTCTTGTCTGGGTAGATGCAACTCAAAGACAGATTAGATCAAGAACTAAATAATATCAGAAGCTTCGATAGATGCTTTGGAGATTAGAAACATGACATCAAAGGAAAAACTGGGAAATGTATATGGTAATTTATATACAACATTGCAGTCAGTCTGTTAGCAGACTGAAGCTGTAGAGCAATATGCAGACAGTTACAACATAGTACACACGGTAACAGGTGGGGAAACTACAAATAGTGCTGGCATAAGATCGGAAAAAATGGTGAGACAGATCCAGGATTTTAAAAATGGATCAGTGATGAGAGTGCAAGTGGCAGGACTAGGGGTATGGCATGGCCTATTACAAACCTTCTGAAGAAACCTTCACACCATCACGTGTTCTCAAAATCCTGGCTGTGGTCCTGTTTTACATTGGCTTAGCCTTATCACACAAAGATACTAAGCAAGGAAGAAACTGTGCAACTAGAGCAATGCGAAAGCCTGCAACTGACTATACAACTTGTACTTCATGAATGCTACCACTTAAAAAAATCCTTAGTGAGCCAGCCCGTGACACACAACTGATTTACGAGAGAATATTTGTCTAAGAAAAGCACAATATTATTTAGCAATAGTTTTGGTCACACTGAGAAAAGGCAACAGAGATGTGTGTGTGTGAGATGAGGAATGCATAGACAACATGCCTTTATTTATCTAGAAACAAACATCGTCAACTAAGTCAGAGTTTCCAGACAATAATTATCTAAGGGGCACAGATGAGACCTGGCAGGTTTTAAATCACTGAGGTATGAGGTAGAGATTATGGGCACAGGATATGGGCACTGGATATCAGACACTGCTGTGTTCTAAACTCAGCATTTGTACAGATTGACTGAATGACCTTAGACAAGTTGCAGTCTCAATGCCTTCATTTCTTTGTCCAGATACACCAATGTAATTTCACTAATATCAATGAAATTAAAGTTACACACTCCAGAAAGCAACCTGGTTGAACCATTTGCCAGTCTGTAAAAATGAACTAGCTAGTTTTTATTCATTCCACAGGAGCCATACAAAGATTAGTAAAAGGGGCAAAATCATCCCTGTATAAGGCAGTGTTAGGCACAATCTGAATTATTGCCAAACAGGGATAACATGTTCTTTTGGAAACATGTATAGTGCAAGTTTTCCTCTTCCAGAACTGTTGTCCTTACATCCTGTCCAACAAAGCTTCACGCTGACACTCAGCTGTATTAAGAGTCAGCACTGAGAAAATGAGCAATATTCCTGCCATGCCTGACATAAAAGCAGCAATGTCTGTATTTTCCAATTCCCGTCTTGAAGACAAGTGTTCCCTTTCCAACTATAATCTCTCTGACTGACTTTGGCTGAATTCTCATCGCAGGAGCAATGGGTATCAATTTTGCACAACATACTTCCTGATACAAGACTGGTTGCTCTTAAGATCTCCCAGCAACAACCTACTCATGGTAAAAGCTCTTGTATATTCTCAATCCCTCTGAATGTGGACAAGTCTTTTGTTTCTTAGCTGGCTCACCTCTCTCCCTGCATAAATCCAGTTTAGCGTAAGTAAAGGAGGAGAGGAGAGTATTTGCATGTTTCTTCACTTTGAAACCAGTTTGTCTATAGAATAAATGCAGAGGAGTTGTGCTAATGTCTAGATCTCTGTTGTGTCCCACAGTTATATCTGGAATACCTGTAATCTTCCAGAATGTCATAATAACCAAATTCAAGAGGTTTTGGGGATTTTTTTCAAGCCAGATGCTGTTCTAGGTATTTTTCCAATTCATATGGACAATAGTGGTGGAGTCAGCAACTAGGACAACAGTGAGCCTACCCTTATAAGTTGTAAGGCTCCACATGTATTTATAGCAAACTCCAGAATTCATTTTTTATTTGAGATAATATGAACACATCTTCCTCTGGCTTGTTTTCCCATGATAAAAGCATTCAGCAGAAACCTTATTTTGCAGTTCAAATGCATGGATTCACATATATCTTGGACTTCTCTAGGAGAGACAATGAAGTTATGAATACACTTCTAGAACACTAAGGCACTTTTTCATTTGTTCCGCATGGCTCAGCAATCCCCCTGATACCTCCTTCACAGGTAACCCTGGTACACAGATGACCAAGGGAAAATGAGGCCGATCAGGCTCTAAATTTGTAGGGCATGATTTTTTACTGTTAAAGTACCGGCAGTGGAAGTCAGGAGAGTCATAGACTGCACTTTCAATTGCAGAAGAGAATGTGTAAAACAATGCATGATGAAAATATCAGCCAAATATAGGATTCTGCTGGGCCTAAAGGTTCAAACCACCAGGCCTACTCAGTGGGCAAAAAGACAATAAGTAATTGTACCCTGTAAAGCACTTCAGGGAAAAGACAAATTCCATAGTACTAGCATTTATTATCCTAAAACTATCCACTGGATGGGGAAATGGAAGTATGGGCACTTTGGAGCATGTGCTTTAGTTTTCCTTCTGTAGATTAGGAATAATACTAATGCTGTAAAGCATAAGGAAGTATGTGAAAATCAAATACCCAATAGATTTGGAATACTTGAAGACAAGTACAAATACTGTGATGACCAGAGCTGAAAATAATAAATTTTGTATTTGTGAATATGCTTCAGCTGAGTGCAACAGACCTTCATTGAATAAAAAAAAGAAATCGTAATGCTGTAGAGCATTGCTCATGCAATGCACTGAACAAAGCAGGAAAAACAGTAGTTTGTGATTACACAGTTAAATTCTACATTGTGATACATACAAGCAGCTGAATTAAGACTGCTTAGAAAACTAAGTATTATAGTATTAATATCTCTCTCACATATATGCACATTAAAAAATGTTCAGTTGTTCACAGTGTTCACAGTGTTCACAGTGCCACTGTGCTAGACATTACATGAATGCATAACTCATTCCTACAAAAAAATATGTAAAATAAACAAACTTTAGAAAGTGGATAAATAAAAATATGTAACTGAATATAACTGACCAGCAAAACTGGCAGAAATATTTTCTCCTCTCTGATACTGAATGGGAATCATACTGTTTTCAGGCATCATCATATAAAGTTGTGAGCTCATTCTAGTTCAAACCATGTATTCGCCAGGTATGGAAAAGGCCCATGGACTGGCAGTGACTGGGGAAAATGAAGTAATGAAAGCAGCACTGGCTTCAATGGCCAGCCTGGAATTTGTATTTAGTGCATCCGAATAGGAATAACACTATTTCTCCTTCAGGGAAAGAGCTGTGATTCACCTCAGCATTAAAAAACAAAAACAAAAAAACCAAAAAACCAAACCAGAAGATAGCTGGCTGACAAACAAATAGAATTTTGAACAGCTGCAGGTCAGGAATGGGTAGTTGCACCATATGAGATCTACTGCTATTCCAATGCCTGTCAGTTGCTGGAATAACAGGCAGTTGAGGGAGGTGACAGCAAGACAATATGCCGCAGTAAGAAAAGCATGTTGTGTTAAGAATGTTCCTTATTGATCACTTTTTCCCTCTCTCCATCCTTCAGTTTATTGTCTCTTTTACTGTTTCCAGCCCTGCTATGAAAGATGAGACATGTCTAGTACACAGCACTCTCCTTATTGCTTATTACATCCAAGTCCCTAATGGCCACATTACTACACTCTGATTACCAAGTTCTCCCAATGCATTAAACAATATGAGTCACAACTACCACACAGTAGATCTACGACATCTACTCTCTCAGTAGATTGTCTGGCACAGGTATCTTTTCGTAACAATAAACAGCTAACATATACACAAAGTATCATATTTCCCAGCCTAATAAATATCAAATCATGACAAAGACTATCACAATCACAGCAGTCCTGAGAGACATTTTCATATTTTTCATTTCAACAATTGTGCAGTCATTAAAATCCAACTTTCTAGTTGACTTTTTACACAATAAACAAAAAAAATCACATTTCATCAGGTAGCTTAGCACTGAAAGGACTGCTTTTTTCTTCCATTTTTCACCATCTCCATTTGTCTTCCTTACTCTCCCTGATGCTTTTGGGACAGGTTAGACCTACTTCAAGTGGATACAAATGGAATTACAAATATGACTATTGCCTACCCTTTTCAAGCCGATGATTTCTCTGCATGTGCCTAGCTGAAGCTAGTTTATTGTTTTTATTTGGGTTTATTTCTCCTTATCTAGAATATATATTTAAAAGTTTCCAACAATTTTGATTCAAAAGCCCTGTTTATACTGCCATATCAGAAAGCCTTTAATACAGTAAAATCCCCAAAATAGCTTCCCACCAACCCATCCAGAGGGTTTCTATTTATTATTAGTTCTGGAATGCAGCTACACATGAGAAATTATGGCTGGGGGAAGCTGCAATAGGTTTTCCAAGAAAAGCCAGGGAAATATGATACTGCCTGCCACAGCGGTCAGTAAGTCAGTGATGTGCTTGATACACTGCCTAGCAAGGAAGCTTCTTCTAGCCCTTCAGTTCAACTGAAGAATTTTTCTTCCTTCAGTCCTGTTCCAGCAATGAGAACTGCAATTCTCTGTAACCTCAACAACAATGAAATTATGCTTGATTGTTTCTGCCTCCAGTTACATCAGCTGCGCACTCACACAACTTCACTGACCTCATCAGAATTACTCCTGAGTTTCACTAATGTAAGCATAAAAAGATCAAGCCCTTAGGGAAGGAAGGGAAAACAAATCTTAAGTCTCTCATTTTATGTATTTGCATTGCTACATGATACAATGGCTCCAATCTCTTTGCTTCTAACAAAAGCTTACCGAAGGGAATAATGGCCTCAATGCCTTATCAATGTGTACACTGCACTGTCTGATCATTTAATAACGTCCAGAGGTGATGACTGCTGCACTGTCACAGAGAGCAGAAAGAACTGAAAATAGAGAAAAATACACCACTGCAGCCTTACAGCACATAATAAAGCACTGTTCTTCCTGAAAATTACAGTAACTCTGTAAATTCAGAGACCACAGATGCTTTCTTATAAATGATAAATTTTCAATAGGGAGCAGATATGTACACGAATTAAGAACAAAGGACACAGATTAGCTCACAGTAACAGATTTAACTGCGGAGCCTCCAAAACTACAAAATTTTGGTATGTCTCCTACAACCAATAACAAAACAAAATACGTCTCTTTTCAATAAGATTACCTTGGCTTACAAGATGTTCAAGCCACTGCTCCAAAACACAGATCAGTTTACAGGTCAGTTAGCATACATATACCCACATTAAACACACATATCTGTTAACACCTACTTTTGCTTAAAAAGTTAAAGAAGTTGATACACTCTAAGGAAGTTACAGTCTCCTTTGCATATTCTAGAAACGTTTTAATATTACTTCATTAGGCTGCAATCAGATCATATTTTAGATGTCAAACACTGCCACATTCCCTATTAGAAATGGCATGGGGAAATGTCAAGGGACATACCAAGATTATTAGAAAGCAATGGTGAAGTGGACAGAAGGTGGCTCTCTTCCATCTCCTTCAGAACCGTTTCAGCAATCCAAAAATCATAGTGGCTCAGTAGATTACAGGAGGTGGTGCAAGAAGGAAAAAGCATCATCATCTGAGCAAATTAATTAATAAGCTTTTGAGAGTACTTAAAACTAAACAATAAATTGTATAGGTAGCACTCAATTCCTTACCTTTGTTTTGATATATTACAATTGAATGCTACTGAACCCTCCTTTTTTGTATCAGCAGTGATTCTCTTTTCCTCTTTGAATGAAATTCCTCCCCATCTGTTGCCTACACATAAAACCAAATCAGAATGATAGAAGCATGGAATGGTTTGGATTGGAAGGGACCTTAAAGACCATCTCGTTCCAACCCCCCTGCCATGGGCAGGGACACCCTCCACCAGACCAGGTTGCCCAAAGCCCCATCCAACCTGGCCTTGAACACTGCCAGGGAGGGGGCAGCCACAGCTGCTCTGGGCAACCTGTGCCAGTGTTCTTGGAGTGCACCTAATGAGAATTTGGTCTACAAAGCAGAACAAGACTTAGTCTGCATAAACCCTCTGAAATGCACACAGTGTGAAGAGCGTTCCTCAGCACCACTTCATTCTACAAATTTGCTCCTTCCAAGCTGCATTACTTACCAAGGTAGATATAGCTTTATATACGCACAGCTGGTGAGTTGAGTTGGAAGGAATATAAAGACTAGATCTTTATCTATATAAAGACATCAACTATATTTGCTCCAGTGGTAGCACAAAATTACCCAGACATAAAGAACGTTGAAAGTTTAATAGTCTTATTTCTCAATCAAATCTTTTCAAACACACTGATGTTTATGAGTGAACATCCTTACAGAAAACGCTTGAAACAAATTTCTTCTTTCCAAATAAAAATTAGCATATGACAATTTATATTCTAAGACTTCAAGACTTTTTAACAAACAATCTAATCTATCAAACAGTTTAATAGCAGCCATCAGCAGAGGTGATCTCAGCTGTAGCATGGCTATGAGTATTCCGCCCATACAGACTAGCTATGTGATGATGCAGGCACTGAGAAGTTAAAGGGATTGGTTGAAACAGGCTTGGATTTAAGTTCAGAAAAGCATCTCATTGTAGTCCAGCATGGAGCAAATCTCTGCAATACTCAGCTTCACCACTGGGGAATTACAAATCCAACTAAACATATTTCCTAAGAGACTTTCTGCTTTTACATTTTTCCCAGGAAACACTTTTTTAGAATTAAATGAAGAACGAATATTTTTCTCTCTGCAGAAGGTGTCTCTGTTCCTCCAATTAACCTCCAAAGGGAATCCCAGCTTTACTCTGAAAGCAAAAAAGGATGGAACAGAAGGCACAAAGGTGTAAAACCTCTGTCTTGCAGCTCTCCATGGGAAAGAATAGAGTGTGATAGGAGTACGGGAAAACCTGAACACATTTCAGCATTTACAACTTCCAGTTTATCTTTCTGGCTGAAGCATTCAAATAATGAACCACATTGCTAAAAAATGACTAGTTTTCTTTTTTAGAAACAGCCTTCTGCCCTTTGCAAAGTCTACATACTTTAACGTTTGGTATTTTTAGACATGGAAATACGCATATTTATGCAGGTTTAAACTATACTAAAAATAAGGTCACATGAAGGCTTCATAAAGGAAAAGATGCACAGAAGCCACAGGGAATGTGAAAAAAATGCAACAAATTGGCCTCTTGATTTGCAGCACCCCTAGCCAGGTCATTTGCTAGATGATCAGAATCTCAGTGTTTCCACAATCAGAAAAACAATAGCAATCCCATTAAATCAGTAATATCCTCCAAACACCTTAGCACCATTACAACTGCAGCTAGTAACTCTTAACAGCTCAGCAATTGCTGTCATTACACCCAGATAATACCATGTCAGAAGTAACACCATATATAGTTAATACATGCTCTCTGACAAGGCACCAGCAAATATAATCAGACACAAAGTCAGATGTCCAGCTTCATTTCTCTGCTCCCATACTTACAAAGGTTTAACTTAGTACAAGCAAAAAAAAAAAAATCTTACTGAAATCAGTGGATATTCCTCATGGATAAAACTAATTATTTAAACAATTGTCTACAACTTTTATCAGCTTTTTTGTATTTCTACTGTATGCTAAATGATTGCCAAATGAGGCAGCTTCACTATGTGAACAAATTTATTTCTGCCATAGCTATACAGCTTCTCAACAATATATGGAAATAATTTTACGGATCCGGTGCTGGAATTGTTCTACTTGGCATAATTTTGTACATCTGCTGACATCAACTGAAATCAGCTTTATTTCTCTTTTTCTCCCAGGCTTCTACTGGTTTGTCACAAGCCATGTTCACTTTCTGGCTTTGGGCACCAATTTCCAGGCGCAGAACCCTACAGACTTGAATGCAAACTGGTGGGAGACATCATGGGTTTTAATATTAGGAACTTCTTTTTGATCTGAGGGCAGCCAAACCTTGGATGAGAGGCTCAGTGAAGCTGTAGAAGTTCCATCCTCAGAGATACACCAAGCACAAAACCGAGCAACTCGCTCTAAGCTGGCCCTGCTCTGAGGCCAGATCGGGAGACTTTTAGAAGGCTCTTCCAACCCCCGCAGTTCCGTGGTTCCGCAGCCGGGATCTAGCCCATACACACTACAGTACCTTTCAAGAGCTTTTGCTAATGGGATTCCTGCGCTTCCACTAGCATCGCGCACTCCAGATATGGAAAAATCCTAAGGTGGAACAACTCCAGCTGCACACGCTCTTACTACTCAGACACGCCGACCCCGCGGAGCAGATCCCCACCACAGCCCGGCCCGTCGCCTTGCTGGGCTCAGCCCAAAGGCAGCAGCACGCCGAGCCACAGGCACCTCGCTGAGCCTGCTCCATCCCCCCACCGGCACCGTGGGCCTTCACACCTCGACGGGTCGCCGGCACCAGCCGCTTCCCCAACGCGGAGAGCCAGCGCCAGCGCCAGCGCCAGCCCCCGCCCCACACGCGCGCGGAGCCTCCACACGGAGGCCGAGCTCCGAGGCGCCCGCCCGGATGCGCGAAACCGGCCACAACGGCCAACCTCCCTCGCGGAGGGGCTGCCACGCGCCGGCACCCCCGCGCCTAGCGGCGGCGCGTGCCCAGTGACGCACACGCCCTCAGCGCCGAGGTGAGAGAGGGGCGGCTCTCTCTGCCGGTCGGGGGCGGGAACTTCCCGTTCCGCTGGAGCCGCTGCTTCCGGGTTAGCGGCGCGCGCTGCCCACGTGGGGCCCGGGACGGAGCGGCGCGGAGCCAGGTCGGTATCGGGGACCGGGGCCGGGGGACGTGTCCCCGCCTGCCGCTGTCCCTCTTCTCCTCTGTGGCGGCTGGCCCGGCTCACCCCCGTGTGTGTGCGCGCATCCCTGAGGGGCAGCTGGGGGCCTGCACCGGGGGCGGCGGCGGCGGGCCGGAGAGAGACGGTGTTTCTCTGTGCAGCTGCTTTATCGGCAGCTTTTCTTCCATTAGGTTTCTCTGGAGGCTCCTTTCCTCGAAGCACGAAGCTATGACGTCTCTGGCGGAGCAGCTGAAGCGGCTGGCACTTCCGCAGAACGATCCCAGCCTCCTGAACCGCAGCGAGGTAGCATCACTGCTGTTCAGTTGCAAGGAAGCAGCGGGCATTGACAGGGACACCTTCTTTGCAATCGGTGAGTTCGGCTCGTTGGGTCCCGGCGGTTGTAAAAATTATCCATCCAGAAAACAACCGGAGAAAGGTGAGTGGGAAAGGCAGACCCGTGTTCATAAAAAGGCCGAAAGGATAATTACGGAAACTACAGGCTAGTCGGCATCGCTCCAGTCCATGGGAAAATGACGGAGTGGGTCCTTCTGGAGCACGTTTGAGGGCACATGAAGGGAAGAGTCAGGGGCCCCAAGGTGGTCAGGGGCTGGAGAGTTTGCCCCCTGAGAGGAGGTTGGTGGGAGGAACGTCTCTGGTCTCATTCAGTCTGGAGAAAAGAGGGCTTGGAGGGGTCTAAGAGCAGCCTACCAATAGCTGTCAGGAGGTTTCAAGAAGAGGGGTCAGGCTGTCCAGGGGAACGCATGGCTGGAGGATGGGAGACAGTGGGCATAAGTTAACACAAAAGAGATTCAAACTGGATACGAGGAAAAGCTTTTTCACCATAAGGACAGTTGAGCAGGTTGTCCAGGGAGCTTGTGCTATCCATCCTTTTGAAAACCCCAACTGGATAATGCTCTGAGCAACCTGGTCTGATTTCAGGGCTAACCCTGCTTTGGGTAGGGCCTTGGACTAGAGATCTCCCAAGGTCCCTTCCAACCTGAATTCTGTGATTTCATGAAAACATGCTGACACCCTGCTCTTTGGTGACATTATGGCCACAAATAACGTAAAGCAGCAAAGGCCATTGCAGTGTTTGCATGCTTCAAATCCTTTGTGCTTATCTCCTTACATTTTGTATAGAACCCAGGAATGCATTACTTCTTGAATAAGAAAGCTGTTATCTAAAACAAAAGAAGATAGATATCATGTATCGATTCTAAGTAACAAGATTGTAGATTTATGTGTCTTTGCAACACAAAGTATTTTCTAGTTTCTTAAATAGTTACTGCAGAACTGCTGCCTATAATAATAATTTAGTTCTTCCATATTTCAGCCAGCTGCCTGGTTTCTTTATTTCAGCTGAAGTTGTCTGCTTTGTGCTTAGCCATTAATATTTACAAGCTTGTGTAAAATAAATAAATAATTCCAACGGTTCTCCAGTGGTGTACATGGGATATTATATTTTAATTTATTCAAAGAGATTCCTTTTCTTGCTTTGTCCATATAAACTCGTAGAATAACTTTGGCTGGAAGGGACCTGTGAAGGTCGTTTGGTACTAGCCCAACTGAGCACAGGGCTAGTTAGCTCAGATCTGCATTCAGCTGAGTTGGAGGATGAAGGTTTAATAGTCTCTGATCCAATACTGGGCCAGTATTTGACCACCCAGGTGTTACAAAAAAGCCCCAAATCAATCCATACATTGACTTATAATTTCCTGTATTCAGCTTGCATCTGTTGCCTCCCATCCTTCCGTTGTGCATCTCTGAGAAGAGTCTGGCTCCATCTTCTTGATAACCTACACTATATCCCATTAAGTAGTTGCAGACAGCAGGAAGATTTATTTTTGACTCTTTTCTCCAGGATGAACAAACCCAGTTCCTCCTTTTGCTTCTATGTTTTTTTCCAGTCCCCTGACCATCTTAGTGTTCCTCTGCTGGACTCACACCTGTATGTCAATGTTTTTCTTCTACCGATGAGCTCAAAATTGTGCACAGTACTCCAGATGCAATCTCACAAATGGAGGGGACAGTTCACCTTCCTCAGCCTCCTAGCTATGCTCTCGCTAGTACAGCCCCGGATGCTGCTGGCCTTCATTGCTGCAAGAACGCACTACTTATAATTGTTAATGTTCTTTTTCTCCATCAGTTAGGAAACTGAAATTTTAAGCATAGCAAAAGTTTTGGTCTTAGACTTGTTTACAATTTGGTTTGGTTTGCTTAGTGAGGATGACATACACCAGTATAGCGAAGAAGTTGGCTATGCCAGTGAGGAGGTAGGTGGGTAGGACTGGTGAATAAAAATGTTGCATTTAAAGCCTTCTTCCATTTTCTTCCACAGGATGCACTGGCTTAGAAGAGCTGATGGGAATTGATCCTTCCTTTGAAGTGTTCCAGTCCAGTTTGTTTAGTTCCACGTCCAAAGGCCTGGAACGCAGTGTTCAGTCTAAAGCAGTAAATCAGCAGCTGAATAAGAATATTTCATTGTTCCTGATTCACCTGTCCCCTTACTTTATGCTTAAGCCAGCCCAGAAGTGCCTTGAATGGCTAATTCACAGGTAATCCACCTCTGAATATCCTACATGTGAATAGATAAGCCTGCTAGAAATGCCAGATTTTTTTTCCCCAGTGAGAAAAGTTTTGAATAATTTTACTTTAGTTTTCTGAAAATACAGGTTAAAATCTTAAAAATATCTATTTGGGTTTAGTCTTTATAGGCCCAGATGTTCTTCTTTGCCAGTTAGACTTTTGTCTTGTGATAGATTTCTGTGAAAATTTTGATCTGCCGTGATAGTCTGTATAAAAGCAATTATTTCCTTGCCTGGCTTTCACCAAAATTGCCCAGCTCTAGCCCAGCTCCAGGTCCTCTGTAAGAGGTCTCTGTAGAGACCTAGAGAGGCATTTATGTGATGCTTTAGAAATGGGCTGCGTAAAACAGCTACTTTTCAATATTAACTTTGAACTGTGAATAGCATGCTCTTGTATTTGTAACGTGAGCTAAGTATTTTTATTTCAAGGTGATGTAGGAAGGTGTGAAGAAAAAAACAAGCCAATTATTTTGTGAAGTGATGTTTTATTTATTTATATAAATTAACCTATCCAGATGCAGAAAGCATAATATGTCATGTCGTGAAAGAGTGGGTGACTTTGTTGACACAATCTTTGGATCACAACATTTTTTAATATGAGTTATGCTGAAATTCATACTAGATTATTGTAGTGTCTGGTTTAATACTGAAATCTATGCAGAAGAAACTAAGGTAATCTTAAGTTCTACAGGGACATAAAATTATTGAGAGTGAGGAAAAAAATTGCTAGCAGTGTTTCTTTCCTCTAGCACATACAGGCTAGTGGCCACCTTGGGATTCTGGACTGTTGGCGGACCATATGTCTGACAATCATCTCCTGTCTTGCTTAAAAGCAAGTAAACCAGCTGTTCTGAGAAGAATGTGGCTGGGTCTCATTTTTGGACTTCCAGATAATTTTTAACTGTATATATATATGGTTTTTTTCCTTAGATTTCATATCCATCTCTACAATCAAGATAGTTTGATTGGTTGTGTTCTGCCATATCATGAGACTAATCTATTTGTGAGAGTTATTCAACTTTTAAATATAAAAAGCCCGACTCATAAATGGCATTGGATGGATCCAATAAGGGTAAAGTATTTAACAGATGCAAGTTGGGAGAAACACGAGGGACTTTTATTAATACATAATCCTGACTCTGTTGCTAGGTTTATGAATATGGTCCACCTGTTCATGTGGTTAGTTGTAGGACGGTACTGAAAGATTTAATTGCAGGGATGGAGCCTGAATGCGCCCACCTGTTGTTTCTGCTATCTTTCTTTAAATATAAAGGTAATTATGAAAAGCTTAGATTGTAATTACTCTTTATTTTGGCAAAGTTAGTTTATGCTTTTAAGGTGCAAGTATTGGCTACTGCTAGGAACATGTCAATTACTAAAATACATGGATTGAATATAGATTATATATAATGCTCTTCATCATCTGTCTTAATATAGATACAAAAAATTTCAGAGGTGTGTGCATTTCCATTACTTATTTCAATTTAAATGGTGTTAATTGATCGGTAGGATTAATTTAGAATTTATATTAATTTTTACTTTGAGTGCTTCACTTTACCCTTGAGTGTTCTAATTTTACTTTTTTTCACCATGTAAAGAAACCTGGAGTCCCACTGGCAAGGGGTACTGTCATTACACACTGCTACAAAGACCTGGATTTCATGGATTTCATCTGCAGGCTGGTGGCAAAATCCGTGAAGGTTGTTCATTTATTCTAGAACGTTACTTGTCACTTGGTTTTCCTGTCTTTATATTTGTATAGTATTATGCTGTTTGCTCATATTTTGAATTACATATGAAATAGTAAAAGGAGGCATTTATTTGTAAATAATAGGAAAATTTATTTTCTTACTGCTTGTGTAGATGACACTCTATCAGAAATTCTGGTGAGGAAGTGGCTGAGGACCAATGAGCCATGACAAAACAATTTGGCAATATTGTATTGCTTAAAAGTACTGTATTGCTTAAAAGTACTTAATTGTCTTAATTTCTTTTATAAAGTTATTCTTGCTATTAGTTTGTAACTGTGCTCAGAATTTGGTTATCTCTTTTAGGAGTTGATATGGGTGTTTTAAATGTATGTCTTCAAATATTAATGAGAACTTAAAATTGAGAATGTTAGAAGGTGAATGGATCTTTCTTCTCAGTTAGTGTCAAATAAAGAACTAGTTTTATAGTGTCAGAAGAGTAAGATGTACAACATTTCCAATTATTTGGAGGACTAGAATGCATGTACTATGAAGCTAAGCAAAACACACACAATAACAGGGTTTGTTCACAGATGTAGTAGGGCGTGTTAAATATATATCACTCAGCTTCTTGGCTGTCCAATTCTCAGTCTTGAGCATTACACCAAAATCATTTAGGTTACTTTATTATGATTAACTATAGTAGGTGAGGAATAGCACCCATTTCCTTCTACCTTGTCTGCAAGGAGGAGCAGTAACCTCTGGAGAGGGGTTACTGCTTGGAGGAGTTGATGACTTCAGTTGTGCCACCAGGCGCTGGTAGAGCTTACATGCTGGAGTTCTGAGGTACTGCTGGTTTGGGGGGAAGCCATATGTGTGTTTCTACTTCTCCTGATGTCTTAACAACTACTTTTTCTGTGGTCCAGGTCTTTTCAGAGTGTCCTGGCAGCTCAGCTCAGTTGAGAGTTCTTCTTGTGTTTTATGCCTCCACCATTGTATCAGCTCTTGGAGCAGCAGAGAAGATAACAGACACTATAGTCTCTATGCTGCTCCCTTACATCCAAAAGGTACATGAAGCTTTGTTTTCCTTCCTGTGTGATGAAGTGTACTGTTGTTGCAGGTAGCATTTAAGAGGGACATCCTCTGTGAAATATGTTGTACCACTCTTAGCCTGCTTTGAAACATCAGGCAGGTGAAAGGTCCATAACTAAAAGTATTTTCTCACACCTCAGATGAGCACTCTAAGAACTCTGTTTCCTACTTGACATGAGGAATGAAGCTTGGAGGAATGGATAGAGTTTGAATGAACTTCTTTGCCTCAGAGACTTACCATGCTAAGCAATGAGGAGATGAAGTCAGGGTGGACAGCCTGCTTTAATATCCTCTCCTCCAGGACTGTTGCTGTGTTAATGAACAGAGCAACAGTTAATGTGTGTGGCTTCTGTACGTGTGTAACCTGCATGACAGCTTTTCCTTCTTGAAAGTTAAGTTTATAATTCCCTTAAAAGTTAACACATGGAGAAGAAAGTAGTGCAATTCCCTGGATGTCAGAATGCAAATGATTTTTATGTTAATGTATGGGTTGTTTTTTTTATTTGTGTGTGTTAAAAATCCACCTTTATCTCTTTTTCTAGGGCTTGAAATCCACTATACAGGATTACAGAGCTGCAACATACATGATAATCTCCCAGATGACAGTAAAAGTGACAGTGGAGACTTCCTTGGTGCATTCCTTGATGTTACAGATAACCAAGACATTATATAAAGAGCCCTCATTAGTCAGGGAAGGGGTAGCTTGCTTGAACCTACTTCTACAAACTCAGAAAGGAGACAAACTTGGGAAAAAGTAAGTCAACATGAATTAAGCTTTCTCACTTTTTAAAGCTCAGACTGCACTCTGGTAATTTGAATTTTTTTATGCTTTTCTATAAAGGGACACTTTCCTATCAGAAATTTTGGTGGTTGACATTTCAAAGGGCTCGAAAGTTTCTTTGCCTTACTTTGAAAATTTGTCTGCTTGCTAGAGCTAAGGAGTCTCAGTGGTGCAAGTCTGTCATCTTACGGTCCTTGTTCTGCCACTTCCCTCAGTCAAGGATTGCTGTCAATGTGCAAAACTGAACTGTGCCAGTAAGGGGTTTTCCTCAAAGTGGGATTCCTGGAAGAGAAGCCAGCATAATGGTAGTGCAAATTTGAGGTTATTTGAATAGCTTGGAAGAAAGAAGTTCTGTGCCTTCGATGGCTTTGAGTTCATGTAATTTAATGCCCGAAGTGTAAGTGTTTCTCTGCCACCACTTCTGTGGTCCCACAAGTTAGGTGTTCTTCTGCAAATACATGTAGTATTTCATTCCCATTGACTTGGCTGCCCTGCGCTGATGCAGTTAGCTAGTGCTGTTAATGTGCAGTTGAACACGGTGATGGAAGTCCCACATGCTACAGGGTGTTTGCTTGCTGAATCCAGCTAGGCGGATAAAAAAAAGGAGAAGAGACGAGAGGAACTTTTTATTAGCAGGAAGGGAAATTGTTTCTCCTCTCTTTGAGGATCTCTTCTCATTAAGCTATTATTCCTCCTCACTTCCTTTTGCTGCCATGGGGTACTTAGCTATGCTCCTTGCAATGTGAGCATACCTCTTCATGCAATCCATACAAGTATTTTTTTCTTGTACTACCAACTTCGCAAAAATGTAGGTATGTTCACTGTGCCATTGCAGCAGCCATGCTCAACATGACTGGCAGAACCCAGCTTCTTCTTGGATATTAAATGCACCAATAAAGCTCTAGCAGTAAGGAAGTGGAAACCTTTAAATCTTTTCAGCATTTGTTTAGGATGGGGCTGTTACCTGATGCTGATGAACGTATGTACTTTTTTATTTCCCTGTTCCATTGTGCAGGCCGTTTAATTATCTGTGCAAAACCCCAGAACTGGTAACACTTCTGCAAAGCCTTTCAGCAAGCTATGATATCTCTCCTCTTCTGCGTTACCTGTTGCCTCATCTTGTTTGCACTGTCATGAAAAATGATACGGGTAAGTTAGCATATACTTTTACAATTTTGTTGAGTCTTATGGACACATGACTGTGGTCGGTGTCGTAGCTGTGTAATTTTAGTTACTTCTGCCATTAAAACTGCGACAATACATGTGAAGACCTGACTGAGTGTGTGTTGCTTTTTGTTTTTCCAGGTCCTACAGAGGAGGCTATTTTAGGCATTGTTATATCTGTATCACTTTGACATAGATGTTGATTTGCAGTATTTCAGCAGTAACTTAATTTTGATGTGTGAAAGTTCTGACTGACAGTACATCTGAGATATATTTTCTTTTGTTTGTAATCTGAGATGTATTGTAATACTGCAAAGTAATTTCTAGGTAGATCACACTTAGTCCATGTGTAGTTAGAGATCTATGTTTACTTGGTGAATTAAATGTGCCTGCGAATGGTCCAGGACAGCGAGGCTGACTGGCATGTGGTACTAACCAGTGTCTGCACTAGTAAGTCTAAGCTTGTAGCTACCAAATCATGGTTGGGAAAGCTCTTTTATTGAAAAGGGCCAGATTCACACCAGGGAATGTTGTAGGGAGCTTGCACAGGTTGTGGTGGTAGGTCTGGAACATTCCAAAGCATACTTAAATTTATTAGTAGCAATACAGCCTTTGGCATTTTAATGACATTGCTAGCAACGCACGGAGACTTAGTGCTGGTAATCAGTGAACATTGCGGTCTTCAAGTCGTGTGCTTGTCAGGATGATACCTGAACAAGCTATTAGCTTTAATCAGTATGAGGAGGTTATTCTCAAATTATTGTTCATCTTTTACTATTATGCATTGTCATTAGAGGAACAAGACGAATCTGAGGAGGCAGAGAATCAGATTTACATCAAACATCTTGAAGCTATTCTTCAGAGTGTACCACTGGAAAAGGATTTAGATCGCCTGTTGGCTTCGTGAGTTAATGTCTATTGTTTTTCTTCTGCAGTACCACAGTCATTTCTGGTTTAATAACTATTAGTTCCTGACAATGGCGTTAGCATTATATGAACATGTTTTTCTGAGTTCATAAATTAACTCCAAACCTGGATTTTGAAACTGAAACGTTCAGTAATCCAGAAGAGCCATGCTTTTAGCGCTTGTGGGAGTGTTTGTGGGGCAGAGTGAAACTTCAGGCCAGGAGCAAATCTGTACTTGAATAAGTAATGCGTATTAATCCTAACCTCTTTAGCAGCGTGCTTTGTAACATTAATGGAAACCGTACTATCCAAAAAATGGTGGCTTTTTCTTTTGTTTCTAATTTTAGCAAGTTTCTTGAAGAGTTTATCTCCTATGGTACAGAGATTGAATCTAATCCTGCCAAAATGTCTGCAGTCAATCAAAAGATGCTTCCTCTTATCAGACTTCTTGAGAGAAAGTAAGTTCCATTTTTGTATGACAGACCCACAGTCTGTAGAGTGGTGATGTCAGTATTGATCTTGGTTTATTGGGTGTAGTAAGCACAGTCTTCTTATCCAAATAAATACAGTAAAAATAACTGACTCCTAATCTTTGTTCAAATTTAATTTTGCTGTTCCTTATATACTTTGTTATCGCTGTAATACATTGGCACAGAGCTACTGGCTTTGTACAGCTGTTTGCTGTGTAGCATGACCTTTTCTGCTCATTATTTATCCTAGTAGTCTGCATATTGTTCATCTGTGTTAAGACATAATGGTTGATTGCGTTTGCAAAGCTGTTTAAAATAGCTGGTTCAGATGAGTGCATGTGCATTCAGCTTCCTTGTATTTCCCCACTATTTCTATAGTAAATACATGTTATTCTGTAATCCTCTGTGGAAAATGTTGGTAATTTTGTCTGTTGGCAGGTATCCTAAAGCTTTAGACTCTGTGTTGGAAAAGCATCTGGAAGATTGCACAGATGAGGCTGAACAAAATCTTTTTCATCAATTTATTTCTCTCTCATTAAGCTGTGGCAAATACAAGGTAGGTAGCAGCTCAGTTCGTGATCCTAGCTGTTATCTGGGTATATGGTCAGAAGGCTGATATTTTGGCAGACCACTTTGTCTTCTTTCTCAACAAGATCTCTACTATTGCCTCCAAAAAAACCACCCAACAACCAACCCCCCCAAAAAACCCAACTCTACAACTTAAATGTGATTGGGGGCGGGGAGGAGCAGGGGAGCTTGATCAAAACTGTAGTAAAATCAAAAGCTATCAGATCTTCTAAGTTTGTGTTTCTCATGAGCAGTCATGAGTGTGAGCTTTTTTTCATGGTTAAAAGTTATGTATTTTTCCACCTGCGCCGATTGCTATCAGTATTTTTCCTTAGGAACATGGCCACTACCTGTACTGTAGTGGTTGGTAATGCCAACATGGTGGTGCCCAGCAAGGCCTCATCTTTCTTAAAGTTTTTAGCAGTGTCAGAGGTGTCTGTTTTGGGAAAATTGACAAACAATTTAGCACGGTTGAGAGAAGGTGGCTCGGTCCTTTTTCTTGCATACGTTATATGAATGTTTACAGTCAGTAACATGTAAGAATAGAGTGATTACAGAGCTCGTCCTGTGCCATTTCTGAAGAGCAACTGAAACTCAACCTAACACAGAATAACCGTGAGTGCAACAGATCTGTCCAAGGCATTTATTATAAGAGATGGTTAGTATTATGACTGCTGTTTGCAATGACTGAAAAACTGAAAGCACTTAGGAAAAGATGGTAAACTACCTAAAGAAGTGCTTCGTGTATTTTTGTACTGATTTAATCAAGGCACAGATTCTCTGCCTGAATAACAAGTGGATTAATAGAAAAACGAGGCATGCAGAACAAAGGCATATGACTGTCTTCTAGCCTTTAAGGTTCCTGAGATAAGTGCACGCAATTGGACTGGCAGGGATGCCTTTTTAACAGTTTCTATCTGTGCTCTGTCATGCTGACATTGTCACTAGAGCTTTCTCAGAATCCTTAGATAAGCATAGTGCTTTTCTAGGACAGAAAGGGATCTCTGGCTTACTGTACTTTTCAAGCTGTATTCCAAAAACTGTCTGCCAAAGTAAAGATGACCAAATTTGAAACAGTTATACAACATCATTGTGCTGTAATTGGCACTTTTGGGGCCTGAATTGTACAGGTTTTCTTCTGGTACAAAAAATTGCTCGAACAATTTCTCCCATTATCCTTATATATACTTAAGGTTTTTAACATGCAGCAACTCTCTCTAAAATCTGTATTTCAGTTTCTGGAAGACTCTGATACCTCCCTTCTGCTTAGTTTGAATCATCCTCAGCCAGCTGTGCGGGTCCTGGCTCTTCAGCATTTGAAAGATGTTATTGAAACATCAAAGGTTTGTCTCCTGAATCTCTTGCTTACAGAACTGACTTAACATATAATGTCTTCAAAAAGCTGTTTGCCAGACATACGAGTTGAAGAGGAGTGGTTCGTTAAACCATTCATATGTCATCCTCCACCTTTTGTGGTGTTTTCAGTAGGCTTCTGTCACTATTTTCCCATATTCTGGAATCTGAGTGTAGTTCTTGTTTATTAAGCTGCTTGTAGTCTTAAAAATACAAGTTAATGGGCACTTCTGGGTTTCCTTCTTTTGTTGGTGAAAGTTACTCTGCCTGTTGCTTGAGGTTTAATTTAGATGATGTTACTACTTTTCTCGTACCAGGATTCAGATATTTCATTAACAGCCTGTTAATTGTGCTACCAAAAATTGATTATTTTTTTTCTTTTGGCTCTTTTTTCCCTTTATTTTTTCAGGAAGGCTTTGATCAGTCCTTCATAGAAGAAGCAATTTTTGATCGGCTCAAGGATGACAACAGAGATGTTGTAATGTCTGCTCTCAGTTCTTTGGAGGTAAGTGTGTATCTTTTGATACGTCAGGTGAGATTTTAGCTGGTCTTGAATAGGTGTGTCTGGAATGTATTCTTTGTAATTGCCCTTCTTCTGCTCATGTCCTTAGTGTACAGCTTTTGTCCTTTAACAGGATGAAACAGCACGAATTCAGGAGGCTTGTGTTGGTTACCTCCTCACAATCTTCCCCCCTCCTCTCCCCAGCTTTCTGCTTCCTGATCTTTCCCAAAGTGTTTGCAGTTAACCTGAATTTATTGATACTTTTTTATGTAGCTACTAAAGCATATTTTAATCTTTGATTATTATTTGAAGTGTACTTCCAACTTATCCTGTACGTTTTTCTATAAAAATGCAAGCCCTATCATCTGCCTTTTGGATGGAAAACAATGCAGTGACAGGTTATTACGCTAGTGAGAAGCGCTCAGTTGAGTTTTTCCGTATGAGAGTCATTTGATCAGTTGATAGTGGCAAAGTACTAAACTCCAGCTCAGGTTCACTGGCTAGGACTCTGGTATGCATTGTGCTGATTGTTTCCAGCTAGAGTAACTGTCTGTCTTTATTGCTTCTCCTAGTAGTAGTGGAGAATATTATTAGCAGTAGTATAATTGATCTTGTGTGTTCATTCATTCTCAATCACTAAAAAATAGGAACAAAAGCATGTGAGTGCTTCTTTAATCTTTAGTGTCTTTCGTTAATGTGCCTTATATTTTTGTCATACAGATGCTATGTAAAGTAAAAGCAATTCTTATTTAATTATAAAGTGGTTTGTTTATTGCTTATCAATTTTACCAAGCATTTCTGCATTCAACAAATTCTCCATATTTTAGTATATCGAGAGCATACTGGGCAGCCTTATAACTTCTGTTTACTCTGGAAATATTTTTATTACATGATGATCAATAGGAATTCAGTTGGTGATGTTTGATCCATATTTCCACTTGGTTTAGCAGATGCATTTTCCATTATGATATGGTAAATTATCTTGTAATTTATTATATTTTATTTTTCTTGATTACTTTTCAGATTTTCAGGAAACAAGTCAGTCCAGAAGTAGTAGTATCAAGTCTTTTGAACATCTTCCAGAAAGCTGATCTTTCAAAGGATGGAAAGTGGTATGTTTGTGCCTTTTTTCAGTCTACATTCTTTCTGTGTAAGTTAAATTTAAAAAATGTAACTCTAAAGAATACTTTAATACCTGTTTTTCCACTTCAAATACTTTTTGTTATGCTGTACCTATGTGTTGTGGTTTAACCCCACCAGCAGCTGAAACAACCACATTGCTATTCGCTTACTTCCCCCCCTGTTAGTGGGATGGGGGAGAGAATGAGAAAAAAGAAGAAGATAAAACTCATGCGTCGAGATAAAAGACAGTTTAATAGGACAGAAAAGGAAGAGAATAATAATAATAACATATACAAAACAAGTGGTGCACAGCACAATTGCTCACCATCCGCAGACCACCAATGCCCAGCTAGTTTCTGAGCCACGGTCTAAACCGCAGTCAGCTTCCCCCAAGTTATATGCTGAGCATGACATCCTATGGTATGGAATATCTCTTTGGCCACTTTAGACCAGCTGTCCTGGGCTTGTCCCCTCCCAGCTTTTTGTGTGCTCCCAGCCTCCTCACTGGCAGGGCAGTCTGAGAAGCTGAAATGTCCTTGACGTGGTTTAAACATTACCTGGCCACATCAGTGTGTTATCAACATTATNTAAACCGCAGTCAGCTTCCCCCAAGTTATATGCTGAGCATGACATCCTATGGTATGGAATATCTCTTTGGCCACTTTAGACCAGCTGTCCTGGGCTTGTCCCCTCCCAGCTTTTTGTGTGCTCCCAGCCTCCTCACTGGCAGGGCAGTCTGAGAAGCTGAAATGTCCTTGACGTGGTTTAAACATTACCTGGCCACATCAGTGTGTTATCAACATTATTTTCATCCTAAATCCAAAATACAGCACTGTACATGCTGCTAGGAAGGAAATTAACTCTATCCCAGCTGAAACCAGGACACTGCTGAGTCACAAGAGAAATGTTTAATTATTTGCTTACCATTTCCCATCAGTTCTCTGTTTGTTCTCACTGCTATTTGGATTCAGAAAATCACCGTGGAAGATGGAGAACAAATCAAAGATGTATTGCTGCTATGATTGGGCAATGGGTTTTCAACATCACTTGTTCTCTTTTAGGTTCAAGGTTCTGGAGCGAGCCATAAACATTTTAGTCAAAGAGGAGATTTTGAAAGAAAAAAAAGAACTACTAGATGAAGCAGTAATGAGGTTGCTACCTTTTATGGTAATCACGAACATGAATTCAAAGTCTTCAGATTGGAAAATGGCCATTGGTCTGTCAGAATCTGATCTCTGCTCCTTACACCCTTTACTGAAAGGCTGGCCAGAAGGTAAAGCATTAATTGTAACTAATTCGGTAAAAGAAAACTTGTGACAATTTAGGATATGATGCTTATTGAACCTAAACACTTATTGAAGGAGACTGGCTGTCATTAACAAGCTATCATGCCATGAGTGTGAATAGTTTTCTTTAAAAAGCTCTTTGAAAAGATGAAGAAATTGTCAAGTATGTTTTTGACTTTCTAAATATTATTGAGCCACCAGTGTTTTAATATGTCATTTGTATACCTAGATTCTCTGTTACTTTTTTTCTTGGAATAGCTCTCAAAGAGGCAATTAATTCTAGCAAGTCTGCAGAGTTGATTGGAGTGGCCAACAAGAAAATGATTCTGCTGTTTTCTAAAAACATGACTTCAGGGGACCCTTCCTTACTATCACAAATGGTATGCGTACCACGTTACTTTCCAGGTGATCGCTGTAGTAGAACAAATGTGATATAGAAGAACTTTGTATGTGTTTTTCTTAGCATTAGTATGCCATCATCAAGCTCCTATGCAAATATATATATATATTTAAAATAACAAACCCTGATACAATCTAGATAAAACAAATTTCTACTTTAACATAAGGAAAAGAAGAAGCGAAGGTATTACCTATTTGGACAAATGATTAGTATAACAAAATTTCAGGGGTTTTTAGTTTCCTGGGGGGCGGGGGGAAGATCTAGAGAATGTATAAGTATACTTGTGGATAATTCATAGAAACAGATGTTTGTGCATTCTTAGGTTTCCAAGAGTACTGTTACAGCAAACAGTAATTTCTAAGATGATAAAAGGTAACAAGGATTTAATGGGACATGCAAATGAAACACGGTATAAAGTCACAGTGAAGTCTCGATGGTTTACAGACTTTTTGTTGTTGTTTTTCCTCCACTCCCTTTTCTAAGGTTGATGATCTGATACTTGTTACTGAAACAGAATCTGACAGCGTGAGACAGAAAGTAACTACTCATATAATTGGTTCAGTGCTTGTTCAGTGCTGCTGCAATACACAGATGAAGGAAAATTATTTTTCAGTGGCCATTAGAGTCTTCCGTTTCTTGGATAAAAAAATAAAAGATCTCAGAGCTTATGATCCTGCAGAGGTAAGATGTTCTAAACAGTTTGGAGAGGGCATTGTCTTTGTAGTGGAGAAGAGAAAGAAGTTTAGAAACCTCGTGAAGGACTGTAAATAACACCATTTATTTTCATAGCAAAAACACACTTAGCAGCAGTACTAGAAGCTACCATTAAGAATTGCTTTTACATTTTACCACTCTAGTGAGTCTGCATTAAAAAATTAGGAACTCCAGAGCTTTAGGCTAGCATCCCACCAACTGATTGAATGTTTCAGTGCTGTGGGCTTGGCATAAAATTTGAGGCGTTTCTGCCAGCTTCCCTGTGGCATCATGTGGTGTCATTGTTTGACTTTGGAATATCAGGGGGTTTAGTCACTGAGTAAAGGTTTTGCTGTCTTGTTCAATAGGGGAAAGAAGGAAATGCAGTTGAGTACGAAAAGGAACTTATGCTCAGAGCGGGTCCAGAGGAGTGCCACAAAGATGATCCTAGGGCTGGAGCACCTCCCCTGTGACAACAGGCTGAGAGTTGGGGTTGTTCATCCTGGAGAAGAGAAGGCTCTGGGGAGACCTTCTAGCAGCCTTCCAGTACCTGAAGGGGCCTACAGGAAAGCTGGAGACAAACTGTTTACAAGGGCATGGAGTGATAGGACAAGTGGTAGTGGCTTTAAATTGAAGGAGGATAGATTTAGATTAGATACAAGGAAGAAATTCTTCCCTGTGAGGGTGGTGAGGCACTGGCACAGGTTGCCCAGAGAAGCTGTGGCTGCCCCCTCCCTGGCAGTGTTCAAGGCCAGGCTGGATGGGGCTTTGGGCAACCTGGTCTGGTGGAGGGTGTCCCTGCCCATGGCAGCGGGGTTGGAACTAGAGGATCTTTGAGGTTCCTTCCAAACCAAACCATTCTGTGATTCTATGAATTACAGCCTCAAGCAAGTCCTTGCAACAACATTGAAAGTGTTGTTCCTGAATTTGTTGGGTTTTGGTTTATTGTGCTGCTCTGCAAGCAGTTGTATTGACATTTGGGAGACAACATGGAGGCAGAAGGAGGAACCATGGCAGGAGAGGCAGGAACAATGTTCAGAAAGCGTATTTCTGCATCTTTTTGCTACCTTTTTTTTGTTTTGCTTTATTTTTATCCATTTTTCCCATAGGGATTTTCTTGATTCATTTTGATGTTGAAATGGTTTGCCCTTTTTTGTGTGTATAAGAAACCCACATGAGCAGGACTGTGTTTCTGTGTGTGCAGCCCCTCACACACACACATAGCAATACACAGTAATTAGCTATTCTGACCGCAGATTATTCCATTAAAGAATTTTTATATATACAAGTATCTGAAAGATATAGATTATGTTGCTGGAACAGAGCTAGACAAAAGGATGAAACTGAACATCCACAAAATGCTGTGAGTAACTTCTAATCCCTTTGAAGAGATATTTTAGAGAGATTGGCATATTATGTACATTGTTAATTCTGGTAGTAAGAGGTGGCATAGGTTTTAAAACTACAGATGCAAGTTTAAATGTAAAATCAGAAATGTAATTTACTTTATAAAGATAACCTCTTTTGAGGTTGGAAATTAAATACTGCTGGATTTTAGTGCTAAATTTTTTATTTCTGTTGGATGAAATTGTGATAGTATACATTAAAATGAATATTTCATTTACAGGAAACTCCCCTAAATTGGTCTGTTGAAACAATAGAGGAAACCTTGGTGCCTAAGGACTTGTTAACTGCATATATAGAAAAGCTCAATAGTGATCAGTCTGCTCATGCAGAGGAGTCAGCTATGTTCCTGTTCTTATTGAGAAACTTCATTAATGGCCTAAAGCCTCCTCTGTCCTTTTCAGAAGGTAGGTGTTAAGGTTTTAGCTGTCCTTTGTATCAATGAAGTGAAGAAGGAAGGTCAATTTTTTTTTGTTTTCTGAAGTTGTTGGAAACAAGCAAGCCTTGCTTCCTTAACCTTCTTATGCTGTTACTGAGATCTGTAAAGATCACTTACTTGTAAACATGAAATCAGCCCCATGTATTGTCTTCTTTTAACTAGAGATGTCTATTTTCTCTTGGTTGTTCACATGCATCCACTGTGTCTCATTTATAACCTGTACTTTAGAGGAAACTTGGTGGAATCCCGAATCTCTGGATCAAGATAGCCAAGACTACCTGCATCTCCTTTTGGGGCTATTTGACCTCCTTGTCTGCGGAGCTAGTGAGGGAAACAATGCTGTTCAGTACAGAGCATTGATGAATCTCTTACTCAAGGTATTAGTTTTGCCTTTATTGCTCTGAATTATTAGTCATCAACTATGTAACACAGTTAGATAATTGTAAGGGAAACTGAGAAAAACTGAGAACTGATCATGCAACACTGCTTGTGGCATGCTAGTACTGTGGGCAGATGAAAGTCGAAGCTTCAGCTGGTTAGTTAACCCTAATTAAATGTAATAATAGAAAAATAAAGTAAAAACCAAACCAAAACAAAAAAAACCCACAAAACCCCCCCACCAATAAGTGGACCAGTTGAAGCAGAGGTGAAAACATTACACTGATTTGCAGGACAAGGGCAAGAGCTTGAAGTTTGAGCTTTGGTCCGATCTGGGAGCAAAACAAACAGTTGCTCAGTAAAATTGGTTAGTTTTTAAATAGAAGAATTGAAAGGAAAACTTTTAGGAAACATTGCATATTTCCTTGTAACATTATCTCATGTTTTCTCACCCTCATTGAGTGATATGTTTTTGTGAAGAGAATAAGGGATTTTGGCAGTCTGGATTTTAGATATTGCTAGCTATTGCCAGATTGTAGTAAGCAAGAACTTTAAATTGGTTTGGGATACTATTAGGAGACAGTGTAACTGCTTCAAAATCAGAAGCTGTCCTCATTAAATTTTGACAGAAAGGTCCTAGGGCAAAGTTGAGGTAATTGGACATAGATGTAGTGTGAAAAACTGAATTGAATGTTCTTGGAACAGCTATTACTATTGCAGGGATGGGAACACATCTGACCTGTGTCTGCAATTGTCAGTAATACATGTATGATTCAAAGTTTGTTAATTTTGGTCCATGCTCTATTATTATACAGCCAGTCCAGGACAAACTCAAGACTAAAGTTTAGTGTGAATATTCAGCACAGAAAGCTGTGCTGTATGAGGAAGCTGGATGCCCAGCTCTTCTGAGATGCTGGTTTATAGACTTTTGAAAACCACTTTGTATGACTGATGAAAAAGTCAGGGATTACTTGGAGCGCTTTTAATATTAAGATTACTGCTGCACAAAACAGTAGTTCTTTATTTTGCATATAATTTTCTTGCGCAGTTGACATACTATACAAATGTTCATATGGATCTGTTTTCAGACTGTTATGGTAATAAAAAAACCCTTTGTATTTACATATCTATAGACCACAAGCTATCTGTTAAACTAAATAAGCCAGCTGTTAAGCAACATGTGGACTGTTACACACATGCAAGTACTGTTAACCCAAAGACATCTACTCAATAACTTTTTCTTCCCAAAAGACACTGTTTCTGACTCGTTAGGTCTCTTTCTGTGTACTCGTTTGATTTGGGTAGTTTATCAGGTGTTGTGAGTAGTAGTTTGCCAAATAAGTTAAAGTTATTAAACAAGTGCTTTTCTCTTTTTTTCTTCTTTTTTTTTTT
>VXBL01001096.1:80613-105308 GCA_013400195.1 Aramus guarauna
TTTGTTAAATCTAAGGTACATCTAAAAGATTCAGAGATTCTTTTCAAATTCCTTTCCATTTTATGGACTTACAGTTATAACCTTTCAAATCATCTGAACTATGAAGTCAGTGCAATGCTACAGACTCAAGCTTTATATATTGGCTATGCACTGCTTGAATCACAGACATACCAACAAAAGAAACAGCTGCTATCACCATCATCTCCAGGTAAAGTAAAACACCATCTGTCTCTCATCTTAAGACTTAATCACAATACCTTTTTATTTTGCACAATTTTACTATATTTTATACCATGAAGGATATCTATAGTCATTTAGGTTCAACTGCCCTAAGCTGAGACAGCTCACTCTTGCTGATTCACTGGGCAGTTACTAGCCCAAGCTTGGAAGTAGGCAAAACCACTTTTTTTGAATCTTAAAAGCCTTTAAGAAGCACTGTCCTATACCATCAGTCAGTTACATCACATTACTTTCTGTACAGTATATGGCAGTCAGTAGCAAAATAGGAACTCTGAGCTTAAACACAAACGTGAGGATTGTGATGAAGAAGTTCAGAGCCATGGATCTGTGAGACTCATGTTGGTTTTGTGTGGTCTAGTGGTTTGTAGTGAAAAGAGATGACTTTTTCATTCCAGAGTAATGTTGATGCCTCTTCAGAGACAGATACGGTAAAATTCTGAGTACTGACTGTATTCTGTTGTCTTTTCCTCCTTCCTTCCCTCACTGTTTTTGCAGTGGTGATATCTTTGCTAATTAACTTGGGTAGTCCCGTGAGTGAAGTTCGAAGGGCTGCTCTCAACTGCCTCCATTCCTTGAAAGGGATAAAGGAGTCTCTATTTCATCCTGTTCTTCAGCATTTGGAGCAAAAAACAGAAGAGATGATATCTGACCGTGCATACATAACACAGGTATTTTTGTTAAGGAATATTTTAATACAAGTTTTGTCTGCTGCTGTGAGCTCCCATCTTTTCCAGAAGAAATCAAGTTAACTGAGAAAGTTCATTGTCCTTGTATAGCAGACTGATTTTTTAATTTTTTTTTAAAGGACTATAAAAACATTCAAGTGAATTATTACATACAGAGAATTGAGAATATCAGTCAAATAAGAGGTATCAACTTGTGTTTTATTTACAGATGAATTCTGTTTGTAGCTAGGTTGCATTATTACAAACACATTGAATAAACGTTGGTTTAAGGCATTTTTATTGCAGGGAAAGAACTTAATATTCACTTTGTTACTGAACTAGGTAATGGAAACTCTGTTTGAGGAGCTTGAGACGCAACCAAAACAGAAATCCCAGAAGAAAAAGTTGTCAGAAGCTTTGGAAAGCATACTTGATTGTGTACAGAACCCTATTTTCCCATCATATATTGCAAGAAACTTAATGAAAATTCTTCATGAAGTCCATGGTGAGGTAAGTGCAGCATGTGCTCATGGTGATCTCACAATAAGTCTTGTATTTTTTCCTCTTGAATAGCTGTTGCATAAAATGCCATATGCAATGTGCTACCAGAGAGGGGATGGTGCAGTAAAATGAAGCTGTGCTCTTGGAAGTTTGTTAAAATGAGAAGGGATAAAAACTTATCAATTTCCTCTGTTTGCAGATGATTCTTTCTCACCTCTTGCCTGTGCTAGATCGGTTGCTAGAAAAGGTCTTTCAGAAACCTGAGGCAATGTTGAAAGATGAAGTTGTTCTCCTGCATCTCATACTTGGAAAGTTTAATGAATATTCAGCAACACTCTTGTGCAAGAATCAGCAGAGTCTGGATCTATTTATCAGAAGTCTGCATGCTGCCAAGAAAATCTATGAAGAAATTCCACCTTTTCAGATTACAGCACTTGGGCAGGTATGGCTTTCTGAGAGATCTTTAATTTATTTTTATGCTTAAAGCAAAGAACAGTGTTTAGGATTGGTTTTACAAGGACTCTTTCTGTGTTAAGGATTCCATAGCTTTTGACCTGTCTTTCTTCTAGTACAAGTGTCCATAGTGTCTTTGAAACATCTAAACAGGCTGCAAAACTTTCTCCCTTAAACTTACCAGAAGGAGAAGTTGCTGCTTGCTTTATTTTTGCATTTTGACAAGGACAGACTAGAAAGACATTGTATCTGCATGCAGGTGAATACCTGTATTATTGCCTGCAGACACTATGGTTCCGCTGTCTTTGGTATATGCTTGACATCTAAGAGTTCCTGGATATATACAAATACATCGTTAATATGCCTTTGCTTGGTTGCTTGCTTGCTTTTTGTTTACAAGATATTAATAAGTGTGTGTAATTGGGGTATCATGCATAATCTAAGATACCTAAGTTCCATAGCTTGTGAATTTGTAACCCTCTTACAGTAAACCTCTCTGCATCCTTTCTTTTTTCCCTTTTGTAGATTACCAAACCATTCTTTGCAGCTGTGTCAGATGAGATGGTGCAACAGAAGCTGTTAAAAGTCTTATTTGACTTACTGCTAAACTGTAAGAACCCGCTTTGTGCCCAGACAATTAGCAGTGTCTTTAAAGGGGTAAGCAGCAAACTCCAGAACACAGAAATATGTTCATATCTGTTGCAGTGCTTCTGGGTTGCTACATTAAGTAACACTCATTGTTTATATCATTCATGAAAGGAATTGAAAACTATTTGTCACATAATATAGTTGTGTTAATGGCATGAGAAGTTTGTTAAGTGACTGCTTTTAGAAGATACTTCTTTAGAAGACATGCATCAGTCATTTTCTATACTATGTGAATGAATTCAGCAGAAGTCACTTCTTTCTGCTGCACTGGTTTTCATTTTCTGGGTAAAAACTGCTTTTGTACTGTTGCTAAGAGACTTCTCCCAAAATACATTCATTGTAGCTTTCATATAGCAATTTATTGTATCATAAGGATTTGAAATCCCTTCCTTGTTTTATTTGCTGTAAGAACTACAAGTAGGACAGGCATTCAGAGACTGTGGTGATAAGACTTGAATATGTGGATTATATACCCATATGTGCATGAAAGGGATGTGTTTAAAAACAGAGGAGGAGGCATAGATGCGTGAGGTGACACGTTGTTCATTGGTACTTCCGTTATTGTTCTTTGTTTCAGATTTCAGTGTGTGCTGAGCAGATGGTCAGAGAACTGGAGCCTCCTGAGAAAACGAATAGTCTGGCCACTGTTCAGCAAACTAGAAGGCAGAAAATGCAGCAACAGAGGTAAAACTAGAAATCACAAAAACGTAGTCCGTACAGTTTGAAAATGCCACTTGTTTTACTACATTATTCTCGTCTTTAAGCATCGGCTGTCAGCCACTGTTGAAACAGGATATTGAGTTGGTTTTCTTTGTTTGACATAGAATAGATGTTCTTATGTTCTTATTTTACTTCGCTTGACCTTTTTTAACAATCATCGCCCATTAGATTGATCCATCTGTAAACTGTCTCTGTCAAAGTTTATAAACACATGCACTTGCACACACACCCGTTGCCTGCATGGTCAGTGGTGAGACAGCTAGTAGTTAAGAAGACACAAGTTTCCTGGATGGCACGCAGATCAGTATTTGCACAATTATTTGGTAATGGACTTATTTCCGCCCCCCCCCCTTCCAGAAATCTGCTTCTTTGTGTAGACTTTTTGTATACATGGAAGGCATGCTAGACTTGTTTGTTTTGTCAAGTTTGCTCTGGATTTTCTGTTGATTGTTTAAAATATGTTGGTGCTTCAGTCAAAAGCCCACACATTGCCACCTCTCCCAGGAGAAGCAGTAAATGGTATTACCATGTGAAAGAAAGTTTCTTTTTTTTACTTATGTGTGTATGCTATTTTCTTTGCAGATGTATATCCTGATTATTTGTCTTATCTTTTTAGAAAGCCTCAAGATGCGGAATTGGCACCGGAAGCAAGCCACTTCAGCTGGCGGAGGGTTATGCTTATTCTGGAGTTACTGCAGCATAAGAAGAAACTTAGACGTCCGCAGGCATTGGTACCTGCGCTTTTTAACCTGCTGAGCCGGTAATCGTGCCTCCGTAACACATGAGTCCTTGAGCTTTCTTTTCTGCAGCAGACACTGTTAAACGTTAAAATGTGGGCGACTTTCTCTCTGCTTTGTTGCCGTGTTTTGTAGCTTCTTTGTTGCAGTGTTTTGTAGCTTAGCTTGCCTTTTTTACTTGAACTTCTTTTACATCAGATGAAGGGAATGGGAAGTTGTTGCGAGATTTTGCGCTGTAAACAATGTGATGGGCTTTTTAAGATGGTTACCTGATGCATAGCTTCTTATATGAAGACTTTGTTTCTCCGGTGGAGGGCTTGGAACTGCTAAGAAGGATGACACCTGTGCTAAAACTGGCACAATTGACAGGATTTGTGTCTTTTGCAGAGCTATTATAATAATACTCTAAAATTCCTCCCAAAACATTCTGGAGCAGCCTTCATCCAGTGCAACTGAAGAAAACTTGCTTTTCCTGATAGCTCTGTCTCCAGGCACTTAGGGAAGTTTACATAGAGATTGGGTATTTTTCTCTTTTTTTTTTTTTTTTTCCTTTATGACTTGCCTTTACATAGACTGGCAATCATATTTCAGGTAATCATCTTAGTTCTCTGACAGTGCTTTGATAAATGTCTTTTATTTGACCAGTTCGTATATTTGAAAACAAAAAAGAAGAGACACTTTTTTGGCAAATGCTTTTTAGAAGCCTCAATTTAGAACTTCTGTAGAATGAAGATTGAAGTTTCTTATTTGTATCTTTATATATAGTTTGGTCACTTATTTTTCTATCTCCTTTTTCAATTCCTAAATTTTTTCCTAAATGTGTAGGTGTCTGGAACCTATGGCATCAGAAGAAGAAAATATGGAATATACAAAGCAGCTAATCCTCAGCTGCCTGCTAAGCATCTGTCAGAAATTGTCTTCGGATGGTGGCAAGATCCCAGCAGGTAAAAATTGCCAGACTCGTTTCTTGGTACTTCTCTCACCAGTACAGCATTAAAACAATGACCTCTAGTGTTTTTCTTCTCTGAATGTATGCTGAATTCTTGAGACTCCTTTATAGGGTATACAATTTTTCCTTCTTAATAATTTTTTGTAGATCCCTTAGGTATGGTCTGCAAATTGATACCAGTGCTTGAATGTACTGGTTTTATTCCTGTGTTGTTGACCGTTAAAGTATTCATCAGTGAATATTTTTTTACTTGCAGATATCCTTGACAAAGAAAAATTCAACGTGGAAGTGATAGTTCAGTGCATCAGGATATCTAAAATGCCCCAGACACACCACCATGCATTGCTTCTCCTTGGTGCTGTTGCTGGCATGTTTCCTGTAAGTAGGACCTGAAATGTATGTGTCGGCTCTTCGTCTTCAGGTTCCTACTATTGGGAAGTGAAGAACACAGAGAGCTGTTCTATGGGGAGAAACTTACTGAAAGGAGCAAGAGACAAAACTGGCAGGTTTTGTTTGCTCGTTTAGGGCTTTCTATGCCATTTTACTTGAAAACAAACCTCTGCCTTGATGCATTGGTCACTACGTCATTTATGACTCACAGTGAAGCCCATTAGAAATGGAAGAAGCTTTCTGACAACGGCCCTGCCTCACCTGCTCGCTGCTGTCAAAGTTCTGGTGCACTGTTTCTTCTTTCCCCTCTTTTTTTATATACAAGAGAAAAAACATCTAGTCCAATAGCACGTGTACTCTTACAAGTTCCTATCTTGTACAGCACTGAGAAAGGTAGTTGTAGTTGATGATAAAACCAGGTTGGTCTGATTTGAATAGGCTGAGAAACAGGTCTTGTCTTCTGTGGATTGAAATTTGACTGTACACTTGCTCTTCTAAGTAAGATTCTTTTGCTTTGAAACTATAAAAGCAGCAAAATATATCCAGATGTATCAAACTCAGTTTGCAGCTTTATCTTTACCTTACTACTTTCTCCACACATTCAGGAAGATAACATTTTTCCCAAAAGTCAAAATTTGAATGTTTTTGACAAATATGTGGAGGGTTTGGTTTTTTTATTGTTGGGGTTATTTTTCTTTGCCATCATCTTACTGCCATCACCTGCTATAGAACTGAGCTTTTATTCTACATTAATACTGGCTCTTACAAGATTTTCAAGGTCAGAATACGAGGAAATACTGTGTATGAGTCTCTCTTTTTACATCTAAAACACTCCTTTCACTGAAACTGAAAGAGAAAGGTACCCATAACTTCCTGTTGTGAGTTCTGGCAAAATCTAGGAAACTAACTCTTGACACCTGTAAACCAGCCCTCTTAAAATTAATTACTGTGATTAAGATCTCACGCCTCAAAAAAAGCCAAAAATTAAAACGAGCATGATTGCTTTCCATTGTATGACTGTAGATATTGCAGATGGCTTACCAATATAAAAAGGGTAGATGGGAAAGGTACTGAAAATTGCTGGAATCTGTGCCACACTCAAATTTGTGCTTCTGCAAATCTCCCCATAACTGATTTTGCTTATCATACTACCATGGCACTGAGTTTGAAGAGTACAAGGTATTTCATCAGACTAAACTCTCGATTTCCACTCTTTAATTACTTGCTTAGAAGTGTATCTCGGTTTCTCTAACAATCGTGTAGTCGGTAGCTTTAAGGGACACTATACATCTAAAATTAGTTAGTGGAGATTTTGGAAGATACTGATGATTCTCATTTTCTTTTATAGGAACCTAGAGGCATTTGTGAGAAGGAGAAATGCCTTAAGGTATAATATTTAGAGCAACACAGTTCAAAAAGCAAACTAATCTAATCTGTCTTCTTCTCCAGGATAAAGTTCTCCACAACATTATGCCGATATTTACATTCATGGGAGCAAATGTCTTGCGTCTGGATGATACTTACACGTTCCAAGTAATTAATAAGACAGTGCAGATGGTTATTCCTGCTCTTATACAGGTAAAGTTGTCTACTTAATGGAAAGGAGTAGGAAAAAAGTAAACAATAAGGTTATTAGTTAGGTATAGCAAATCTGAATTCTAGAGTAATTCATAGATTTAAACACAAAAAATACCATATAAATTTCTTATTTAAAAAATTAATTAAAGAATATTCTCACAGTGGGCTGGAAGGTTTTGGGATTTCCTCATGTATTTTTTAATGATATGTATACACATTTTGCATCCTCTTGCAGATCTCTGTTAGACAAATCAAGTTGTTTGTGGTTTGTTGTTTGTTTTGTTTTTTTTTTTAACCTTTCATAGCAGCCATCACAAGTTTCTGACAATTATTTTATGGCACACACAATTATTACATGTGAGGAGAGGCTAATGTTACTTACCTAAGATCCTGTAGCCTACTTGTATTATGTTTACTACGCCCTTGAATCCAAGACCCTAACTATTAGGCTTATAGGCAATGTTTTCAGAAGGATGCTTTCCCTTGAAAACATCCTGCTTGTTTCAGCTGATGCCAAGTAATTGTTTGCTTGGGTTTTTTTTCTTTGGGTTTTGTTTTGTTTGGGGTTTTTTTCTTTTCTTTTTTTTTAAATTTCATTTGAAGCATCTTCCTTAAACACTGAAAAGGAACTGTGTGAATGGAAACTGTTTCTTTTGGACCACTTCTGTTTTCCTTGAGATGTAGTAGCATGTAGTGCTTTCTCTCATTTGCTGAATTTACAAGAAAGAACCTGTTTGAACTGCGATTCCTGTCTGTACATAGGCTGAAGACAGTGATTTGTCAGAGTCCTCGGGAAGCGTGGAAGAGGTGGTGATAAAAATCATTCGCGTGTTTGTGGATGCCTTGCCCCATGTGCCGGAGCACCGCCGCCTGCCGATCCTGGCCCAGCTGATCACCACAGTGGGAGGAGAAAAGTTCCTCTGGGTTCTCCTGGTGCTGCTGTTTGAGCAGTATGTGACCAAAACTGTGACTGCGACATCAAGCATAGACAAGGTTAGAAGACTAGTGGGTCAGTTTTTTCCTCAAGAGACTGATCTCCTCCTGTCTGTTCATGGTCTTGCCTTCAAGAAGGTGCAAGATAAGCCCCCTGGTTATGCCAAAATAAGTAGTGAGCTCTGAGCTCGTGCTATAGCAGAACCTGATGGTGATGTTGACTACAATTTGTATTCCAGGTACAATACTGTTTTGTCCCGTAGCCTGAACAATAAATTGGGTCATATTGTACAGCAGTCTTTGACCTGAAGGGCTGATAATCTAATTTTGAAGTGCTTCAATATTTTTAAAGTGGGTTTTCCCTCTTTAACTGCGTTTGTGAAACATGATACTGGTCTGTCTGTACAGACCAAGATAAACCCTGTTATGTTTCTGTGTAGGCAGGCCCTCGAATTAGTTGAAAGGATAGTTTATGAGGAAAACTAAAAGAATTATTAAAAAGATACAGTCTTTGCTGCAGCAATTTAATGTCTCTGTACACAATCTGGAACGATGTTCTCTCCAAAAGCTTGCTGCTGTTACCCTTGGTGTTAATCCTGGCAGTATTCAGCTCACCATGGCATTTTCACAGACTCACTGAGGAGTTCTTGAGTATTTTTATCATTATTAGTAATGTTTTTTAACTCTTTACTTTTTTTTTTTTTGTTGTTCTACACCATAAACAGGATGCTGTTCTGGAAGCCGACACTGAATTTTGGATTTCCATCTGTTGCAAATTTAATGTACGTTCTCAGTTCCAGAGCATGATGAAAATAATCCAGTACTTGACAGAGCTGCCAGAGAACAAAGAAGGTAATGAAAGAACAGAGCCAGCAAATGCATGTAAACCTTCCTTATTACTCCTCTAGACAGAAGACTAAGGCATACAGAATTACTCTAATAACTTTTTTTTAAATAACTAAGATGTGATTACTTTTTTTTTTTCATCCTTTTAATTATAGATTGATTTGAGCACTTAGAATCAAGCAGTAGTCCTCATTTAGAAGTTAATGTTAAATCATTTAGTTAAAAGCTATTATTCAGAGAAGACAAGATCACAGGGACTACTGGTCATTTCTAGGTTTCTGTAAGGTTTAATTTCTTTCTACTACAATACAGTGGAGCAATAATTAAACAATATGTTTTAATAATATTCCAGTCTGTTATTTCAAAGAGCATTGCAGAAGGTGAGTGAGGGTTGTTTGTTGCTTTTTAAGGAAGGACTTGCCATACTTGATGTTTGAATGCGTTTTCTCAGCCAGGAAGGACAAGGTAATAACACTGACTGCAGTTCTCCCAAGTATGTGACGCACAGTGTACGTGGTCCTGCCTCAAACATCTCTTGTGTTTGTAGCCAGCATACTGTAGCTTTAGCGCCAAGAAAAAATGAGATTTTTCATGTAAAAATGATCAGATGGAATGGCAGTGAAATGGCAGTACTGCTTTTGAGGCTGCTGAAATGAAAAATTTATCTCCTGTGGTATTTCAGAGCATCTTTTAGGGAACTTTGACATGATTTTGGATATGCAGAATGACTCCTTGATAGGCATCTGACTGCAATTTTTCTTTGTTTCTGTAATCAGAAATGAAATGTCTTTTCCTCTTGGCTGCAAATTTGTTTTGCGACTGTTTTCAACAGATGATCCTGGGTCAAAAAAGTCAAGAACATGCAAGACAAAGCTAAAAAATCAGGATGGGCAGCTTTTTAATGTGGAGTCTCACTCAGACAAACAACTTCGTCATTTCAAATTCTTGTCGGTCTCCTTCATGTCACAACTTTTATCTTCTCAGAGTTTTGTGAAAAAGGTAATAATGGCAGATTGCTTTTAAACTGATCACATGAATTAATTATGCTGAACTGTAACAGATAAGGTTTCATTTGCTTTTTAGTATGGCTTTATATTCAATGGGGATGAAAGAATACACTGTCCAGTATATCTTGCTGACACCTTTATTGACACAATTTTGAAACTTCTCGTTAATGTTAATTATTTTTTAATATGGCTTTTCCAGATAGATTCAGCTTGTGTGATTGATGAATAGGTAACAAAGTGAAATTCTGGTCCCAGTGGGTTCCCACTGGCTTTATGGAGTCTGGGATTTCACTCGCAGTCTGTATAACTCCAAGTTTGATGTAGGATTCATAGTATTAACTCTGAAAAGACAAAATAAATGTTACAAATTTTAGGCTGTGGCTCTAGCCGGAAGTAGTTCCCTGTGTTTCAACTGAATGTCATCCACCAGAATGAAGTGTATTTGCTACTGTCACTGCATTGCCTAAGATTCTCATATTTTCTTTTAGAATGATGGCCTAAGTGCAAATCAGAACTCAGAATTACCATGTTTAGTGGACATTTCATTCAGAACAAATAAATTTGTGTACACCAGAGTATTAACTTAATGAGGGGAAGTAGGTTTCACACTTAGCATTTTCATTCTTCCTTTTTAAACCAGATAGTTGAATGTGAAGAAACAGAAGAGCTGCAGAAGTTGGAACAGAGGTATGCTTTAAATCTGCTCCACTCCTATTTCTAGCTTTTACTGCAACATGGGGTACTTTTTTAAGTCTAGTCCCATTACAATATTTTTCCCCAAAGGATATATTTCATGTTAACCTTGGTGACAAGCAGTATTTACTATATTCAAGTTATTTGGGTTTTGTTTTGAGGGGTTTTTTTTAATGTGATGTGGAGTTTTTTATTTCTGAAAGATTGCTTTATGCAGTATCCATTCTTTCTGTATTTCTGATGGTGCTTATTTACATACTTAGCCACAACTGTTACGCTATTGATGATGGAGTCTCTAAAAGAATTCTAGATTTTTAGCAAAACGTATCACTTCATTTGTAGGGAAAAAAAGCAAAATTGTTACTCACGGGTACCCTTACATTGGTGTAAGAAATTTACCAGTAATCACAGATCACAGTTGTAGTCATTGGGTTATGACAGCCAATGATGCAAAATGGCGGGTTTCTTTTGCGGAGGCTCAACTTTTATGTTTGTTCCAAGTGAATAAGTGTGTAGAACTTAAATGCTTTGTTCCTTAAACACTCATTTTTAAGCATCTATGTATTCCCAGATTGTTTTTGTTTTAAAGTAGAGTTCTAAAAAGCAGAACTACTATTGTATGTAGACGCTGATTTGGTGGTACCAGGTAGACTTCTTTAATGTGCACATGATTTTCCTTATTGCTGTGCTTTTTGTTACTATGTAGATGTGATCTGCTACGTTCTCTATTAGGTGTTTCATTTTCCTTTATTGTTGCTCTTTCATGAAATTTTATGTTTTCCAGGAATAAAGTCGACTTCATTAGTGTTTGTGTTACTTACTAAAAGATGCTTCCTTTCCATCTAGGCTATTGGAAGAAGTTCTTCACTATATAAACACCGTAGCATCCTCAGTGGAAGGAAACGTGGACAAGCCAACAGCCAAATTTTGGAGGGTTCTGCTTAACAAGTCCTATGAGATGCTGGATAAAGTATGTCTCATTAGCCCTCATGTTAGCTGTGGGACATTTCTGCTTTTGCTTATTAATGTGATTGTAAGCTTTGTAGGATTTCTTGTTGGATTAGTACTAATCTTTATTAGATGGTCTGCAACCTGCTGCATCATTGTTTAAATTCCTCTAACAACTTTCATAACTACAGCTAACAGCGTAGAAAAACCAGAAAAAAATCAGGAATACTTACTCCCTCTACTTAGTATTCTGCTGGCTGGAAGCAGTCATTTCACTATCTGTCTGGTGGAGAAGAATGGCTTTGGACAGCATTTCCCACTCTTAACTCACAAAATGATTTAACTAATGCTATTGGAATTTTTGTATATTTCTACATGGAATTTAAATGGAGAAAAAATCCTTATGCTTTTCTTTCTGATCTTTTTCTGATCAGAAGTATATTTGTAGAATTGAACTGGCTATCTCGTTGCATGCTGAGGAGTATATGACTTCTCACAGCTTGCAAAAAAGAACTTTTTTTTTTTTCCTCTGAAGCATATTCCAGTTTTTATGATGTACATGCACAGGGGCACTTCCGGAAGTGTTTTAGGCTGAGGAGAGATAGCTCACCAGTGTAGACAAAAGGAATTGCTGAGAAGATCTCAGAGCTAGTGGGTATTGGCTGGTTAGCAGCCAGTGAACATACATTAAGTACTGTAACTGGAACCTGCTTTGTTCGTTTGCCTGCCTCAGATACAGCGTTGCTACCCTGTCCGCTCTTCTTTGATCCTGAAACCCATGTGGGAAGTTGAAGAGAGTTTGCCTGTGTTATTTGGAGGCTGTGATGTCACAGTGCATGAAAGAACATTTATGGTATTGTTTTGTTTGTGTTTTCTTGTAGGTGAATGCCTTATTGCCCACAGAAACCTTCATCCCTGTAATTAGGGGACTAATGACGAATCAGCTCCCATCTGTGAGACGTAAGGCAATGGACCTTTTGAACAATAAGGTGCAGCAGCGCACAAGGTGGCAGAAGAGCCAGGTGAGGCGAAGTGGTTAAGTACACAGAGGTTGATGTAGAAGAGCTTTGCTCTATGTAAAGACATCAAGTACCAGTGCCAAGTTTGGCAGGCAGCTCTGGAGTAGTGAGACGTAGGTTACCTGCCCGTAGTCACCTTGCAGGTTCTCAGTTTCTAATTGTGTGTCTTGTGTGTGTGTTCTCTTGTCCTCTTAGATCCTGCAGCTCTTAGAGCTAGTTCCTGAGCTCATTGCTATTGTGCAGTGTAAAAGAAAGGAGGAAGAGGAGGAGCAAGCCATCAACAGGCAGACTGCTTTGTTCAGCCTCAAACTACTCTGCAAAAGTTTTGGCACAGAAAATCCAGTGCCATTTGTACCTGTTCTGAAAACTGCCATTGATCTGATTTCTTCAGAGAAGGAGGAAAAGAATGTGATGGGAAGTGCTTTGCTCTGTATAGCTGAGGTCACCTGTACACTGAAAGCCCAAGCAATACCTCAGCTTCCAAGGTACTGTTGGCTTCTTTTTAACAGAACCGACTGCAGCAGGAATTAGTTATACTGAAATGCATTATGGGAGGAATGCTGATGAAGGCCAAGTGGCAGTCTGCCCATGTGTGTGTTTTGTGTAGATAAGAATAAAGGTATTCTTAGTGCTGGAAGTTGCTTCCTGGTCCTAGAACAAAGAACCCAGTGGGGAAATTCTAAGAGTTTTATAATGAGTAGAGTTCCTGATGAAGTCCATTACTGAGAGGCAGTCTTTATGGCTTTAGAAAAGTCAGACCATATTCTGTGTTTTTACTGTAGAACAGATTGCATTTAAAAACATGAGAATCAGTACAGTTGGAAACCCTGCATGTTACATTATTTTATTCTCCCTATTCAAGAAGAATTCAAGCATCTAGCTTGTCGCTTTTCAGACTGTTTTATCGCATTACAAATGTAAGTTTCTTATTGTCAGTAAATCTTTAAAGATGGGGCTTTGAGCAACCTGATCTAGTGAAAGATGTCCCTGCCTATGGCAAGGGGGGGGTGGACTAGATGATCTTTAAAGATCCTTTCTGACCCAAACCATTCTATGATTCTGTGATTCTACGCTTAATATCCTTCATTAGCTTCGAAAAAATTAAATACAGCAGAAGAGCCCAGAATACTGAGTTTTCTCAAATACACATGTAAAAATTCATGTGAAAACTGTCCCTGCGGGCTTAACAGATGGATTGCTGTGATTGGAAATGTGCCTCCAAATGGTCAGTGGTTTCACCTTTCTCTGTTTACGCTTGGTTATTCACAGGCTGATGCCAGCACTCTTGAAGACTTTAAAAAATAAGAAGGAGCTGGTCTCCAATGAGATTTACTTGCTGAGTGCCATCACTGCTCTGCTGAAGGTTGCAGAAACATTACCCCACTTCCTTAGTCCTTATCTCTTGGATTGCTTGCTGCAGGTGAGCCAGCTGACTCCTACAGATACATAAAGGGGGACAGGATCTGCCCAGTTCCTAGAAGCTACAGAGATTATTTTTTCTCTCTGAAACTGAAGTCTGTGCCAACTATGTGGAAGGTCGTAACATACTACTCTTCTACTCTCCTTCTTATAAAGATAACTAAGATACAGAATATAAAAGCATCTCCTACTCCTCCCTCTGATAGCTTGTAGTTTGCCTCTTTGGAAAGGGAGGTGAATGCTGAAGGACCAATCTGTAATATCTATGATCTCATCAAATGTGCATCTAACAGCTCTAGTTAGGGTAAATCTGACCCCCTGCTGCTGACATGCGCATTTTTTCAGTGTTTGTTTTCTGAAGCAGACGTCCTAATGCAAGGTGCTCCAAGTGCTGCAAACAGCAAAATTGCCATCTGATGCTTGTAGTAGACAACTACTGTAAAGTAAGTTCTTGAGTTGTTTTAATTATGCCTAACTTTTGTTGGATTTCCTGATAGGTTGTCCGCTTGGAGAAGATTGTGGTCGAGTTTGGTCCTTCTTCCCAGATAAGCTTACGCGTAACATCACTGAAAACTATCTTAGCTACAAGGCTTTCTCCCCGAATACTCCTGCCTGCAATTACAAAGTGTTACAGTGAAGTCGCAAATACCCGGAAGGTAAGGATGTTTTTTCATTCTTTTGCATTGTGATTAAAAAGAAAGAAAAAAAAGAAACATGCAGTGCAAAATTCAGTTCAGTTGTGCCAGCTGTGTCCCCTCCCAACCTCTTGCCCCCCACCAGCCCACTCACTGGGGCAGCAGAGTGAGAAACAAAGGAAGTCTTAACGCTGTGCAAGCACTGCTCTGCAATTGCTAAAACACCAGTACGTTACCAGCCTTGTTTTGCTCACAGATCTAAAACACAGCACCATATGAGCTGCTATGAAGAAACTAACTCCATCCCAGCCAAACCCAGCACAGTCTTTATATATGTCTCTCTTCTTTTGTACTGCAGTGGTGATTCAGGAAAGTTAAACCTGGGAGAAATGCACCACTTTAATGTCCTTAGCATGTTAGATGATGAATGCTGGGGAGATGAACCCATTCATAAAGGCCTTGATTTATCTGCTAGGAACTTGAGCCATAATTTTCATCTAGGCTTTGCTCCTGTCTCATAGGTGCAAACCTTTCAGACTTAGCTGTTAGCTCCAGGACTGGAGAGGGGACACCAAGCTCTTTTCAGGAATCCTACTCCCTCGAATTCCCCAAAAAGTACAGGGAAAAGTCCATTTATTTTATCGACAGTATTTTAAAGAGTAAATGTGGGAAGTGCAAAAATCCAATTCCTTGTTCTGTTTGTTACTCTTAGTATCACAGTTGCCTTTGCATTGCTTTGCTTTTGTTTTGGCAGAACTGCCTGGGTCCTCTTATGAACATTTTGAAGGAGCACATTGCTGGTATGGAGAAGGAGCACCTGATCTCCCATCAGTCTGAGCTGACGGCATTTTTCATGAAAGCCCTGGACTTCCGAACGGAGCACGCCCAGGTGGCTTGTTTAGGGGGGTGAGCAGAGGAAGCTCAACCTCTGCATGCTAATTCTATCAGCTGTTCTAAAAAAATTAGTATTTTCTATCACATATGTGCTCTGAAATTCTGGGTATCAAATATTCTGCTCTGGAATTCTTTTTGGGGTAGAAGACATTTGGTTAGGTATTTAGCCTGAAACAGACAAAATTAAAAGGTGCTTTGAAAGCTCAAATTCTTACATTTCACACTTGGAATTATGTTTTCTAATTTTTCTAGGATGATTTGGAGGAAGTTAGTAAGACAGAGACTTATATTATTGATTGTCTAATAAGTATGGTTATGAAACTTTCCGAGGCTTCTTTCAGACCCCTCTTCTTCAAGGTAAGAAGTTTAAATATAATTCATCTACATCAGCATATTTGTATTTTCCAGGGCACAGGTACAGGAAAGAGCTAATCTGCCTTTCCCTTTCAGCTCTTTGATTGGTCCAAAACAGAGTCTACCCTAAAGGACAGACTGCTGACATTCCACCGAATAGCAGATTGCATCGCAGACAAGCTCAAGGGTCTCTTCACCCTGTTTGCTGGTCATTTAGTGAAGCCATTTGCTGAGACGCTGAACCAGGTCAACATTTCTAAAACCGGTAAGTTCTCGGTTACTAACCAGAGAGAGGCTAACTCTAATCACTGAGACGTTAATTAGAATTGCTGAAAGTTGAGTCTTACAGGATTTACTTCTCAGCACATACCTCTCATTTCTCTCTCTCTTCCCTCTCCCATAAATAAGGCACCTTTCTTATTCTGATGGAACCAAAGGATATTTTTCATCCATGGGCTCTGAGCTGCCAGTACAAAGTTGAGACCAGACAAAAATTTTCAGTGTCAGTCCCAGTGAGTTCCATGAGAATAAAATTGTGTGGAAAGGTGACTGGTTTCTGTTTATTGGGATTTTTTTCTCTTTTTTTTTCCCCCTCATTCTTTGATTTCTCTTACATACATGGTGTATTCAGACTCCTCTGCTTTCCTGGCAAAAATAGGTATTACCTGTGTTACTTTTTTGTATGGGAAACTATTTGCACATCCCACTTGTAGTGATCTGAAGAAATCCCCCCTATCCACAGGTATGGCCAAGCACTTTTCCTATAGCCTGTGGCTATCCTCTTTTATCCCCAGCTGACTGAACACTGGCAGACACTGCTAGGGCATCAGCTAAAAGCCAGATAACATATTGCATCCACTTCATTGCTCTGAGTGATGACTACGTAGTGTACATTCTTTAGCTATATTTACAACCTAACACTGTTTCTATCTTGTGAGGAAGTTTTGTATTTTCACTTTTGATTTTTTTTTTTTCTCCTTGATCAATCTGTAGATGAAGCTTTCTTTGACTCTGAGAACAGCACAGAAAAGAGCTGTCTGCTGTTGCAATTCACCATGGACTGTCTGCACAAGCTCTTCCTCTTTGACACCCAGAAGTTCCTCAGTAAGGAAAGAGCAGAAACTTTGATGATGCCTCTGGTTGATCAGGTATTGACAAACACAAAAAAAACCCATTCATAGCTGATTTCCCCCACCTCCCCCATCTGAAAGATTTATTTTTTTTTATTTTTTTTTTTTAAACTATCAAACCTCAATCCTCTCCCTTAACAAAAAGGGAGTAACTCATTCATTGTCTCTGGGCTACAAACAGTATTAACTGCTTTGCCTAAGGCTCTGAATTACTAAATTTTTTTTATCCTCTTTCTAAATATCTTCATTCTGTAAGGTTTGTGCATGTTGTTGAGTTCTTGCAAACCAGTGCTTTCCCACTGATGCTCTTTGATGTAGCTCTTGAGTACCTGAAAGCCAAAGCTAGAAGATCTGCTTTAGGCTGGGTTTATCTGAGCCTGGATCTGTTTGACAAACTTTTTTCTTCCACAGCTAGAAAATATGCTTGGAGGGGATGAGAAGTTCCAGGAAAGAGTGACAGCACACCTGATACCCTGCATAGCTCAGTTTTCAGTGGCAATGGCAGATGATTCTCTTTGGAAACCGCTGAACTACCACATCCTGCTGAAAATGAGACACGCCTCTCCTAAGGTTGGGAGTTACCAGAATTTGAACTGGTTTTCTTTGGTGTGTTAGAAAATGGGAACAGTGCCCTAAAACCCAGAAGTAGATTAGCCAAGTCATTGCTAAAATAGTAGCCTAAATTGAAATCCTGATATTGTACTATGCTACTCCCAAGTTCTAGAGAGATGTATATAACACGGCCTTCTGCTCTTACTGTAAGCAGTCAATATCTACGTGGGGATGTCTTCCATACTGTGTGCTTTGGGATTTTAAAGACTTGGTAGCTGCTGGAATAAGAGCTAGCCTGTTTGTGTATGAAGAAAGGGGCACTTTAGAGGCAGAACTAGAAGACAGTTATTTATCAACCTTCAGACCTGTTTATTATGTCAGAGTTTTGTCAAGACTCCAGTTTGGCAGGTTATATGTATTTAGGGGGAGTACTTGGGTTTTCGTTGTACTGAGCTGAGTCCTCCTGCGACAGTGGAACAGAGTAGCATTGTTATGGGAAGTTAAAGACCGTTATAGCAAATAACTTCTAGCAATATACCTGCTTCTTGCAACCTGTTTTTCCTGTGACATTACCTTAATCCTAATTTAAGGTTTAAATTAGCTTAAAACTAACTCCATTCTGTAGGGAAAGTTAGCTTACAAACTTACATGGAAAGAAAGGGGGGGCAGGGGGAGAAAGCAGGGAACTATACTGTGATATTTGTTTTCTTACAAAGATTATTGTTTTGGTTTAGGTCCGATTTGCTGCTCTGCTTGCATTGGTAGAAGTTGCACAAAAACTGAAGGAGAACTACCTGGTCCTGCTACCAGAATCTATTCCATTCTTAGCTGAGCTCATGGAAGGTAATGTTCTAAAGTGGCTTTAGTACAGGCAGACAGCTGACCAACGACCAAAAAGGAACAAAGGCCACTTACTTCCAAGACTCAGACAGGCTGATTGCTAAATTTCTATAAATCTTATGAATTGGTATATGGTAGCTTAAACTGTGCAGGTTACAGACTGAAATGGATTGTATCCTACACACTCCTAAAGTTCAGTTAAATTACAGTAGTTTCTTCAGCAGTACAGCCTGTGCATATCTGTCCAGTTGCATGTTTTAGATCAGTGCTACAGCAGAAATAATTTGCCCAAGTCCTGAGTCAGTGCCGAAGTATTTTTTTTAATAATTATTTCATACCTGGTATTCGAAGACCATTCTAGCCTTGATGAGTGATGAAGCCTTCCTAGGGTAGATTTGTAATCACTATTCTACTTAATTCCTGCTTTATTTCTTTTCCAGATGAATGTGAAGAGGTTGAACAGCAGTGTCAGAAGACAATTCACCAACTAGAAGTCATTTTGGGAGAACCCCTCCAAAGCTACTTCTAAGCTTACCCCTTTATTTTCAAAAATGTGCTTCACATGTGCAAGTGTAATAGGCAAACTGTATTCTGATTTTTATCAGAGCTAAGATCGTAACTTTTTAATAAAATATTGTAAGAATCTGGCTTTTTCATTTCTGGATGGTCTAGGGACTTTTCGTATGATTTTCCTTAACTGCTCTTAACAGTGGGAAACAAGCACGCTATCAGCAAATTTTCATAGCTGGGCACGAACAGTGTGACGTGTGAGACTCACTGAATTCCACTGCACTTGGGACACACAGTTACTGTCCCTGTGGAGGGGCTGCCATGCTACAGTGTAAGCATGGTACTCACTGGACCAGTGCACTGCAATCCCATGTATCTGCCTTTCTCTCATTTTTAGGGAAGTAAAAAGTGAACCCAGTGAAGATACTGAAAAGGAAGTTACAAGAAACCAGAGCACACACACAGGAGCAAAAGCTGTTTTTTAGTCTTTAGAGACTGCTATTGATTTGCTGCTTATTCACCTGAAGATCAAGAATAAATTGCTTGCTGTGTTAATGAGTTTACCAAAAAATTCACCACCCGTTTTGCACCAGGAGGTGCTAGTTCATTACACTACTAGTAAGAAAGGCAGTCAGATTCTGTAAAATATGGTTTAAAATGCCATGGGTTAGAACTAACACTACAGAGGATACTCTTCCATCCCATCAGATGCTAGGAATGGGCCTCTGTTCAGGGTGCAGCACGCCACGCGGATCCCATCTGCGGAAAGGTTACCCCATGGTGGTCATTCATGCTCTTACAGGAATTTTGTAAAAGAAAACAACTATTAATGACATCTGCTGTCTAACAAAAGGCTGTTCATGTGAGAACTGCCTGCTGAACGCTTAGATGAGGACACGCAAGTGGTGTCAATGCCCTTACCGAGGGGGAGCTGCCTACCAGCTCCTCTTAGAATCAGCCAGCTGAGTTTATCCTGCAGCCAAGGGCTATATACATGCACAGCACACCTCTCCCAAAGGCCACACCAGCACAGCCAAGGCCTAGGTCTATGCACATTAACTGGTCAGTGGACGGCTAACTCCTTGATGTGGAAATGGTCCTTCAATCAGGATCACTATGCCACCTTGGAGATACTGGTAAGATAAGTGAAACAAGACAAAATATAGACCAAAAGGGGATCATAGCTACTCAGCTACACTTGGAGAAAAGCAGAGTTCGCAATTGTTTTTATTTATGCTTTTTATACATTAAATCTGGTAATTTAGTTTACACAGTCTTTTAGGGTACATCTTATTCTTGAAATTGCTTCACTCTTTTAGCAGTTGTTAAGATAAATAGGAATATCCCTCAGGCATGTACTGACAGCCAGGAGCAACTTATTTTTAAAAAGAGTATAAAAATTAAGACTGACATTTGCATGGAAAACTGATTGAATAGGAACAGCTCAATGGTTTCAGCTCAACAGTATTTTAACACAAGACTGGAAAAGGATTCATTCTCTATTCCACTGATGAGTATCCGAGTCTCATCTCGGCTGAAACCCTGCCTGGAGTACCTGCATTCACACATTTTTTAAAAATGATAACCACAAACATCTACTTCAGTCCCTAAGCAATCTCAACTCAGTCAGGAGCTATTTCAGATCAAACAAGCAACTGGAACCAGCTAAATCATTTTAATTTGTTTCACTTTGGAAAACTAAAAGCTAGAAATGGTGCTCTATGTTTCATTTAAGCCACTTAAAAAGCAGGAGCTGACATAATCACGTGGCAGAGAAGGTACTACTGCAGCAGCAGGCTAAGAAGCAAGATGAAATTCCTCCTTACCTTTTGCTAGAAATGATGGGTCAACTGTTTGCTTAATCCAGCCTCAGTAAAAAGATTATAGTTGCTAATATAAACTAAGAAGCAGAAGAATATATTTCATAATTCTATTTTAAATGAATTATCAACGTCCCTTTTGGAGTGAATAATCATATCTTCAAAGCCTATTTCAGTCTCATTTCTGCTTCACAGTATTGAATGTATGCTATCAAGGATGCTGAGTAGTAGTTTAACTTAAAAATACTGAGTGCAATTGTTAGACACATTATGATGCAGTATTTTCATACTGCTAGGTTCAGTAATACAGGAGATTTATCTGAGCAAACACTTACTTAGCTTGCCAGAAAACTAAAGGAGGATTTACTCTCACAGTCAGCAGTTCTGGTACTCACCTAACTCAGAGAGGCAGATGCAGAAGCCTAGATAGATAAAGGCAGGCTCAGCACGAGTCAGCACCTGTTTGTACTTGACAAGGAGGCACTGTCATTAGAAGAGGTTTAATTCTTGTAATACTGATTGAAAAGAACTACCAGCTCCTGACATCTAACAATTGAACATCTCCTGTGACTTCCAATTCGTTGATCTTTTCAAGCTGTTTAAAACGATGCTTGTACTCCAGAGTGTGAACACCGTTAACAGCAACTTTGAACTGGTGGGTGTCACAAAAAATGATCAGCTGAAAAGCAAGAAGAGAAAGAGTTAAGTTTTAAGCTCAGGTAAGACATGAAAAGCAACATGATGATCTAGCCTAGACTTAGGCAAGCCCAGTTTCTGTTACAAAGAAGGTTTCATGCAGAAGAAACATTTTAAAAAGTGGAACTTCAATAACATTCATAGAATCATAGAATAACTCATGTTGGAAGGGACCCATAACGATCATTGAGTCCAACTCAAATTAAAATTTGTTCTGAGCACCGGCAGAATTCTTCCAACCATTTAAAAAGAAAACTGTCATTAAAACGACGTTAAATCTCTGCTCCCAATAGTCCCATTTAATCCTAAATATTCTCACATTGACATGCATTGAAATGCAGAGATGGCAGTTTTATTTAAATCTTTATTAGTGACACGACATTTCAGCACCACTGCTAATCCTTTTGGCAGAATTACCAGTTTGATGCTATATTTCAGTTAATCTTACCTCAAAGTACATCCCTGGACTGAAAGGGAAATTGTCAACTTCCTTTTCTTCTTCTCCCCAGCTGTCACAAAGGTATGAGTTTCTTACAAAAACTTTATTTTTCACTCGGGGATTCAGATGTAATGCAATGTCCTTTGAGTCACTTGATTTCAGATTTACCACAAAGCTGGAAAATATTTTTTAGACGTTTACTATACCAAGGTTTTAGAAACATGATGCAGTAGTCCATGCTATTTATCAAGCCCTTAGCCAATACTCAGAACTGTTCTGGAGCCAGGGATTGACCTGAAGAACCAAGCAGGCAGGTAATGTGCACTTGTCTCCTTCACACAGAAATCTTTGCTGGAGGCAGCAAATGTAGGACACGACCCTGCTAGACCTGCTTCATCACTCACAGTTTCTGTTCATGTCTCAGCAAGGAGACATTGAGCCAAGTGGGGCAAGTGTTGCTCCCCTCCCTACAGCACCAGGAAGCAACATTCTCACAGAAACACATGGTGCTACTAGTTCCACCACCTCTTTCTTTTAACACTGGCAGTGGAGAGCGGGAGGCTTTGTTTTACCTAAAGACATTATATTCTTTCTGCCAACAAAATGGTTAGACTCTAATGAAAAGTGTGAGTATTCTCTCTGTACATTTAAGATTGGTGGGACACCATGCATACAAAGTATTACGTTGTAGGCAGCTCTGCTGGTTTTGGCTGGGATAAAGTTTCTTTATAGTTTTTGTATAGCTAGTATGGGACTATGGTTTGGATTGGTGCTGAAAACAGTGTTGATAACACAGGGATGTTTTTTGTTATTGCTGAGGGGTGCTTACACAGAGCCAAGGCCTTCGCTGCTTCTCAAACCACCCCACCAGTGAATGGCTGGGGATGCACAAGAACTTGGGAGGGGACTCAGATGGGACAGCTGACCCCAACTGACCAAAGGGATATCCCATACCATATGACATCATGCTCAGCATATAAAGTCAGGAGAAGAAGCAAGGGGGGGAACACGTCCAGAGTGATGGCGTTTGTCTTCCCAAGCAAGAGTTATGCATAATGGAGCCGTGCTTTCCTGGTGATGAACACCTGCCTGCCCATGGGAAGTGGGGAATGAATTCCTTGTCTTGCTTTGCTTGCGTGGGCAGCTTTTGCTTTACCTATTAAACTGTTTTCATCTCAACCCATGAGTTTTCTCATTCTTGCTCTTGCAATTCTCTCCCCCATCCCACCGGGTGCAGAACGACCAAGTGGCTGTCTAGTGCTCAGTTACCAGCTGGGGTTAAACCATGACAGCAGCGTAACTCTGCCCAGGCTGAATGAATACTTTGCAATCTCAAGACGTGTCCACAGCACAGAGTTCCTAAAGGGGAGCTCTGGAGAAGAGTGATCAAAGGGAAGAATCATCCAAATTCAAATCAACGCTTCAACCTGTGGCAAAGACCTCACTGCATTTGAAGAAATGTTCCGCCCCCAAATTAGCTCCAACTGTCAGGTTATTTCCCTCCTTTGAGGAGTCCAGAATTGCTTAGTCCAGATACAAAATACAGCAATGGCCACAATTCCAAGCTGTGAAGTCCTCATTTTCACCAAGGAAAAGGAACATCTACAACTGTGTGAACTGAGTGAAAGACATTAAATAACTTGTAAACTTGATAAAAATCCGTATGTTTAAAAGCATAAATACAAAAAGCAGACAACCTGCAATGCTTTCCACCCAAAAGCCTTTTCACACTTATAAGAGGTACATTCAGTACTTGAAATGTGCTAATAAGCTTTTCAAGCCAAAAGGAGGAAAACAAATGCTATTACCTAAGTATTAATTATCCTGTCCAAATTAAAATCTATTCAAACTTTGTCAATGAGATTTCTAGACCTTGGGTTCCACTATTAGTATGAACTCTGAGTGCTGTTCAGGTGCAGGGAAGATACGTGGTCTGAGGAAGCAGGAATGCAATGCATACACACAGCGTAAAAAGCATGCTTCTCATCATTTGTATTAATTGCTTCATCTTTAGTCTTGTTTCTGCAAAACCAAAACCACTCTTCAAGTAAAGGGCATGCTGAAGCACAGACATTTCCTCAGCTCTATTTTGACCATATTGCGTTCCCCTCCATTTTTTTTCCCCCTCTTTAAATCATGTTGGGAAAATGTCGTCTTTGCAACCCGTTGTTCCTAATTTGCTATCAAAATTATAGCTCATACTACCCTACCAGCTTTCATCACTCAGTTGTCACATTAGGCACCTTCGTGCTTCTACAGTCCCCAAGGAGGTCATCAGAGAAGTATTCAGAGAAACATTGCAACATGCAGCATTTGAGCACACCAGCAACTCATCTGACTCATTTACTGTTTATTTCTGCCAGTTCCCTTACTCTTGGATCTTTTTAGAATAAAAGCTGCCTGTGTATGATATGTACGCTCACTTGCCCTGCACAACAGAAACCCTGAACAGACACACAAACTTGTGCATCATGCAGATTTAGCAGGTAAGACACTCAGGTTTTACCTTCACTTTTCACAATGGAGCTGTTCTTTAAGTCCTCCATAAAGCTGTATCCTGCAAGTTCCCAAGAAAACCACTCTGTAGTTGCAGATGATTGCAGATGCAAAGTTGCAAGTTGAGTAAGGATATACTGAGGCAATGGAAAAGCCTACTCATTCTCAAGCATAGCTCAGTTAAACAGCAGAAAAATTCAGTAACACTTACCTCTTTGGTCTTTTATTCACTTCTCCTCTAATGGCAACTGTGCGTCCTGGATGAAGTGCAGTATCAAGTTTCCCGACATAAGGAACTTCCTAGAAGTACACCACCAGTAAAAATTATGACTGTGACTTACTTTTTTCAATATACAAGCGGAGCTTTACTATGGCAAGAAGAGATCTGGCCCACAATTGTGAATCTGCACTTATAGCTAAACTTATTCCTACCAACATGTCCTGGGACACTAATACTACAGTGGAAAAGTTACACTGAGGTAAACATACCAATGTGTTGGGTTTTTTCTTGAGACCACCACCTTGAGTTCAAAATAAATATTATTTACAACTACTTCTGCCACCACGAATGGTGGAAGGCGGG
>VXBL01001096.1:105341-118335 GCA_013400195.1 Aramus guarauna
GGGGGAAGTAAGCACGAAACTCCCTGCACATAATTATTCAGATAGAGACATCCTAACCTCTCCTCTCTGAAAGCTTCAGTTATGCTTTAAATAAGACTCATGCTAGGCGTTACATAAGTACTAGAAATAGGGTCACTGGGTATTCTCTGCTCCTGGCACCAGTTCATAATGACAAATTTTATTTACCTTTTTTTCATGTGTTAGAAGTTTTGATCAGGGAAAAGGAGTGAATGGAGAAGTTGGTTGTTTTGGTTTTTTTTAAGTAACTCCACCACTCACAAATGACAATATTGTGTGTTATTTGGCTTTGAAAAGATGACTGAAGAGGGCAGACTGTCAAGTGACAAGGCAACTAAAATCATGGCACTCACTGCAACTTCACCTTCTCCATAAATTCTATTTGTATATATTACTGGCTTCCAAACCCTTTTCACTTTAAGCATGGTCCTTATGCCAGTCTGGATACTGTTCACCTGTACGGCTTTTTGCAAAAAGATGAGCACTCACTTCTAGCTAGGTGCGAGCTCCAACCCTAAGGTGTGATGCTTGCGTCTGGCCGCCCGAGGTGTACACAGGGTAAGCATAGATCTGTCAGCAAGAGGCAGATGTAGCCAGACAGGTTCCGGGACACACACATTTACATAAGGTGATGTGGCATAATATGACTGCAGAATACTTTGATTTTGGTGGAGAAAACTATGCTTATTTGAAAAAAGTTTTTAATGTAATTTGGTCTTTTAAAACTTCAGGTATCCTCACTTTTTATTTCTCTGTTTATGGCTGTGGATGCTGAATTTATATTTCGGGTTTTCTATATGCTTTAACAAATAGCCTTACTTTTACTAGCAGCAGCAGAGAGGATTACTCTCTACAAAACCTCACTGATGATAATCCTCCAGTAGATTCTCGATTCCCTTGTTCTATGCATGTTTTTTCATGAGAAACAGAAATGGTTTTGATTTTTTTTTACTATTCACATTTGCCACAAGTCTACACGAGACACTTACAAATTGTGAACCATCTGGCATTTTCCCCTACAAGAGAAAATAAATAACATTAACTAGTTTATCAGACAAGGAGATTCTTTCAACCTTTTTACAAACATACATACATTTCCTGTGTTTATCTTTGTTATTCCTAGGGATGATAGCTGAGAACCTTGTACAGACTGCAGAGAGAGAGAGACTTAGATGTCATTGTGAACATCTTAGAACTTTAACGTGAAGTTGGATTAGAACCTGTGCTGTTTTGAAGGGTCAGCTGTTAATATGGAAATTTAAGGCTATGGTAAACAAAAAGCCACATCAAGATTTCTTAAGACCACCTCATTACAGTTTGAATCTCTATTTAACAGTCAGAGCACTGATAACCCCTTCGCATTTGAGGGTACCCCCTGAGCCTTCCTCACTGGGGTAGGAATAACAGCAGGGCAGGTCCATGTACAGGGCCTTAGGATTTTAAGCAGCCCCCTGCATCCCTGTCCCTTCCCACAGGAACTGTGTATGAGCAATGTGGCCATGCAGAGAGAGATGCAGTTCCAGCCTAGCCCTGGCAGATTGTATCTTCAGCTTGTTTATTTCAATGAAAGTCTCTCTCTTCCTCCTCAGAAGAGTATAGTAGAAGCAAAGACACAAAGGAAACAATTACCCCTCTCCATTCCTTTCTTCCCCAAAGGATCCAGCATCAGCAACCACAGACTAAAGCAACTCTGTTTCATTTTATGCTTGGGACAGAAACCAACCTACAGCACCTGCTTGCTCCCAAGCTCTTCTCGAAGTCAGTCCTCCAAGACCAAGACCAGACTGCTTTGAAGTAACATTATTCTGGCAACATGCTCAAGGCCAAGTGATGGGGCCCATAAAAGTCTGTACATAGGCTTTGCAAATGATCAGTGATTAAGATCTATCGTTAAAGCTCAGATCCCATTTTGTTCAGGCCCAAATCTCCACTTTCTATCAGCAGCTATTAGTCTGCTGACCTGAGTTAGACCTGACATTTGGCAGCAAGAGATCCAAGCTTTGCCCACAACGCAGGGAGGATGGGGCAGAAGAGACCCCAAACATTACACAGGAGTAGGTAGGCTGCCTTAGTGAGTGGAAGGAAGGAAGGGAAAAGGTATTCACCTTCAGTATCTCCCTGGAATTTATCACCTTCTATTCCTCCTCTAGAGGTCTCACCCTTCCAGAGCAGAAAGATCTCTCCTTCTGCTCAGGCGAAAACATGTTGTTCAACTCCTCCGTGTTGGTTTACTTTCTCTAGCAGAGTTGGCAGTTGAGAGGAAGCACAGCACTGCCTGCCCTTTAAATTCACCACAGTTTGATCCAAGTGCAAGTCAAGCCACAAAGTCTTTGAGAAAGGACACCTCTTCTCAGTCCCCAGAAATAAACATATACTCCTACTTATCATTTCATTCAACAATTTAGTCATCTGAGCAGGAAAAACAGAGTTATGTGCACAAGCAGTTCCAGCGGTGACTGAACTTGGCATTTGGAAGCCAAGCAACAAGTTACAGCCGTGGCTGAAGTTAACACACAGAAGCACTGAATACTGAGAGTTCATTTTGCAATACTGGAAAAGCCTAATCCATTCCTAGATCTAGTAGCCAAGCAATTCTTATACCATTTCTCCTGTTAACTGCAAGCTGTAAACTTTGTCACCCTTTTGCCCCTAACCTCAAGACTGAAACGGGAAGACAAAAGATCCTCACGAAACTCACACGCTGAAATGCTGGGGAAGTCTTGTTACTGATGTTAGACTATGTGGCTGCTTTCCTCTACTTCTTTTTCACCATAAATCCTACTCTGTGGTTTAGCAAGACAGAGAAAAGGAACAGAACAAGTCAGCTGTCTATGTAACTTACGTGAGAAACAAAATCTATAGTTTTGATCTGCACTTTGCCATATATTCCAAGAGTATTTATTTTTTCAAGGCCAATTCTGTGGTTGTAGAGCAGCAAGTGCTTCTTGTTTACAGACACCTAAAGAGACAGGAAACAAAATAGGAAAATTGTTTTAAACATGCATTACACCGGCCATGTATCAAATTGTATGCATATATCTCTGTTTTACACTGCTTTGGTACAGAAGCAGGGAGCATCCTAGAAATTTCAGAACAACTAAGTTCGGCTCATCAATGCTTCAGTCTCTCTTTCCATCACTATGAGGGAGATTTATTCAACTACACTAAAATTTGCATTTCACACCTTTTGTTTCTATCACCCGATCATTTGCCAATGTGGTGTTACCAATCTAATAGAATCTATTATTGCAGTCTAACAGAGCAAGACAAATACACCTCAGATGTTTCCTCCAAGGACTGTCCTACACTAGACACAAAACAGTTTTATCCTAAGGTCAGCCCTTTGCACATAAGGGAAGGGTGGCCATTAGCCATGGCAGGAAGTTACTTGCCTAGTCATCCAACTTGGAGGGAAGCAATACAAAATTAAAGGTCTGATTTACTCACCTCTTTAAAGAAAAGCTTCTAAATGTTTCTGTAGTGAGACTATACCTAAGTAACAGAAAAGCCAAGGCTCTCAACTATTTATTGTAAGTATACAAAATACCTCTATTTTATCGGCCAAACAACTGGCTACAGATAAAGAGTCAACCCAGACTCACCTGGAATTTATCCTTTAAAATCATGATGACAATCTCAAATGACTTCCCTTTTTGAAAGGGCATCTCATAAGTGATTTCCTCCCAGCCCCATTTTTCCTTCTCCAGTGTGTTGCAAACAATGCAGCTAGACCTTTTGAAGCGGGGGTTGAAATGAAATGCCACATCAGCTCGAGGCTTTATGCTGCTGCCACACTGTAAATCCACCTGGAACCTAATCATAAAAATAAGACAAACCACATTCAGCTCAGTCTGTCAAGAAATCACGAAAAGCTTGATACACTTGTCTTTTACTGTGGAGCCTCAGAACAGGTAGACACAATGAACGTTGTTGCATATGGAAAAAACACAAACATATATTTGTCCAACTCCTACATATTTGTGAACGGTTCTCCCATCATTTATTGCAATGAATTGAAATATATATTTAATGGTCATCATTCATATCATGTAAGCTCCTTCCTTACTGTGTTTACCACCTTCCCTCCCATCACCTTCAATAAAATAACTGTACAAACCTTGGGCAAAGTCAGGGAACAGAACCCCCATACTGGCCACATGCACAAGTTCATACCCCTTATCCCAGTTTCAGTTAATTCCTTCATACAACACAGTCAGTTATCAAATTTGTTAGTCTCAGATAATCTCTTTAGATAAGTTGACATATGACATGACAGGGAAAAAAAATTGCCAAAGCAGGCAAAGCAAAAAGAGAGAGGATCAGCAGAAAGAAAAAAAATCAGTTCATCCTCCACTTCTCATCACAAAGCTTTCATTAATCACTTAAGCCTGTATTCATATATTCACTCTGACGCTATCACAAGGATTTAGATCAAGCCTTTGTGTGCCATCATAAGTAGGACCCCTGGAAACATTCTATCCATTACATTCTTGTTCACATGGTGACACAGCAAAAACCAACACCGTAGCCACTACCTGTCTGCATCATCCGGAACAGTCCCATGGATCACAATCAACTGTCCAGGATCAAGGCCATCAAGTATTGTCCCAACATATGGGATGACCTAGAAGAGGGGAAAAAAAAAAAATATTCAAACAACAATTTGTGATGGAGGCCAAAAAACCTCACAATAGTTTTAAAAATAATATTCTAATAATTATGTGGTGCTCTAGCACTTAAAAGAAATACAACTGGCATTTCATTTAAAAGAAACAGTAGAAAAGCACTAAATACCCACCATAACGCAAAGGAAAAACCCAGCACATTTTCATATATGAAAACCGAGCTTCTCAGATAAGATTAAAACTAAAATTTCTGGCCTCCATTCCTAGCTCTCGAATGAACTTTTAATAGAACATAAAGAAGATTCACTTCAAATTAGGTCATTGCCAAGGGCTGACTATTACCAGCCCTTTGCTGGTAGCAGAAGGCACCTTCCACAACCCTTCTGACCCCAGACCACAGCAGTTGCCTTTTGGCTTGTTCTTGCTCCATTTTGGAAAACAGTGATGGGAAAAGAAGTGACTATGTCACAGAGCAGAGTGTCTTCTTAGTAAAAATTACATGACAAACACAACAAAATACCTCATCCTAATGAGCTGAGAATGGCAAGGTGCACTGAAATAGCCCTGTTCAGGTGCCTCAGTCTTTACGGTATCTATGGTATGCAATCTAGTTCAAAGCCTGTCTATTCTTTCTTCCTGATTAACAGCTGGAGAAGGTAACACATGCATGTTATGCTAAACTGAAATGGCAACAAGTAGTAGTTGCTAAGCCATATGAGGGGACATGTCAGTTAAAATAAAAGCCCCAAACACCCCAGCATGGCTCTCTGGCAAAGGCTCAGACATGCTGACAGAAGCCCTATCCTGACCATCAGCTGGTGCATCCAGAATTTCAGGGAGGCAAGGGGAGCACCTTAATAGAAAACTGTGGAAGTTCAAGGGAGACTGATCTAAAAGCAAAGCTGTAAGTTTGCATCTCATCACATGTGCTTAGACTGAAAAAGGAAGCAAATGGTGGCAAATGTTGCATTTGCTCTCGTTAACAGACAAAAATTTCTGCCAAGGTTGTTTTTTTGTATTTTTTCCCCCCTCAAAAAAAATCCCCGATCTATGGAACAGTGTATAAGATTTGAGGACATCTTTAAATGAAACATCAGTTGCAAACAGGAGTTCCAGTAATTTAACAACAAAAAATGAACAGACTGGAAATACTACTCTTGAATGGAATATTGGACAATAAAAGAACAAGTTGAGATATTATATATCATGCAAAACATGAAAATATAAAACCGGGATGTGTTTGCTGACATCTGTTTTTGTGAATTTGTGAGGACAAAAGGAGAAGAATGACAGTAAAAATTGTCTAAATCCAGTGTGTTGATCATTTCTGCCAGCAGATACACATCCTTTTCTGCCTCCTCTCCACTTCCCTTCTCAGCTACCCACACATTGCACAAAACCGAATTTGCAGTCATCTTCTACATCTGGCAAAATAGACTTAAAGAACTTGCTTCTCAACCCTAAGCAAACAAATGGTCACGTTGTTTTGTCTCATGTATTTTTATTGGCTTAAGCAGGTGCAGTAGAGGAAGAAATGAAATGAATGTGAAAATAAGTTTCGAAAGTGAAAGAATAAATAGGCTGAAATCCCTTCGCTTACTGGTAGTAACTTGGTTCCTTAATATACAAGCTGTACACAAGAAGCTCAATTTTATTTATTAGTATGGTCCTTATTCTTTGAATAAGAAAAATGTGTCTTGATTATTTTAACACACTGCTCCTGCGGGGTAGTAGCTGAGTAATGCAGCAGAGCAATAAATTACTGGTTCAGTCTCCAAAGACAAACCAGAGAAACATACAGACACAAGCCAGGGATGCTGGGACTTTACTACCTAGTGGATCACAGTTATTTATCCCTGGAAGGGAAGCTGTGGCAAAAAAAAATTCTTTACTTTCAAAAGGATACATTTATTTAGGAGAAAAGAAGGTTGGCCCATCAACTCTTCAGAAGCTCAGACAGGGAATCTGCAAGGCCATAATACAGCATTTCCTGGGTGCAATACTACAGATTTAACGAGGTTTTGTCATCACAGAATGTGACTGCAATTTCCTCACATCTCAAGATGTTCTTCTACTAATTTTTCCTCATTTAATAAGAGTAATGCTTGTGACATCATATAATCTACCAGCATCCTGGCTCTCTTCCAGACCTCCAAAAACTACCTCTGAAGCCAATTGGTCAATGTCAACCGAGTTTGAGAGGTCTCAAAAGATCAAGCTCTCTCTAATATCTGCCAGTTTTCCTAAAACAAGAGGACATATTATGGTCTTACAGAGGAAAGGACTGTGACAACACAGCTTTCATCTAGCTTGCTGGGGAGTGGACAGCTGCCCCATGATGACATTTCTTGCCAGAGGAGTGGAGTAAAGGGCATAAAGAGGAAAGCAGATTTTCTGGATGATTCAGAACAATACAGAAGTGAAGAAATACATCTCAGACTCAAACCTGTAATAAAGCTCTTAAATCTTGCTGCTCATGGAACAATTCACTGAAATAGTGAATTTTTCATAGCCTGCCCTCCTCCATTCCTACTAAGTTCATCTTGTATCACACAGGTGATAGAATCACAGACGGGCTGAGGTTGGGAGACATCTCTGGTGTCAATGCCTTGCTCAGAGCAAGGTCAGATAGAGCAGGTTGCTCATGGCCTTGTCTGAAGATTGTCCTGAGGTCATCGGCACACTCTTTCCCAACTCTGTATCCATATTCTAATCCTAAATACTCACTCTTATTCCCACTTTAGGCTCTTGACCCCTAAGCACTCGTTTACCCCTTTATATTCTCCAGCCTGGTCTTGTCATTCATCATACTCATCAGTCCCCTTGCAGCCACCCAATTTTGCTGAACTCTTACTCTCTCCCTTAGATTATTTGTCCTAAATACCTCCTCTCCCACCAAAATCCCCATCTACAAACTTTCATCCTCCCTTTCCTTTTGCAGTTAAGACCTTTTATTTTCTAGTCTCCACACAGCTTTCCCTCCTCTCCCAGGTAGGTTCTTGTGAAGAAGGTTGAAGCTATTCCCCCATCATCCCTAACTCTATCCACTTGGCAAGCAGTGAACGTACAGTGGGATCAAACAATCAGATTCACTGAGGGCACAGGTGTGTATCAGTGCAAAACTGCAATAGATAAGGAAGTCCTGTGCAGATCTGTGCTACCATACACTCCACACAGATATTTTACAGTCTTTAATATTTTTAAAGAATTCTAGCACAGAATGTTAAAAATACTGTTTCCTGCAGGCTCAAAAGAACTACCTACCTCTTTAAAGATACAATGAAAAACACAGTTCCAGCCCACCCCTTCAGCCACATGCTAGTGTCAGGCCACTGTCCCAGATCATGACAATATTAGAGCTTTTCAGAGAAATCTCCAGACTCTCAGCTAGGCAAACAACATTTTGTCAAATCCTGCAATTGCTGAATAATTTTAGCTCATCCTACAAAACAGGATTTATTGTAAGGTGTATCGGGTCTGGCTGAGACAGAGTTTATTTGCCCCACAGCAGCCCTCCTAGTGCTGTGCTGGCTAGTGGTAGCCAGAGAGGTGCTGATAACACGTTGGTGCTTTGGCTACTGCTGAGCAGCGCTGGCACAGCACCAGGGCTGTCTCTCCAGCATTCCCCTCACCAGTAGGCTGGGGGCAGGCAAGATCTTGGGAGGGGACACAGCTGGCCCAAACTGACCAAAGGGATATCCCATACCATATGACATCTGCTCAGCAGTAAGAAGCTGAGAGATAGGGGGAGAAACTGTGGGCATTTGGGGTTTTTTTACGTTTGTCTTCTGGAGCAACCGCTACGCGTGCTGAAACCCTGCTTTCTGGGAAGTGGCCAGACATCGCCTGCTGATGGGAAGTAGGGAATAATTTTTTCCTTTGCTTCTGCAAACAGCCTTTTGCTTTTGCTGTATTAAACTGCCTTTATCTTGACCCACAAGTTCGGGGTTGGGTTTTTTCCCCATCTTATTTTTCTACTCTCCTTGTCCTGCTGAAGAGGGGAGTGATAGAGCAGCTTGGTGGACCTTTGGCTTCCAGCCAATGTTAAACCACCACATAAGGTAAGATATCAATTACTGAAAAAAGGTTCCAAGTTTAATTGTTCAGACTGAAGTTACAAGCATCACCAAAAAAACCCCCAAAACAAAAACCACATTTCACAGGCCTGCCAGGCACCATCCATGTTTACGGAGAATTAGCAGTGAAAAAACTGCTTATCATATTTTCACCTTAAATCCAGCACATTCTGCAAAAAAATGGCAGACATCCACATAAACTGCATATGAAAGAGGATTACTCTCCAAGGGTGACAGAACTTCCTTCCTGTTTTGGAAGTCCTGTGCACTAAACGTCTGTTTTCGTACAGCACAGTTTTTAAACACCATCAGCTCCTAGTATCACCTGTGACATTACCTCTCAAATATCGGAGTGATACAAAGAGTTCTCAGAAACACCCTTCACTATGCAAAACAGTATGAGTACTAACTCTTGACATATAACTGCAAAGTCCCGTTTCCCAAGGGAGAAGTTGTTGACATGACAGGGGAGTTACCGGGTTATTGATTGTCTTCGGCAGTCCATCCAAGGCCATCATCCTCCCTCCTCCAGTCCAAGTTTGTCAGTTCCGTGTGACCACTGCTGGAGCGTACTTAAAGGACTCACTGGTCTGCCAGCACCAAAGGAGTGATCCCTTCAAAAAATCAAAACTTTTATTAGAAAGAAACAAAGTGACACTACATGAAGTGAAACCCTCCAAGGTGTAACTTTAAACAGCACAAGAAATTATGCAAACATCTTTCCTTTCCAATAAATCTACTAGAGTTTTGAAATACAAAAATTGAAGACTTGCTTAAAGAAATAAGGTGCCACCTTAACAAGGGACAATGCACACAGGAACACAATGTCATCAGCAGCTTCCTGAGATTACATGTACTGAGACAGAATTCCACATAAAAATCATCGTTGCACAGGGCAACACTGACAACTCAGTGCCTCTCAGCTGGGTCCTAACAGCTCTCCATTGGCAGCTGACCCCTGCTTACAGACAGGGAAAAGATACACAGTAAAAAAGCAGTTTTCCCAAGACAACCAACCAACCATTTTCTGTTTCTTTTAACACTTTCTGTGCTATCCCCAGATTTCCCAAGGCAGACAAGCCCTAGAGGCTGAACTTGCTTTTTCCAATTTTATCTTAAAGTTAAGAGATACTAGGCAAAGACATAGCAGGGAAGGAAAGGGTGGTTTATGTTTCTTCCTCCAATACATACAATTCCTGAACTCCACAAGTAACTACAGGAGTTTGTAAAACTTGCATTAAATGCACAGCATTAATAAGAAATAGAACAACAGCTTGTGAGTATATCTAGCTACACTGTAATTTCTTTAGCAAATCTTCTAAAGAAGTGACCAAAATTCAGGGCCCAATTGAAACTACTACGTAGTTATTTCTTACACATTGTAGAGAAACAACTAAGGTAGCTCGCAAACTGTGTGGCAACGACAGGCAGACAGGGAAATATCAAAGGTGAGGGTTCTAGCATCATTACTGTGTGACAAGTGCTAGCAACATTAGAAGGCGGGGAAAAAAAGAGAGCAAAAAAACTAACAACAACAAAAAAAAACAAAACCACAAACCACCACCAACCAAAATCCCGTAGTCTGTGACGTGTTCCACAGTGCCCTGAGGTTAATCTTCTGCAAGGATTCAACCATAGAGCGGCCCATTGCAACATCTGCTTATCTTGTGGGAGATTTGGGCCAGAAGAGTATTGATTTTCCTATTCAAGACCAGTGTCCAGAATGCAATTCAGAGAATGTAAAGCGCCTACGCTGCCTAACTGTTTTGCCCTTTTGATCTTGATACCACCATCTGTAAGGCCCTGATAATGAGCAAATGTCACAAACACCCATCTTGACACAGGCAGGGATGGGCTGATGCCGAAGGGGTGTTCACCAAGAACGGAACCTGCAGAGGCAGGATAACATTTGTGAGCCTACTCCTCTATTCCTGAAACATGTAGACAAAGACCATTTGCGTCCTGTGCACAATGTGCCTGTGAAAGATCACCACTCACTTGATCGGCCCTGAAGGGGGGGAGACAGTGAGACCTCCAAGACCCCCACAACCCACCCACTCATTTCTAGAACATTTCTAAACATTCCTGAGCACATACTGCACCCGCTCAGTGATGACAGACCCCCGCCTATGGGGCGGGCACATTGGGTTATAAAAAGAGGAAACATAAGTTTTCGGTGCACGCCCACCACCTGAGTACTACAACTATGAGCAGAGAACATCGCTGGATCCAAGGGTGGTGAAATCTTTTCTCTCTCTCTTTCTCCCTTTCTTTTCCTCTCTANAGTACTACAACTATGAGCAGAGAACATCGCTGGATCCAAGGGTGGTGAAATCTTTTCTCTCTCTCTTTCTCCCTTTCTTTTCCTCTCTATCACTCTCTTTGTCTCTAACTTCATTTTCAGCACATTAGGGTAATATCATCACAAGTTTTGCTAAACCATTACCTTTCATAGTTCTGCTAAGTTTTAAGTCTTGTTATGACTTTTGTCAAGCCTCTATCTTTTGTAGATCCACTGAGTTTTAAGTAAATTTGTGATTTGTTTGAACCTCTAGAGTAATTGTCATTACTCCTGATTACCACGCAGAGAATTAAAAAAGTTAAGCTCAGCCACTGAGTGTGACAGGACATCATTAATTCACAGCACAAATGTGCTAAGGCAAGCAAATTTCCTTATTTTCATCTTTAAGAGGAGGAAATAAAAATCAAAGCAAACAATAATTCTGCCTTTAGCATCGGAAAGTCCAATAGCAGACTCAAAAAAATGAAACACAGACCTACAACCCAGTGTCCAGCAGCCTGCTAACCGAACTTCCCTGGGCATGAAGCAGCAATCTAAATTCTGCTGAAAGAGGATCCTGGAACAGAATTGACTGTCAGTCTTGGTAGACCAGGTGGCACTATGGCAAAGTGATGAGTTGAGGATTTTTTTGTTTGATAATCAGGGTTTTTTTTATTGAACAGGTCAAATTAATGACAGACAAAACAGGGCATGGACATGCAACATTGACAAAACAGGAGATGAACATGTAAGTGTAAGGTTCTCCTGTAACCTTCTGTCAGAGGAACCTCTGCCAGTTAACACCAAACCTTAAGTCTGCAACATGGTAAGTTATGGTTTCCTGACCACAGTCTTAGAACTTAAAAAGATGCATGCTTTCCTGTTAGCTCACACCTTGCAAAGCAGCCATAGACCTCTTCAAAAAAAAAAAAAAAAAACACCAAAACGAGGAAAAAGGTCAACAACCAGCTATTACCCTCCCCCCTCTGTGACAATCAGGAAAACGTCTTTCGTGATCAGGTTAGAGTTCATTATCAAAGCTAGATTTTACACCAAGGCAAACAAGGCGTCCACAAACAGAGTAAGTGAGATACTTTCTGGAGATTTGCAAGCAATTAAGGTACAAAACACCAGTGGCGTCCCCCGGCTATAAACCCAACGCTGCAACACACCAGAAGGACACAAGATTAGTTTCACCAAGAAACCTCGGTCACTTCACCCTTAAGGCGCCCCGAGGAAGCCCCGGCTCCACAGAGCGCCTCCTTCAGCCGGGCCCGCCTCAGCCCCCGCAGAGAGCAGCCTCTTCTCCCCGACAGGCAGGCACGCGCAGGGGGGGTTATTTCTACCGTAGCCCGCCGGTTCCCCCCTAACGGGCCACTCCCTCTTTATCCGCACAACGTACCTCCGTGACTAGCAGCGCCTGAAGATCAGCGGGCTGACACCAGCCGACGCTGCCATGACCCCTGTCACTTGCCCCGACTCCGCTCCGCGTCTGGCCCGGCGACGCCCCTCCCAACGGCTTCCGGCCGCCTCCTACGTCACCGCTGCACAGCGCGGCACGCACCCCTCTCTCGGGCCCGGCTGTGCTGGGAGGTACGGCGCAGGAGCAGCGGCCGCGCCTGGCCCCAGGCGAGGACAGCCAGCTTCCTCCTGCGGGAGAGTGGCGGTGCTCTGCTAGGCCGGGAGGGCGCCTGGCACCGCGGGCGCGTTTAACGCGACCCGGGTTGAAAGGCTGCGCGGTCGCTGTACCTTGTCTCGGTCTCCTCCCGAACCGTGCCCGGGACTTGTGGGAGAGCGCTGCTGGGCCCAGGCCAAGCCGTGGCGCAGGCCTCCGACCCGCTGATATAGGAAAACTAAGGGTTAAAATTGCACAAGGTATCCATGGCAGTATGTTCTGAAGCTGTGGTAAACAGGATAGGATCTCTCAATGGACCAAGGATTTAGAACAATAGGGCCCTTCAAAGCATTCTTTGTGGATGACAACTTTCTCCTCC
>VXBL01001097.1:637-14224 GCA_013400195.1 Aramus guarauna
CCAGGGCCGCCAGCGCAGGCTGCGTCCTCGGGGCTGCAGGACCATCCTCGGTGGCCTGGCCGGGCTAATGCGGTGCTGTTGGGGGACAGAGTTTGGGAAGGAGGCGGGGGGGAGTCCCTGGAGCCCTCCCCATCCCAGGCAGAGCCTTCGCCAGCCGCCTCGAGGGCGAGCGGTGAGTTGGCAAGTTCGTCCCTGCCGCATGTGACTTCGCTGACTCCCGGCTCCCGACACCGCAGCCACCCTTCCCTGAGCCCTGCCACTGGATCCGGCCTCCGCCGGCAGTGGTCGTTATTAACGCCGCCGTGGTGGGTGTCGTTAGGAGATCTGGGTCGGCGATGGCCGATCCCTCGCGTCTCCTTTCCCCTCTGCTTCCGCGAGCTCGCGTACAAGGGGGAAACGAGGAGGGGGGGAGCTGGTTTTCCCACCGCCAGCAGCCCAAGCTGGTCGTCGGGTGCTTAAAAGCCCCGGTCGCTCTGCGGTGCCATCGGAGGGAGGTTAAGAGTATGGTGGGTGCGAGGTGATGGGCTCCTTCCCTCCCGGGGGACGCGACCTGCCCTTGCTGCCCCGGCAGGGACCGAACCGATGGCTTCAGGGAGGTGAAGCACTTAATTAAGGAGCTGTAAACAAACTCCACCTATGACTGGCATTTTCTAGTGCCGCCTACGGATGAAAATCATGATTTATTAATGTGGAGGGAGGATGGGGGCGTTTCTCCCGTGTTTGTGCCGCCACCTCATTCCTGCCTTGCTGATTTTTGGGGGGGGGCTGGTGTCCCGTCGGGCCCCGGCAGCGGTGTTAGTGTGGCGGGGATGATGTCCCTGTGCCGGGAGGAGGGTGTCGCGGGATCGCCGAGCTGAGTCATGCCGTGCCAGCCGGGACAAGGTGTGGTGGTCACTGGCGCGGCTCCAGCCCCCGCCGTGCCAGCCTGCGAGCGCCGGGGGAGCCGGCCGTGCCGTGGGCCTCGCGGTGGCACCTCCCGGGGAGCTGCGGCAGAGGGGTCGGTGACCTCCAGGTCCGAGCTGCGCCCGAGGGCTGTGGCGGCTTATCAAAAGTGGGTTGTTTAGGGAATTTTTGCGTATGGCGGCGGGTGGAAATCTGTTTTGTGAACCGCGTTTCCCTGCAGATGTTTGATGGAAACGCGCTCTGTTTTGCTGGCTCAGAAGAAGGAAAAGGGAATAGAAACCTGGCACCCTGGTCAAAACAGAGAGGGAGGAGAGAAAACTTCCCTCCTTTCTCCAGCGCCGAGCTGCGTTAACCTTGACCTTAAGTGGCAGAGGGGGCGGGCAGCCCTTCAAATGTCCCCCACCTCCCTTGACCCAGCAGCCGCTGGGCTGGATCAGGCCCCCGGGGTCTGCCTGGGCAGAGTGGGGCTGCAGGTCCTCGGCTCTCCCCCCACGGCTGCCAGGAAGGTTGGATGAATTCCTGCCCAGACCTTTGGAGGATCCCAAGCTGCCTGCGGTTGGGAAGCGCTGTGCTTGCCGACAGAGCGTTTTTGGCCAAGCCGCAGCTCCAGCTCCTCTCCGTGGTGACTGAGGAGCCTCCAGCGGGGGCTGCGGTGCCGTCCTGTTGCGCATAGGCACGCGCTACCCCATTTCGTTTCTCTTTCGGCCCTCACTGTGTCGAGCTGGATCGGTGCCTCTGCCCAGGGCTTTTCCTCCTGACGTTGTCTCTGCAGGATCCTGTGCCCTGGCTTTGCGTTAATCTAGGTTCAGCAGGAGCTGGGCAAGTTTTAGGGGGTTTGAGGAGGAAAACAAGTTCCGAACTAGAAGATGCAAGGCTCTGAGCTGGCACGTGCGCCTTCACGCTGCCAGACCCACCGTGGGGGCTTCTCCTGGGCCTCCCTGGAGAGTTGCCGGCTGTGGCTCCGGCGTGGGACTGGGAAGGTGGCTCTGGGTGTCGGATAAGGCCAGGTTCTCACCCTTCTCCTCCCCTTCCAGTTTGTCCTGAAGAACTATGGGGAGAACCCAGAGAACTACAACGAAGAGCTGCGGAAGCTGGAGGTGCTTCGGCAGGTGAGCCACGCCCCGTCCTGAATCGCTCACAGTCCCAGTAAGACCTACTGGAGCTGAACCGGGGGAGCTGATTCATCACCCCCACCATGCTCAAGGACACGTCTCCTGGCTCCCACCGCCTCCCTGGACCGGGAGCTGTGCCGGAGCCCTGCCGTGGCTGCTCCTCTTCCTCACCAGTGGCCCGCGGATGAGGCTTTTGGCAGCCAGGCTGTGTTCCGGGCTCCCCAGAGGACTCAGAGTTCCCAAGGAGCACACAGGGGTTGGGTATTAGGGCTCTGCTGTATCCGCTTCCCTGAATTTGGAGTGTTTTGTGTTCCTTGTTGGGCGGAAGGAATTGTTTTGTCCGGTCAGGCTGGTACCTGAGGTCTTTGCAGGGAATAAATCAGCCCTTTGCTCTCAGCTCCAGAGCCCAAATACTTGTGCTAGTCACTGGGGTCATTAATTTGGGGGCCACTGAGCAGGTTAGAGACAGCCTCGGCCCCGGGCAGCTGGTAGCTGAGGCACGGGTGGTAAAACCGGCTGGAGACGGTCAGGGACTTGCCCCGGACCGGTGCCGGTTTGTGCCGTGCCTCAGGTGGCACCGGGGTCATCTCAGCAGCGTCTCCAAAGCACGGCAGTGGTCTTCCGGCAGGCACAGAGGTGGGTGGGTGCTTAAACACCCGCAGCCCGGGGGCTGGGGAACTCTGGCCTCTGCCTGTGGGCTTAACCCTGAAGCAGGAGGTTGGGAAACCTTTCCGGGGTCTCCTGCTCTTCCCTTCCTTCTCCCGACACAGCTTTGCCGCAGCAGCGGGTCCTGTGCCCTGTCCAGGACACCCCCTTTTCAGTCGCCTCCAAATTTCTCCCGTTTATTTCACCCTTAGGAGCCTGTGCCGAGGAGAGCAGAGACTCTTCCTCCCCAAACTGGTTACTCCGGATCTGGAAAGCTGCTCCCTCCAGTCTCATTTTTAGGCAAACAGACCTGTTTTTCTAGCTGCCTTACGCAGGGGTTTTCCGTGAGGCCTTGCTCCTTCCCCCTGTGCCGCTTCATCCCGAGGCAGCCGGCCGATGCCCGGCTCTGGCCGTCCCCTCCTGCCTGCACGTCTCACCAAAAATCTGCCTAAAGCGTGAACCATGAGCGCGGTCCTGTCCACGGGGCAGCCTCTTCCTCCTCCTCCTCCTCTCTCCCCTTCAGAGCGCTGTCAACGTGCCCAGGGACTTCGAGGGCTGCAGCACGCTGCGGAAGTACTTCGGCCAACTCCACTACCTGCAGAGCCGCATCCCCATGGGCGCCGAGCAGGAGGCGGCCGTCCCCATCGCGTGGTGAGGGCAGCGGCGTGCCGGGGCCGAGGAGAAGGAGCTTCTTTGTTCTGGTGTGGGGCTCGGGCGTTGTGGATGGGAAGGTTGGCTTCTTCCCGGGCATCCGATACGCTCCTCCCCACAGCCCATCGGCTGTACCTGGGTGGCCTGGGGACCCCTTAGGAAATGCCGTCCTGCCCCGGGGATCAGGCAACGCGGTAGCTGGCTCTGAGGAGACGCAGGGCAGCGTCACCACACAAGGTCACGGTGCCGAGATCCACCCCCCAGGGTGGCGGAGTTGCTTGGCCGTGTGCAAACGGGGTTTCTGTCTGCTGCCAAAGCCAAAACCACCCTGCCGCGTGGAGACGCGCCGTCCCACCGGCTCCCGCCACCTCCGGCACCTTGACTCGATGCCCAGGGTGATGCCAGGCAGGAGGACCCCTCCTCCGAACCTCTGAGGGAGCTGTCTCCTGGCAAAGCCCTTTCCTGGCCCGTGCCCACCTGCAGCTGGTAACCAGGCTTCTCTCCTCACAGGACCGAGATCTTCTCCGGCAAGACGGTGACACACGAGGACATCAAGTACGAGCAGGCGTGCATCCTCTACAACCTGGGTAAGGGTCTGGCAGACCGCCTGCCCTCGTGCTCTGCCCTGGGCGCCAGGGATGTCCCTCCCCTCTGCCCAGCCTTTGCTCTGAGCTCCAGGTCAGCCTTCCTCGCAGCCGCCAAGCAGCAGCACGGCACTCCTGGTCCCGCCAGCGGCTTGGTTGTGCGTCTTCCCCCTCCGCTGTGCTGTCCGCGGAGCTGGGTGCAAAGTGTTGGAGCTGCAGGAAAGGTTGAGTTTGGCTTTGGTCAGAAGCCTCATCTCCTTTGCTGGTCGTGTGCCGCCCTGCGCCTCGCTTAGAGGTTGCACCGAGGAGGCTGACAGCGAGTTGCAGCATTACAAATGCCCTTTCTGGCACAGTGACAGCCGCAGTCAGGCTTTGTCCAGCTCATCCAGCATCCCATCTCCTCCAAAGCAGCAAATGGGTGTAAAACCATCAAATCTGACACTTGTCCCCCCGTCCCTTGCTCTCCAGCCATGGACAATCGTGGCTCAGAGTGCGTTTCTCTTTTTGGTAGCCCCAAAAGGAAGGTGACACCCAGTGTCTGGACACCTAATGCAGACGAAACCACCCCCATCCCTGGCATCGTGGCTGCCCCTTTCGCTGCAGCTCAGGAGCTGCCTGTGCTCTCCCAGCCGACCACGCGTAGCTTTAGCTGAAACCTCCCAGGCTGCAGGGCCACGCGCTGCGCAACGGGAGCTGACGTGGTGCCCAGGCCCCTTCCGAGAGGTGGCTGCTCCCTGAACTTGGCAGAAACACGTCTGTTAAACCAGGAGGGTGTTAGATACTCACTTTTTAATATTTAGGGTTTGTTTCCAGCCTGGGACTTGCCTGTACTGAATGACTTGCGTGCGCAGTCTTTTCGCAGAGCGCTGCCGCACATGGGTGCCCTGTTAGATGGGCACAGCACCCACAGAGCACCAGTTGGGTGCTGCCGGGTGTCTGTGTCCGACTTGCCGCAAATTTTGGCTTCTCTCTGGTCCGAGACACCCAGTCTGGGAGCAGTGAGTGGAGGCTGGCAGGGTGTCCTCGCCCCACTGAGCCGCCGTCCTCTTTCCGCAGGTGCGCTGCACTCCATGCTGGGCGCCATGGACAAGAGAGTGTCGGAGGAGGTAACGATCCCCTGGGTCCTCCCTCTGCGCCTTTTCTCTCCCACATGGTTAACAGCCACGAGCCGGTAGCGCTGAGGACTTCTCCTCCGTAACCCTGGGTGGTTAAAAGCATCTCACTGTCCGACGCCGGCTCTGGATGTCTGCTGTGACCCAGTATCGCTGCAGCTCCTCGTGGTTGTGTCCCTCCCTGCCCCAGCGTTGCCGGCCCTGCTCCAGCGAGGCTCTGCCCGCTCGCTGGCCGGGCTGACCTTCCACCTTTGGTAGGGCCAGGAGGGGAGAGATCTGACACAGCTTGGGGTGTGCACGGCCAGGGAAAAGCGCTGAGCCGTTTAGAGCCCTGTGAGGCCAGGGACTCGCTCCCGGCTTGAGGCAGCTGCTTTTTGGGGTCTTGGAGGAGGCAGGGAACACCTAACCCCTTCTGAGCTGGGGTTTATCACCCAAACCTCTCCATCTGAAAGGAAATCCCTGCTTTTCCAGTCTGGCCGAGTCTCCACAAATTCCTTGTGTCCAACAGCACGTGCCTACGGACATCAGCTGGCTCGGCGTGCCTGCAGGAGGGCTGGGCGCGTCCGACACGTGTTCTCCATCCTTTCAGGGCATGAAGGTTTCCTGCACCCACTTCCAGTGCGCCGCCGGAGCGTTTACATACCTGCGGGATCACTTCCCTCACTCCTACAGCGTAGACATGAGCCACCAGATCCTGAACCTCAACATCAACCTCATGCTGGTAGGAACTGGGCTCTGCCTCTGCCAGGGCGCTGGTCGCACTGGGACTGCTCCTTGCACGCCTTGGGGGCTGCTGCTGTTTGACCGAGAGAGGGGTGTTGGGAGGGTTGGGTGCTCCTTGTTGAGTCCAAGTGCTTTGAGCCAGGTGAGACAGGACCCCAGTGCCCCGCGGGGGCCGTTTGTGGGGTTCGGGCTGCTGTAGGCAATGGGGGCTCCCTCCCGCGGGAGGGGAGGAGATTTGGGGAGGCAGTGGGGAGGAGGGAAGGCTCCGTGCCACGCTGCCGCTGTTGGGGCATCCCTTGGGGCTGGTGTTTGCTGTGCTCCACTGCCCCCCAAGAAAGGAGCTGTCGCTGGCGGGTCCTGCCAGGGGTCAGGGCTTGGTGCTGGTTTGGATGCGGGAGGGTTTCCCAAGGTATAGGGGAAAGCGAATATTCCGCTCTTGTCTTCGGCAGGGCCAGGCGCAGGAGTGTCTCCTGGAGAAATCCATGCTGGACAACAGAAAGAGTTTCCTCGTGGCCCGGATCAGTGCCCAGGTGAGCTCCTGGGCAAACCGTGCTGCGCTTCAGTGTCTGCCTCAGTGCCTGCCATTCCCAACACACAGAGCGGGATCGGGAGCTCGGGGAGGGTGTCCCAGACCCTGCGCAGCATCAGCGGAGTCAGACAGTGGTACGGGGTGCTGCCATCACCTCGGGCTGTGAGCACAACCACCAGCTCCTCAAAGGAGAGCGTAAAATACTCCAGAGGGAAGGGATGCCATCCAGAGGGACCTGGACAGGCTGGAGAGGTGGGACCGTGTGAACCTCACGGAGTTCAACAAGGCCAAGGGCAAGGTCCTGCCCGTGGGTCGGGGCAATCCCAAGCACAACTCCAGGCTGGGTGGAGAAGGGATGGAGGGCAGCCCTGAGGAGAAGGACTTGGGGTGCTGGGGGACGAGAAGCTCCACAGGAGCCGGCAACGTGCGCTGGCAGCCCAGAAAGCCACCCGTGTGCTGGGCTGCGTGTCCAGCAGCGTGAGCAGCAGGTCGAGGGAGGGGATTCTGCCCCTCTGCTCCCCTCGGCAGGGGAGACCCCCCTGCAGTGCTGCGTCCAGCTCGGGGGTCCCCAGCACCAGAAGGACACGGAGCTGTTGGAGCCAGGCCAGAGGAGGCCCCGGAGATGATGGGAGGGCTGGAGCCCCTCTGCTCTGGAGACAGGCTGCGAGAGTTGGGCTGGTTGAGCCTGGAGCAGAGAAGGCTGCGGGGAGACCTTGGAGCCCCTTCCAGTCCCTGCAGGGGCTCCAGGAAAGCTGGAGAGGGGCTGGTGCCAAGGGCAGGGAGGGACAGGCCAAGGGGAATGGCCTGAAGCTGCAGGAGGGGAGCTGGAGCTGGGCTGTGAGGCAGCAATCCTTCCCTGGGAGGGTGCTGAGGCCCTGGCCCAGGGTGCCCAGAGAAGCTGTGGCTGCCCCTGGCTCCCTGGCAGTGTTCAAGGCCAGGTTGGATGGGGCTTTGGGCAAGCTGGGCTAGTGGAGGGTGTCCCTGGCCATGGCAGGGGTGGCACTGGGGGGGCTGGGAGGCCCCTGCCCACCCAAACCTGGTGGGGGTTCTGACCCTCCGTGTGGGGTAGGTTTATCATGGTGATGTCACTAGTCCCTGGCTCTGACCCAAAATGCATCCATGGGTTCCCCCACTGGCTGTTTTGCTGTGCTGGCTGTTTGATCTGAGTCCTTGGGAACAAATGCTGGTGCTGGTGAATCCTCTTTTCCCTTCCTGCTCTTGGTTCCACCTGAGATCCGGTTTTCTGGGGAATTTCCAAACACCCGTCCCTCTCTCCGTAGGTGGTGGATTACTACAAAGAGGCCTGCCGGGCGCTGGAGAACTCGGAGACGGCCTCGCTGCTGGGAAAGATCCAGAAGGACTGGAAGAAGCTGGTTCAAATGAAAATCTATTATTTTGCCGCTGTGGCCCATGTAAGTGGGGACACCAACGGGGGGCGGGGGGGCAGCTTGGCTGCAGTGGGGGGACTCGCCCTCTACTCCCGCCCCAGTTTGGGCTGCCGAAGCCCACTGCGAGCAGTGCTCACCACACCGCGACCAGCGAAGGGGCTCTGGCTGCTCTGGGGGGTTTTCCTGCCCATTTTAAAGACCTCCCTCGAGTCAGGGAGCTCTGACACCGCCGATGTGTGTTTTCTTGCAGCTGCACATGGGAAAACAGGCCGAGGAGCAGCAGAAGTTTGGGGAAAGGGTAAGCAGAGCCGTGTCAGCCTGGTCCGGGCTCTGGGTTGAGTCCTGGAAGGGATTGTCACGCTAGTGATACTGGGTGTCCGCAGCGCTGGGGACATGAGCGTGTCACCAGCGACGTCCTGCCTCCTGCAAGTGTTTGTGGGCGTGCTGGGGAAGCCCCGTGACGCTGGAGGAAGCTGCAGCTCTTGGTGGGGGGCTGGTGGTGATCCTGCGCAAAGTAAGGGCACCTACTTCTGCTCCAGCCCTGCTACCCCTAATTCCCGGTCTCTCTGCAGGTCATCTACTTCCAGAGCGCTCTGGATAAACTCAACGAAGCTATCAAGCTGGCAAAGGTGCATTCCTGCTCCATCTGGGAGCAGTAATTGTGGTGGTTTTGGTTTTGTTTTTTTTAAAGATGCTGTGCTGAGCAGTGCCTCATTCCAGCGGGTGCCAGACTGAGAAGATGAGAGCTGATGGTGTCGGTTAAAAGCTTGCTTTGCTGTTGACTGGGTTGGCAAACCTGTGCTGGCTTCCCAAAGCATCAGTTTGTTCCCCTCTGGGACACCCAGCCAAGCCCAAGGCTCTGGGATCTCCTGGCCCCTTGGTCTGCCGGGGCTTTAGGGGGGGTTGGTTGGGTTTTAGTTATTCAGTGGGCGGCTCTAGAAGGGCTGTGGGTCTGCCGTGTCGGTGGGCTCCCCACGGAGCCCCGGCATCGGTGCTGGGGAGACCGAGGACAGCCCTGTGACGGGGTCTGCGCGTGAAACTGGGGCGTGGAGGGTTTGGGGCTGCACAGGGGTCTCTGTCCCTTTTTGGGGCGCGAGGAGAGGTGGCTGGCAAGGCCGCTGCTGGCTCCTGGGCACGCTCGGGCAGCGAGGCCCGTTCCCTGCCTGCGCTAACTCCCTCTCGTTTCGGCAGGGCCAGCCGGAAACCGTCCAGGAAGCCCTGAGGTTCACCATGGATGTGATCGGTGGCAAGTGAGTCCGTGCGCGGGGCACCCCTGGACGTGACCGTCCTGCTTCACTGTGGCTCCGAAATGCCGGGTGACCGTCCCCGGTGTCCCCCTGACGGGCAGAGCCATCACCCCGTGCTGCCTGAGGCTCTCGTGACATGTGGCTGCCGTGGAATCTGCTTTCCGCTCTCCCTGGAGCGAGCCCAAGCGATCCGGGGCCTGACGGCACTGGGAGCGAGCTCAGGGAGCCGGGGATGCTGTCTGCTCCTCGCCAACGCAGCATCGCTTCTTGGGTTTAGGTACAATTCGGCCAAAAAGGACAATGACTTCATCTACCACGAAGCCGTGCCTGCGCTGGACACCCTGCAGTCTGTGAAAGGTGAGGTTGGGCAGTGTCCGCTCCTGCCAGCTCCTGAGGGGAGAGGGACACGCACACGGTGACTCCGCGGGGCTCTGGGATCCTTGGGGCTTCCTGCCGTGATGCCGTGCTCGCCGGGGATCCGCCAGGAATGAAGGTGTTGAGCGGGAGGACCTCTCTTGGGAATAATCGGCTCCCTGTGGATTTGACAGGCGCGTGCTGTGTGTTTTCCCCCCCGCAGGTGCCTCGTTGGTGAAAGCTCTCCCCGTCAACCCCACGGATCCGGCTGTCACCGGCCCCGATATATTCGCCAAGCTGGTGCCCATGGCTGCCCACGAGGCCTCTTCCCTGTACAGGTGCGTGCCGGGCCACGGCGCGGGCGGGCACGGCTCTGGCCGGATCTCCAGCGCCGAGCTCAACGTGGAGCCCGTGCCCTGGCTCAGCGTCTCTGCGGGCCGAAGGGAGCTGGAGGGGACCAAACCAGCCGTGGTGGTTTCCTTGGGGAGCCACCGCCCGCCCCAAATGTCCCTCAATCCTCCTCGTGTCTGGCCCGGGGACGGCCGAGGCTCCGGCCGATTCCCGCAGGGTTCGGGGCGCTTGGGATTTACGGTGGAGATTTCCTACCTCCTGTCGCAGCGCTAAAGGAATTTTTTTTTCTTCCTCTGTCGCAGCGAGGAGAAGGCCAAACTGCTGAGGGACGTGATGGCAAAAATTGAAGCCAAGAACGAAGTGCTGGAGTACGTGTGAGCCGCACCTGAATGGGGCCCTGGCCAATCCCTCCCTGCTGGAGGCCGCGGCAGCGGTTGGGTGTCCCCGTTGTCCCCTCCCTGGGTTTCCCACCCTGACCCCGACGGGAACGCAGATGTCCCTGATCTGTCACAGTCATGTCCCAGTTTGGCCAGCTCTGTCCCCCAGTGGGTTCCAGTCCCAGTGACCGGTCCCCAACTTCCCCCTGCAGCTTTGCTGAGGCCACCGGGGGTGATGCTGCCCTGCTGCGCCCCGACCCGGCTGCGGTTTGGGGTGGGGGACCCTGCAGGGATGTGGGGGGGGCGGGGGTTCTGCCACTGCTCAGGGGCTTGTTCTCCCACCTGTAGCCAGTTCATGGACTCCATGCAGCTGGACCCCGAGACCGTGGACAACCTGGACATGTACAACCACATCCCCCCCATCCTGATGGAGAAATGCGCCGCGCTCAGCGTGCGCCCCGACACCGTCAAGAACCTCGTCCAGTCCATGCAGGGTAAGGATGGGGGGCCCACGGGGGGGCACACCAGGGATGTCCCCGCCGCTCCCTGGCCGGGGCTCGGTGTCAGGAACAGCCGCTCTGACCGCTGACTCTTTGTCGATATAAATTCCTTCACCCCAAAGCGTTTCTTTCCTCTCGGCCGGTTGTGGGGATGCTGCTTCCTCGCAGGCCAGGCCACCCGTCACCTCGCTGGTGGCTGCAGCCCCCCCGTGCCCGGCCAGGGGGTCGGTGCTGTCTGGAGCCCGTTACGGGCATCCCCCCGGCGCAGGCAGGCCCTGGGGGGTCCCTGCCTTCTCTGGTTGCCCGCTGCCAGATTTATTCTTCAGGCCTTCACGCGTCTCTCCTGTGCAGTGCTCTCCGGGGTCTTCACCGACGTGGAGGCTTCCCTGAAGGAGATCCGAGATCTCCTCGAGGAGGACGAGGTTCAGGAGCGGAAGCTGCAGGAGCTGCTTGGGAAGGTCCCCCCGCCGCAGGGGTCCCCCCCGCCGCCCTCCCCGGGGCTGGCCGAGGTCAGCAAGGAGTGCTCCAAGTACATGGAGGTGCACGAGAAGGCCAGCTTCACCAACACCGAGCTCCACAAAGCCATGAACCTGCACATTGGCAACCTCCGCCTGCTCAGCGGGCCGCTGGAGCAGGTCCGGGCCGCGCTGCCCTCGCCCACCTTGTCCGAAGGTGAGCGGTTCTGCGCCCCGGGCTGGGGTGGGAGGGGGCGGATCTGGCCACGCTCGTGGCCGTCCCGGCTTCCCAAGGGCAGGCCGGGCTGGGGGGGAAGGTAGGTCTGCTTCCCCCTCGTGTCGCCCCGCGCCTTGGCTTGCGCTGTGTTGGCATCAGCCGGCTGCGTGGTCCGTTGCGAGCCGGGGTGGGGGCTTGTTCCCCTGAAACCTGCAAAATAGGGTCCGGTGTGGGGGCAGGGACCCGCTTACTGTCCCGGCAAATGCCCGGCTTTCCACCGGCTGCGCCAGGACAAGCCCAGGCTGGCTCCTCGCCGCTGCGGGGCCCTGCCCTCGGCTGCAGCACGTCCCGTGAGCGGGCTCGGGCCAGGGAGGCTGCGCCGGGGCTCGGTGGGGTCCGGCGTGGCTGTTCATTTCCCGCCCCCCCCGTCTTGCAGACGACAAGCAGGTCCTGCAGAACCTGAAGCGGATCCTGGCCAAGGTGCAGGAGATGAGGGACCAGCGGATGTCCCTGGAGCAGCAGCTGCGCGAGATGATCCAGAAGGACGATATCACCACCTCGCTGGTCACCACCGACCGCTCCGAGATGAAGGTGGGTGCCGCCCGCTGTTTGGGGAAGCCCCTCTGTGTGCCACACATCCCGCTTAGGGCTCTGCCCCCTCCCCACCTACCCCTGAGCCCCTCCGGCCGCCTGTGGCCCCTCAGATCCTTCCCCTCTCTTGGCAGAAACTCTTTGAGGAGCAGCTGAAGAAGTATGACCAGATCAAGGTCTACCTGGAGCAGAACCTGGCCGCTCAGGAGAACGTCCTGAAGGCCCTGACGGACGCCAACGTCAAGTACGCAGCTGTGCGCAAGGCCCTGGCCGAGGTGGAACACAAGTGAGTGGGGTGCGGGGCTGGCCGGGGTTGGGGCAGGGGGGACGGTATTCCCTGGTGGGGTCTTGGTGCACGGGAACAGCCCTCAGCCACCCCAGGGAGGGGTGTGGGGGCACCGCCAGCTCCTCTGCTCCGTCCCTTGTCGTGCCCGGCTGCCGGGGGGGCCGCTGGTGGCTGTGTGTCCTGCACCCCGGGGGGTTTCCCCAAGTGCCAGGAGCAGGGACACCCAGCTCCGGCCTGGCCTTACCTCCCTGCTCAGCCCCTCTGCGCCTTCTCCCGCAGGTGGAACACCACCGTTCAGACCTTGGTGGCCTCCTACGAAGCCTACGAGGACCTGATGAAGAAATCGCAGGAGGGGAAGGACTTCTACACCGACCTGGAGGGGAAAGCTGCCAAACTGCTGGAGAAGGCCCGGGCTGCCTGCCAAGCCGCCGAGGCCAACAGGCAGCAGATCTTGGAGAAGTAGGTGGGGCCGTGCCCGTCGCGGAGATGCACGCGTGGGCTGGAGGGGATGTAAAGTTGGGATTGGGGTCCCCAGGCGGTGGGAAGCCCCTTTGGGTGGTCTGGGCTGTNACGTGCTTCCCCCACACTCTTCCCCGCAGCACGGCCCCGCTCCCGCTGCCCCCTACGGCCTGGGCCAGCCGGGGGTGCCGGCGCCCGGCCCCCTCGGACCCCCCGGCATGGGGCCAGCCCCCGTGGGTGCCCAGCCACCAGTGGGGGGCCCCGAGCCGGCCNGTGGCTCCCTGTGCCCGAGGGGGAGGTGAGCAGCACCCGCTGGGCTTCCTTGGGGCCGGCAGCCCCGCGGTGAGCCCCGTGGTGAGTCCTGCCGCCTCCCGGCAGGGAGCTGAAGAAGCAGCCGCCCCCTCGGCCCACGGCCCCCAAACCCGCCCTGCAGAAGAAACAGCTGGAGCTGGAAGCCGGCGGGCTGGACGCGGGCGACCTGCCNAAGCCGGCGGCCGGGAGCGGGCCGACCTGCCGCCGCTGGGCTCCCTGGTGCTGTCGGAGCTGCCGGAGGAGCTGCGCAGCCTGCCGCCGGACGTGCTGGCCGGGCACCTGGCCCGCCTGCCGCCCCCCACGCTGGCCGCCCTCACCCTCAACCCGGCCCTGGCCGCCGGGCCGCGGCCCCCCGAGCCTTTCCTGCCCGCGGCCAGGCTGGCCAGCGCCCCGCTGCAGCCCTTCGCCCCTGCCCGCTTCCCCGGCCCNGGGGCCCCGAGCCGGCCCCAGGCGCCCGGCCGGCCACCACCACGGTGGACAGCATCCAGGCCCCCATCTCCAGCTGCACCGCTCCACCGCGGCTCCCCGGCCAGGGCCCGGCCGTGCCCCCAGGCCCCTTCCTGCCCCCGCAGCGCCCAGGGGGGCCCCCGGCCCCCTTCCCCTATGCCCAGGGGGGGCTGCAGCCCTTCGGGCAGCCGGCGCAGCACCCGTTCCCTCCCGGGCAGCACCCGCAGGCTTTTGCCCCCGCAGCGCAGCTCCAGCCCGGCATGGAGGCGCCCGCTCGCGCCCCCGGCCCCCAGCCGTTCGCCCCGGCCCCCTTCCTGCCCCCGGGGAGAGCCCAGGTCCCGCTG